>JAFBJQ010000950.1:67671-105171 GCA_016785345.1 Trinectes maculatus
TAGATAGATAGATAGATAGATGGATAGATAGATAGATAGATAGATAGATAGATAGATAGATAGATAGATAGATAGATAGATATAGATATATAAATATATAGATATGCAGATAAGCATATATAGATATTACATATATGTAGTAGCGTGGACAGTGCAAAGCGAGTGAGCTGCAGCGGCGAGATGGTAGAGAGGAGGAGGGACGCGTCATTTGAAATGCAGCTGCGTGTAATATGTTGTTGCATGTGCCATGTTGTAAAACAGCACTTAAGGCGGCGGCGGCTTAGCCAAACGCCCACATGGTTCGCCATTACGGGCACGTGAAACGCCGATGCACCCACACAAGTGAGTCAGTGGGGCTTATGTGGCGTATGTTCACACACTGTAAACACCTCGCAGCCTCTGTGGTCGGCGCACACACCTGACGCTCCGGCTCCTGTTTCTCCACTCTGCGGCTTCTCTGGCCACATCTGCCTGTCTTTATCAGGACACATGTATGTCTCTGTCTCTATCTGTCTGCCTTCCTGTCTTTCTTCCCCTTCATTTGTCCAATTGTGCAAACCACATCAGAGGTGGCCCGGGTGGTGGGAACCCTCTGTGCGTCTCTCTGCAGCCTCACACACTCCACACCACTGTTTTCATCAATGGGAGTGAACATATTGTTGCGTTCAGTCAGGTCCCGGCGTTTCAGCGTCGTCGTTGGTTCGACTGAAGTTTCACAGACCCTGCACATCCCAGTCTCGCCGAGATGGTTCCCAGGAGGTTTTAATCGAGAACAATAGTGGAGCGGACCACTTCCCAGCACTGGGCTGCTTCGGCGCTACACACACCGCAGCCGCCCCTGGCACTTCTGGTTTGTGTGTGCTTCTGATCTGGTTAATTCAGGGATGTAGACCCAAACTGTAATTATCATTATGTACTTCTCGGCAGTGGCAGGAAACAGCCCAAGCAAGTTTGGATGAGCGTGTGTATTCTCACCGATGTGTTTGTGCGCAAAGAACAACATGTGCATACATGAATATGTGTGTGTGTGTGTGTGTCTTTGTGTGTGTCTTTGTGCACATCGGAGTGAACGACGTGAGGAGCATGAGAAGTATTTGCAGTGAAAGATAAGCAGACTGTGCCAGTGGCTATGTGATGATTTTCCCTGCTCTTGTTTTGGCCCCCGCTCTTGTTCATTTGGTCTCTGTTAAACGGAGCCATATTGGAAACATGACTGTTCTCCTGGGGCCGGTGGGTATTCCGAGTTTAGTGCTGGAAAGCGGAGTCGAGAAGAAGGAGAAGAAGAAGCGGGAGGACGGTGGAAGGAGAGGAAATGAAAGGCGAAGGCTGGAGAGAGAAGAAGAGGAAAATAAAATCTGAGAAGAGGGAGCAGGGGTCACTGGAGTTACGCTCGCCGCGAGAAATTCCGATCTCATAAAAGCAAAAGCTACATTTGTCTTATTTGTTTGTGGACAGAAATTACAATTCACGAGCACCACAGACGCTGTTAAGTCGAAACAAATCTGCAATAAAAGTTTTGTCTCCTTTTTACAATGTCAGACTTTGACGTTCCAGGAAAAGGCGAAGCGAAAGAAAGAGGAAAAAGAAACACACAAAGCTAAAACCCAAAGTTTATTTGGAGCAAGCGTCACATCTATCCATGATGGCAACCGCAGTTTGATCTGCGTCGTCCTTCATCTTTAAAGCTAGCATCAGTAAGCCGGAGGAGGCCTTCATGTGGGCGGACAGGCTGCATAGAGACAGGACCGGTCACCACCACCAAACAAACAAAACCGGAACCCGAGCCGAGACGAGAACGACGAGAAGGAGCCTGAGCAAAGACAATGGCACGAGGTCCAGGCCGGAGATCAAACACAGAACATGGACAGTGTGGACATTCATGACTCTGCTGATATGACGGTTCCGTGTGTTTACGTCTGCAGACATCGAAGTCGGGATCAGAGAACTGATGAAATACGCCGGTGTTGTTATGGCAATAGTGTGTGTGTGTGTGTGTGTGTGTGTATCCTGCCCTTCCAGGCAACTGACTGCTCAGTCCTTGAATATGTATACATTTATACATGTATACATTTATACATTTATACATTTATACATGTATTATGGAGTGGTAAGTGTTTGGAGGTTGACATTATTCATTTACGTAGCTGTGGTTGTGTTTACTTTAGTTCCATCTGTGTTTATGCTTAATCTGTAGGATCTATTCCTGCGTCCTGCGTCAAATTGTGACTTATTTCAAGTGGACTGCATTAACGTCATACACTGTAGCCTCTTAATCCTGCTTTTCTTAAGTATCAAACATAATAGCGATGGTGTCTGGGCATTCGTGGCCATGGTGCAATCATGAGCTTAGAGTTTTAACATAAGAAGTCTAAAGTTGAAACCATCAACATCGGGTCAGGTTTTTGTTTTCTCCTACTTATTTTCTTTCAAATATATAAAAAAGAAAAAAAAACAAACACGTTTTTTTAAATGTTCGTCGCGTCTGAGAGGGTTAATGCCAATTAACGCTGACAAAGCAGGTGCATTCAAATACATGTGTCCAACACAGACAGTCGACATGCATGACGTGTCATTTAGCCTGCAATCAAACAAGATATAATCATCTCACAGACACACAATCACACACACAGACAGACACACACACAGACACACACTCTCTCTGACATCTCTGATCCATTCTCGTCCTGGGTCTGTGGGTTCAGCATTGACTGAAATCAAATGTGTGTGTTTGGCCTTGGGTTACACACTCGATTGAATTAGAGAAATGATGTGCACGCGCGCACACTTACACACACACACACACACACACACACACACACGCAGCCTCACAGGGACACAGATCTCTATTAAGTTAAAAAGCGAGTTGAGTGTCTTCTTCCATTGCGAGGGCTTTTATGTGATAAGATCAGCTCGGGGTGATCTCCTCTGCAGGATTCCTGAGCACATCAAACAACAGTAAACCACATCACAGAGGCAGGAAGAGCTCAGCTCCATTAGCCAGCCCATAAAGAACATGTGTGTGTGTGTGTGTGTGTGTGTGTGTGTAACCAGAGAGCTGCACTGGCCACTGCAAAAGCTTTACACACATAGGACAAACATAGCGAGGTATGCAGTGACCTGACATGCTCAGAAATTGATGAGCATTGTGGAGCAAGTGCACACACACACACACACACACACACACGCACACACACACACACATATATAGAGTTAGTTATATCTAACCGGGTCTTAAGCTGAAAGTGGTGGTTTGGGTTTTGGTATCCCAGCGACATGATGGATTCAGAAATCTGTTGGCTGGCCAGATGGCAGTCATTAGCTTTATTAGTACACGACTGGTACAGATGTGGTGCCCCCGCCCGCCCGCCCCCAACCCCCCCACTACATGACTGCACACACCCTGCTCCAACACCCTGTGTACGACTGGAGCACTGCTCCATCTCTTTTCTTGCAGAGACAGAAGTTTCCTTATGAGGTGTTCAGTGACGAAAGGCTAAAGAGACACCCAGACAGAGAGAGAGAGAGAAAGAGAGAGAGAGAGAGAGAGAGAGAGAGTTATTTTAGTGGAGGAGGGGTGGTGGTGGTGGGGGGTGGGGGGGTGTCGACCCAGATTGAGTGTGCTCGTTTTTCTTCGATTGATTTAAACCAGATCTTCACTGCGTTTGCCGTCCAAGCCACAGGCAGTGAGATATCAGCCTCTGCTCGGGGTCCAGAGGATCTGATTCAGACTGGACGTCCATCAGTCACCGGGACGACCGCACCGCAACACTGCTGCTCCCGCGTCAACAACCCACATGTTTTCAACTGCGTCAAACAAGACAAGTGTAGTCAGGAAGTGACGCAGATCACTGTGATGTGGACTGAGAATTTGTCCTCATGACAGGAAGAAGCGGAGACGCTGTGTCCACCCAGCTCTCGGCTACACCGTCCTAATGTGTGTTATCATGCGGAGGATTAGGCCGAATGCTAACGTGACCTGATCCACGTCCCTGTCTCTCAGCACTGACGTTCACAAACGCACAAACGGTTGTATTGCTGCCGATGTTGCACGGGTCGCTGAGTCGAATGTGTTGTGGACGGAGGCCTGTGGTAGCGCCGACTGGTGGACGGTGAGAGTGTTGGCAGAGGAGTTGTGCACTATGGCAGGCCCTAATTGCTTGCGGCTCCTGTTGTGTGTTTAGCTTTGTTTGAGCACGTCCAATATAACCAGTCACCGGGGAGCCTCTGCCAGAGCAAACACACACAGACACGCACACGCACGCACACACACACACACACACACACACACACCCTCAAGAAGGCTTTTATGGCATTGAAGACTTCAGTAACATGACACCTAGGGCAAACACTGAGTAATAAAGCAATCGCGGCACATTGTTTAGATCCTCCTCCAGGCACGGTTTGTTTATCAGACACAGAGCGTCTCAGTTTCCCGACATCAGCGTCCTGACATGTCGCACAATAAACATGTGTGCATGCACACAGAAGCGATACACATGCAGGATAAACACCCAATCGCCGCGTTGCACGCTCGCACCGACGCACAGGCCCACATGCGTCCCGCACGCATTGCCACACTGCAGACATCTCGACATGTCAGTCACGCCGCGTTTCGTGCCAGCGTTTCCCCAAACCTGGGCGCTGTTTCCTGCCACGTCTGACTGCACGACTGCAGATGAAAGAGCAATAAACTTTTCTGTCTTCACCAACTCGTGTTCCTCACAATGCTCCTCACCTCCTTTTTGGAGTTGACGTTCTGTGACACAGAGACATTCTCACGTCACAATGTTTGTGCACGTCCTCTGTGCCCTTCTGAGTGGAGTCCATTTTGGATCTTCTCAGGCTCTCAGGTGGTCTTCAGCCCAGCACCATCTTCTTCTTCAAGAGCTGAGAACCACATGTCCACTAAACCTTTAATAAAATCAGCCCCTTTTTATAAAAAAAATGTAAATGATGCACATCTGTGTGTGTCTGTTGTATGTAACAGTGGCTGGAGCCCAAACAACTCTATATATACTATACACCACGTTTGTGATATTTACAACACACTCACACACACTTAAACATCTCATGCGTACAGAGCGGTGGCCAGAGGAGGTCCAGGACAGATTCAGTGTTTGGTTGTGTTGAGTGGCAATGGGTCGACGTCTTTTATTTATGTCAGCTGTGCGTTGTTACCATAAGGCGGTTACCAAACCGACGTGAGTCAGACAAATATTTTGAATTGATATTCAGGTTTTGCTGGGCTTTTTATTTATCTCATGGCTGTAATTAGCGAAAACAAGCCGTAGCCATGGTTACGACCGGGAGTTAGGGACACAAACTCAGCGGTAGCGCACGTTAGCTGGTATCACCGCAGGTCACGTTTGAACAGATAAATGCAAAATAAAAAAAACAGAAATGGGGTCAATAGAATGCAACATTGTCAACATCCAGACGAGTGTGAGGACACACCCACGCACACACGCACACACGCACACAGATATGCATTAAGACATGAGCCTCATATAAACAAACACATTTACACTTTTTCTCCATTTCAACCTACATTTCGGCAAAAAAACACAATAAGTGGTTTGCACACACACACATGTACACACACGTACACACACACACACTTCAGCGAAATCACAGTGTGGAAGCCATTGTTAAAATAACTGTGATGTAATCGGCCCAGGCAGCTGGCCTGGCTGTGCATGTGTGTGTCTATCTGAGAATCAGTGAGTCTGTCAGCAGCATCCGAACGCACACCACCATCGGCCTCTTTATTAAAAACCAGACGCACTCTGGAATCCACGCACAAGTGTGTGCGGGCCGTCACAGCACTCCTACACAATCCACTCCCAACATTTCAACACAGTGTGTGTCTGTATGTGTGTATTGTCTGAATCCACCGATTAAACGTTTAAATCCATTAAAGAGAAGGAGCAGAAAGGTCAAAGTGCAAACGTACATTTGCGTTCAATACAAAGTTCTCACTCTGCCGTCTCATACTCGCGCACACACACACACACATGCACACTTACGGAACACAATTGCAGCTCCAATTTTCATACCCTCGTAAAAAATTCATCAACACGCACATTATGGCAAGAAGAAATTCCAACATGACAGGAGGGCATGTTGTCTGAATGTGTCTCCTCACACGGAGCCAATTCCCAGCTCCACTTTACAAGCGAGGCTACGTCTCTATTGGGAATTCACACCAAAGGCCAAACAAGCAGATGCAGTGATACGACACGTTCTCTGTACTGGAGGAGCGATCTGTCTACACGAGCTTCAACGTACAAATTAGCCCGATTATAGAGCGGCGTGGGTGTATATGTCCGTGTGTGTGTGTGTGTGTGCGTGTGTGTGTGTGTTCTTGCATCTACCTGTGCATGTCGTGTGTGTGTCGTTATACAGCTCAGTGTGTCTTTAAACGTTGGCACCCACATCTCTAAGTTTATCTGAGAGTTTGTGTGTGTGACAATGTGGAGTTTTTTTTGAATTAAAAAATAATAATTATTTATTTATTTTATTGTATCTTTTTTTTTTTTTTAAATCAGAAGTCAGGTAGTAATCCTGTCCCACTTTGATCCCATGATCCTCACTGATCTGTCTAAATATACAGCAGACCTGTCCAGACCTGGCAACCGCTCCTCTAATCAACACCCTCACCAGGCCGACTGGGACTGTGTGTGTGTGTGTGCGTGTGTGTGTGTGTGTGTGTGTGTGTGTGCGTCTCTGCATCTCCTTTATATGATATTTTTCCTTGAAGATACCCCCACCACCACCACCACCACCACCACAGTTTAAAGCTGGCATAATGAAGTCCATAGAAGTTAATATGTGGTCAGCGTGTTTGTGTAGCAGACTGTAAAGAAACCATGTGGTTCCTCCCGCTCCAGTTTCAGCTTTTCTATAATTACTTACATTTCACCATCCTTCATTTAAAGAAAACCGTTAACCAGGGTCGGAATACATTTGCTAATTATTACCAGATGTGTGAGTGTACTGTGTGTGTATGTGCTTCATCCATGTGTTAACGTACCTGCATGCAGCTTTGTACAAACAGGTGGTAACTTTATTGAATCCAAGGAAAAATACTGTGTTTTATTGATTTACAAGCACCAATGCAGTTAAAATACAACACTGTACACATGAAACTGATGACGCATATGACAACATGAAACAACCAACAACATATGAATGAATGAATGAATGAAAGAATGAACCTCAAACAGATCAATTAAAATGAGATAATACAATCAAACAAGCGTCAGGATATATTTTTAGTACTATGCACACTGACTTTGCTCTTTATAATTTAATTTCCGAATCATGCTTTAAAAAAAAAACCATCTCTCATTATTTTTGGTTCAGGTTTCACTCTGTTGAAGAACCAGATCTGAGCTGGAACGACAACACAACAGATTCTGTGTTATTTTCCAGATATGCAGCTTTTTATAACAGTTGAGCTCATGCGGCTGTGATTGGAAATCACTGTGATTGGCTGATGGAGTGTGGGGTGAATGTTAGTGTGACCTTGCGTGTCCTTTACACACTGACGGGAAATCGACCCGTCCAAGCTCCAAGGAAAGCTATAATTCAGACAGTAATACAGGCCAAAGGAGCGTACGCAGTACACACTGCGTCTTTCTCGTGCACGCCCGTCCGCGCGCGCGCGCACTCCGCTTACGCGATCTAAGTCCTAGCTGTGCCATAGTAACCACATTAATTGGGTTGTGTAATTGTCTGGCAAAGCATTGTGGGAAAACGGCCCGTACAGATCAGCCCCGTTACCTCAAACCGCTTTTTAAACACGGACTCCCATCGTCATGACAGTGCTATCCAGGAAATTGCCGAACATGTGTGGATGTGTGTGCGTGAGCGTGTGTGTGTGTTATTCTGCATTGGCCCGTATGTATGTGTGTGTGTGTGTGTGTGTGTGTGTTACTATGGCTCCTTTAAGGGAAGTGAGTGTGGCGGCCTCCCATTCCACCGCATGTCGGCTGTGGTTCAGCTGTGGTCCACCGCCAGGCCCTACATTTGGAAGACAGAAAATACACCAGGGGTACTCGTTCCCTCTGTTTTCTGGACCCGTCTTTCATCGCTTTGTGCGTACGTGTGTGTATTTTGGGGGCGCACGTTGGTGTGCGTGCGCGTGCAACAGTGCGCCACTGCGCTGTACTCTGTGCCCCTGATATTTTAAGGCTTTTTGGCGGCGCGTCACGAGCGTGCGCGGTGTTTCCAGGCGGCAGTTAGATGACCGGAGTGAGAGAACCCGTGTGGAGGACAGGAAAGGCAGGAGGAATGAGGAGAGAGGAAAGCAAGGCGGGTAATTGAAGGGTTGAGGGTAATACTTAGGCCAAGGATGGCTGTTTCAACGTGTTTGCATAACCTCCTTGAACTTAATATTTAGCCCGACTCTGGAGTGAGTACAGGGCACGGCAGAGCCAGATAGGGAATAATAGAGGGAGAGAGACGTGGAATGATAGAGAGCTCCACGACCAAGGTGTCTCTCCCCCTCAAGAGATGAGGCGTCTCTCTTTGATTAGTGAAAGGGGAGGGGGGATGGGGGGGTGATGGAATGAGACAGACATGAAGACGTCATTTCGTTTTGTGTCGGCCTCCGCTGCACAGGAACCGATGATGAACATGGTAACGTGGTGTTTTGACCCAGCGGATCACGCGGGACAACAAATACGTCCTCCGTTTCAGATGATGTAATGCAGGAGGCGTGTTTTGAGCTGACGCGGCGGTTCGCCAAAGCGTCACCCGTTTCCATTTGTACTTTACCACTTCAAACCGAGTAACTCTGGACTTTTTTGTTGGTAAATTATTGTGTTTTAGCAGATATACATGATGTGCGGGATCTAGATGTGTGTGTGTGTGTGTGTGTGGGGGGGTTCAGAGACAAGACAAGTGGAGGGGACATAACTCATCAGTGTTTATACTAACTGCTCTTTCATTACACACTGCATATGCCTGTATGTTTCCCTCTGCATCTGTGTGTGTGTGTGTGTGAGTGTGTGTGTGTGTGTGTGTGCGTGTGTCAGTCAGCTGAGTGACAATGGAAACGGAAAACAAACGTCCGTTCATTAAGAGAATGAAAAATCTCCAGTCGGATGTTTGGTCGGACTCCTGGAGGTTGAGGGTCAGACCTCACCTTATTGGTTGAAACTGTGGAGGCGGGGCCAGACAGCCCTGTGGATGGGCAGAGGATTTGGATTGTGTGGTAAACAGTGCGGCCATAGATGCTCTGGAGGCAACCAGACCCATGTGGAGAAGCTGAAGGACAGTAGATGTTCTGGAATCTGCTTATTTGCCTCGTTCACATTATTCAAACTGGTTTTATTCACGCGGATTAAACAACACATTTTCTTTACATTAGATTTCGTCATCAGCTTTGGACAGAGCCAGAGACAGTTTCCCCCTGTGTCATCAAATCGATCAGACATGAGATCATTATCAATCGTTTTACTGAACTTTCTTCAAAACAGGGCAAATAAACACGTTTCAGATCATATGTGGAATATAAACGTTGAATAATGACTTTAAATCCTCGTCATCTTTACGTTTGAGGTTTCTCCATAGACACACACAGCCACCTGGTCTCTCTCTGTGTGTGTGTGTGTGTGTGTGTGTGTGTGTGACTGGAATGCGGCGGTGGTCGTCTGGTCCTGCTCATCTCTCTGGGAGCAGTCAGCCATCTCTCCTCGTTCCTGCTCCCACTCTAAACATTTGGCTAGTTTTGGCAGATTTGTTGATTTTTGTCCCCTCGTATTTTCCCCCTTGTTGCTGTAAAACTGATACATACTCTTTCAATTAGACTCCACCACCACCACCGCCGCCGCCGCCGCCACCACCAGTCTCAGCACTAGTGTGGGAGTGGGGGCGAGCGGAGTAAGTGGGTTGTATATTTTATTAGTGAAGTGAAAACACACACAACCTGACCAAGTTCTGCTAGAACCATCTGCTGCCGTGGATGTTTCTCAGGAAGCACAGTTAAAGGTTAACACGTAAAGTTGAGCTTTTTTTTTTTTTGCTTGAAGTTCTGGCTCATCTCGCGATGCACAACATCACCGCTGAGGAGGAACATTGGAGTCGACGTGGATTCCGAACGAGGAATTGCACACAGGTTGTGTTTGTGGAGGGTGTGGATAAATCCTGCTTCCCGCAAGAAGAGCGATGAAGGCTTGGATCCGGGAAGCAAATAGAGGGAAGTGTGTAATGGGTACATCTGGCATGTGGCCGCAGGTTGGTTGTTACAGGTTAGCGTGGAGCTAATCCTGCCCAAGGTAGCCAGAAGTTGGACCTCGTAAAAATGCATTTAACCCACATTTTGGGCTAAAACGCAGACTTAGCATCCCAACTGGCTTTGCACTGAGCTTAGGAAAAGAAGCCAGAGCTTGTGTTTCATGTTGGAAATAGACATTTTCCCTACCTCCTCAGTTGTAAATAACACAGTCTTCCAAGGCCATAAATAATAGTGTCACTCAACCATGCCCCATTCTCATGTCCTCTGCATGCTCTCACCGCAGGCCTCTCGAAGTGCCTCGCCGGGGGCCCCCGGCTTTTTGCCGCACCTTCACACACTTACAATCAAGGAACAGCCATAAAATGACCGAGGAATGTTTCTGCAGAGCCGGACAGTTAAGTGCTGGAAATCCATGATCACAAACGAGGAGGGCTGGTAATGGATGTTCTGGGAGCAGATATAAGTGGGCTCCCCGTGTTTTTGCTAACAAAATACATCACACATGCCCAGAAGGACATGAAAGCGCAAATGGGTGCACGGGCAGGCAAGTGCATGCACACATGCACTCCATGCACTTAGGGGCAGACAGTATTGATGGTTCCCTCGGGCATCGCACGGACGCATCTGTTTCTGTCCCACTGACTCTCCACACTCATAATTTCAAGTAAGTCATAACACAAATTATAAACACGTATCGCTCAACCGTGACGCCCAGGAATAACAACGTGGAGTACACTGAGCTGATTTAGTGGAGGCTGCGACTCCTAAATCTTTACCTATGTTGCTTTTTTTTTCCTTCTCTGCGTTTCTTCCCTTGTTTTTTTTTTGTTATTTTTTTAAAGTATATGTTTAAATATTTTTTTTAAAATGTGTTTATTCTTGCAACATGCATCAGCGTCTCCATCCTTTACATGAATGTATTTGTGTGTTTATGTTTGCTCTTGACCTTAACCCTGCCCCTCCCCCCCGGGTCGCCCTGTGACATCACCGCCCCTCGACGGCAGCCCTACCTCAAAGATGTCTTCATTAAAGAATTCCTTCCTCATTTTTCTTTCCTGAATCATCTCCCTCTGCCTCGCGTCTCCCTTCCCTTCTCTTCTTTCACATTTGGCATTCTGTTTTTTTTTCTTACCCCCCCCCACCTCTCATCGCCTGGTCATGTACTTTAGCCATCCATCTCCCACCTCTGCAGATCCGAATGTCTCAATGTGTCCCGGGGACCATGACGGTTCAATTGGAATCACATGTTGCAGTTCAGCAGAGAATTTCACCCTTTGTAAATAAGATATCAGCTCAGCGCACGCCGTCCCACAGAACCTCACACATGCTTTCTCTTCATGCTCAGATTGAATATGGGATATATGGCCTGTATATAAAAGCACAGCTGCTTATCTTATCAGCACAAATATTCCCGTCTCATTGAACAGGAAGAAAACTAAACTAGACGAGTTTTTTTTTTTTTGTCCCGGGATCCAGCAGTAGGATTTATTTGTCCTTTTATTGGAGTCGTTTGGACTTCTCAGTGCACGGGGTCGGACTTTTATGAAGACTAATCACAAGTTTGTCATGAAAAAGCATTTGGTTGTTGCTCTTTCAATCGGACAGGAAACGAAGATAATCCCCTGTTTGTGCAGGATACGCCAAGTCGGAGCTAAGCAGGGAGTCAGACGAGAGGGGAGGAAGAAGCGAGGCTTCACCCGCTCGAGATCAGCCAGCAGATACAGTGCAAGCATTTGTCTTAGTGTGTGTGTGTGTGTGTGTGTGTGTGTGTCAGTTAATGAATCCTATCTGCAGGATTTATGTGCATTGCAAGTGTGTTGTGCAGCCAACGCCAAATGGCCTCTCAAATTAGGTGTGATTAAGTGCACCAGTGTTGATTTGGGTTTAAAAACCCAAGGTGATATTAATCAGCACACACACACACACACACGTGCACACGCAATCGCTGATTGAGGATGTGGGAGACAAAGTTTATAGGAAGGCTAATCATAATAACGCCCCGTTAAATTGTTGTAGGAAGACATCGCTCAGCGAGGTCCCGCAGTGCCAGTCGGAGAGACGGTGCCATAATCAGCTGTGTCAGCGCAGGGACAGGAAGTGATCGCACTCGCGAGTGACGCGAGTTAAAAATCAATCAAGCAAAGTTGTCCTGCGCTCAACGGATCTTTTTTGTTGCCAAAAAGTCCAAACTTGTGCAGAAGAAAATGCAGATGAGATGGAATAAATATCACTCTCATACCTTTTTTTCTGCTTTATGAATCCACTCTGCCACATCGTAAAGGGAAAACTCCGCTGTTTATTCCACTGCATTTCACACATGGTGAACATAACAAGCTTTTAAAATACGAAGCGGCGTATTTTAAGATTTGAGATTACGCTGGCGGTTTCCCGCCCTGTTTGGCCGTCGTACGGAAATCACAGCGTCGTCGGGTTCACGTTTCAAACGTAACGTACTGAACCCATCAAATCAAATCATTTCAGCAGGTTAACGATTCCTTGTCTGGACTCGGTTCATTTTTTAAAAAAATGTCTTAGTCCATTGAAATGAACATTTTTGACAACCTTCATTTTTTTTTTACGTCGCGTTGTTCGTTTCGAGTCAACATCCCTTTATCGTTGCGGGAGGAAACCGATTAGCCGTTGCCGTTGTGACCGTCACACCTGATCCCTCAGGTGCCTCCATGGTCAAGTGTTAAAGCTGCACATACGCATGAGCGCTCCGCAACACTTTCTGGAACAACAACAAAACCCCCGTCTTTCAATAGCTGAGGCCACTTGAAGAATGGGAGGGGAACAGTCCCTGATGAGGTGACTCAGCGGTGGTCGGGGAGAGACGGATCTCTGTTTGGCTTTTTGTAGATGCAAACACTGATAAGATAAACCACTCCTTTAACTGGGCTGGGGGTCAGCGACCCCAACCTTTCACTGCATCAAACTGAAGCCGCGCGTCATGCATCAACCTCTTCCACTGCCAAGAGGTATTTTAAAAATGCAGTCTGTATTAATCAGTGCACAACACTGTGAGTATTGTGTATTTATGCTCTTTGTTTTCCCAGTTACATACAAACCTTATTAAACAAAATTCTCAAGCTGTGTTTACATGCAGTTAATCCTGCATTAAATAAGGAAGGAGGTTGTTATGAGACTACAGGGACATAAATGCTAAGTGTTGCTATGTTTCCATGTCTGGTAATGTGGTATAACAATGGCCATTCTGCCAGTAGATTAGTGCTATTATTCTGACACAATATTTATTATTATTATTATTATTAGTAGTAGTAGTAAAAATAATAATAATAATAGTAATTCTTTTGCCCATACATTCACATTCACTTTTGTCAACACAGCCATACATGAGATGTCGTTCAGATGTAAATATATTAGACCATGGATGTAATATTGGACCATGTTAAGAAAGTTTACAAAATGTATCACTATGTTGTTTTTTTTTGATCTGTGAATTTATTTTTACTTTTTTAAATTGGGGATTTATTAATTTTTTTGTTTTGTTTTGTTTTGTTTTGCTTCAGTAATTCTTTCTTTAAACCGGTTTTACTTTATTCATGTTCAGGTCAAGCAGAATAATCCTGCAGCCTAAAGCACTTGCTCTGGCACAAGTGGTCCAGTGTAAGTTTGTGTGTGTGTGTGCACATGTGTGTGCACTACATTACAGTGAGCATTAGGAGGAATAACAGTGGAGGTGTGGGGAGACGTAAAGTGTCACCGTGATCCCGCTCGATGATGAATGGTGTGATTAGCCGCTTCGATGCATGTCAGGACACACGTGCATGAAAAAAAAAAACGCACAACATGAGAGCACACACTCGAGCTCACACTAACACAAAGGGGCCTATTAAAGGCCTCGAATGGGAGAATCCAGATGCGGCGTGCAGATAATTGTACTAAAAACACCGAATGTGCAGTCCCAGACGAGCGGGACTTTATTCTGAGCTCAGCATGTTTATTTTCACAATTGACTTTTTTCTGCAGGGACTTAAATCATGGAATAAAAACACTCCAATGCAGGTCAATTTTTAATGGAGTCCAACGTAATGGAGTCCCCCCCCCCCACATACACACACACACATTACCTTACCATGCTGGTTTAATGCTGTCCTAATTTCGACTGCTATTTAAGAGCCTGGACCTCAGCCACGTTATTTTTGTCCAAGTTAAAATACCTTCATTACCTGAACACTCGTTTAAGTTGGAGGCTGCTACGGCGGCCATTCAGATCAACTTTGTAAAAGACACAGAGCCATAAAAAAAATTAAGCAACAATCTATTGGAAACAGTGTTTTTACAGTGTGCTGAGGTTAGCAGTGTGGGGTCAGTGGACCACGTACAGGAGGTGTGTGTGTGCGTGTGTATGTGTGTGTGTGTGTCTGGCTATCCATGAGAAAATGTTTGTGCTCCTGTGTTTACAAGAGTGGGCGGATAACATGAGTGTTTGTCACTACGCCGAATTTACAACATCCTGTTTGATGACGAGGCTAATAATCACCGCTCTTGTCCACAGGCGGGTTACGAAAGACATTCTCATGCATACTGTGGGAGTTAATGTGTGCATCTGGTTGTGCGTGTGTGTGCGTGTGTGTGTATGATGAGACTTGGGTGGTATGTTTCCTCCGCATCTGTGGACAGTGACACACACACACACACACATGTATAACCTGTGGTGGCAGACAAAAGATGTCATATCCTCCTTGGCCTACCCCATTAGGCTCCATTACACAATCGCATGCCTGTGAGTCACACTGGGGTACCACTAATGCAACATTTAGCAGACCACTTCAAAGATGCATGTGTCTTTTCCGCGGAACGCCTGTGTGATTTTAAGGAGGGCAGGAATGACTGTGTTTGCTCTGACATCTGGCCTGAAGGCCTGAAGCTGCAGATGTGGGCGTCGGCACATCTGTCTCCGCGCAGTCACCTGGTTCCTTTTCAGCCCCAAAATCAAACATTTCCACATCTTCACTTCTTTTTTTCATTTTACGTTTTAGATCAGCTTTTAACTTTTTCTTCTTTACGATGACATTCTTTCTTACCTCCGCTTTTCTTACTTCCGCCCCCTTCAGGCAGCAGGCCTTACTGGCAGCAATCAGTGAGAAGGACGCCAACATCGCCCTGCTGGAGTTATCCTCCTCCAAACGGAAGAAAGCCCAAGAGGAAGTGATGGCTCTGAAGAGGGAGAAAGACAGACTCATGCACCAGCTCAAACAGCAGGTACCTCCACCACACGCCATCACAAGCTATGTATGCATGCATGTAATAGATGAATCAGACTCAAAGCATTCTGGGTAAAAAAAACAAACAAAAAAACGCTGACCGGCCTGCCATATGAAGCAAATGGAGCCTGGCTTTGCCGTCTCCATTTTGGGACAGATCGAGGCGCAGCGAATCAAAGCGGTCCACAAATTCAAACCTGCAGCTGGCGGAGAGGTCCTGGCTGCATTTAAACAGTTTCATGAGCAGACTTTGAACTTTAAAACAAGGAACAGATAGTTAATGATTCCCGGTAGTTAACAGAAAAGTCTTCCCTGCCTCAAACCACACTTAGCGCACTCAGTCACTGTAAGCTAAACCAGTCAAGCAAGAGCCCAGATTCCAAATCCGAGTGCATAAACACTTGAGGATAGTTCTCCTCTTAACCGTAATGTTGCAATCAGAGCTATTAGCTGCACTCGAGTCACAGACGTAGGTTGGTATCATCGGTGAGTCACCGGCGGACTTTTCTGTCTGACTTTTTCGAGTCAGGGAGACATAGTTCCCAGCACGCAGACAGATGCATACGGACGCACACTCACACACACACCTATTTCCCGCGTCGTCCTGGCTTTCAGTATGACCCAAGGCTAATGAAGCAATGTGGGCCATTTAGGCCTGGTCAGACCACATCAGTGACTGAGCGAATGGGAACGCTAACGATAATGAGGCAACAGCAGGGAGTCGATGTGTTCGATCCCCTGAGTCACGAGAGCTTCTGGGAAACACGGCGTGTTTAAAAGTGAACAGATGTGGCGCGCTGTGTGTGCGTTTAAGAGAAAAGCCTATGTTTGCTTGTGTCTCGTAAACGGTAAACAGTTCCTGGGGGGGGGGAAGGGGGTGCAATTCCACTCCAGGAATTTCAAGGAAAGCCTATTATCTGTTTATCGCCATTGGATGCGTCATGTTTTCCCATTGGGTAACGAGCGGTTGCAGTCCACCTGATGATGTGATGAGCTCTAATTGCCACGGTGTGGCCTCCAGGCCTGCAGCGCTGGCGTGGAGAAAAGAGGGCGCAAAAGAGAATGAAGAAAGAAAAAAGAAAAGAAAACTGTCTTCGTCTCTACTTTCTCATGCATGCAAAACGTCTTAGAAAGTCTGAACCATAGGCGCACATGCATACAGTTCAAACCCGTGCTCCACGTGCAACTGCGTAGCTACAAGGCAGCGCCATAACCATGTAGCACAAGGGCCCAAAAATTGTGGTCCTGTGTCATCTCTCATCTCATCTGTGGTGTAGAGGCGGTTGTAAAGTAAGTAGTTCCTCTTTGCAGTACTTGGGTTCCCTCCATTCCACAGAATGAGCCCTCTGGAGGTTATGTTGTTCAACAGGACACACACCGACTCTCAGTCTTCTGACCCACTGACACACATATCTGGATAGGTTTGCCTTCCTTTGCTCCTCAACAGCCAGTGGTGGGAGGAAGCTGACCAGGAAATGCCAAAGAATTATGGCACTCGGGGTCTCCGAGGAGAAAGCTGATCTATAGACAGCAGATAGATTTACAGATAGCCGTGCCCCCGTCTGACCTCCCCACATCCCTGCTTCAGAAGACCAATGCGTGCGTGTGTTTGTGTGTGCACAAAGCAGGCGGTCAAAGAAAAACTTTCCCCTTTCAGGCAGCTTAATTCACTTTGAGGCAAAGGCCTCGTTTGGCAGAGTCGCGCAAACCCGTTTCCTGAGGATAGAGTCAGAACAAATGTGTCCCCATGTGGGAATTCCCTGAGTGGTCCCATCCCGATGATGGATAGTCAAAGTCAGCCGTGCTTTGATGCGGCGAGAAGATTAATTTGATGTGTATTTTTACTTCTTTTTCGCTATTTCCCCTTTTTTTTTAATTTTGTGGAAACTTGTGCGTCCGTCCTCCTCTGTGCTCTCAGATGTGTCTCTGAAAACAGCCTATGTGAACCACTTAGCGCAGGTTCACTGTTTTCGTCTGTTGTTACCGGGGAAAGCATGGTCATGTTGCACAGACACACACACACACACATACACACACACACACACACACACACACACACACACACACACACAAGCACGTATTTGCACACAGACGTGATTAAAGGAGAATGTAGCTTTTCCCAGCCGCCTGTTTGTTCTCCGCTGCCTCCTTTGTCCATATGTGTTAATGCAGCCCGGCTCTAATCAGGACGGGCTTGTGATTTACAGCGGGGCTGGGACTGAGGTTTGGGATGCAGCTGTTAGCACTGCAGCAGAGTTTATCACTGCCATGTTTACAAAGGCGGCTGCACTTTGATACACATGCTGACATACGTGCACTGTGCAGACGTACAGGCCAAATCTGTCTGCTGCTCTCTGCACTGCAGCCTGCGTCTAATCCCGGTGTAGAAGCAGGCCTGCAGGCCATTACTGATCTGTTTACTCTGCAAAGCCACTAATTAACACTAATTGACGCACACATTCCACCACACAGACATTTCATGCGTGCACACCTTCTTTACACATTCACACAGGAACATGTAAGAGGAGACTGCGTGTGTGTGTGTGTGTGTCTCTGTACGACTGACCACACAGTCAGACTCCTCCAGAAGCCATTCATCACTTCATTTATTCCTGTTTGTGTCTCAGGTCATTAAATATTAAGTATGTGCACACGCGCGCGCGCACACACACACACATGCATATACAAAACAACATTCGGGGGATGTTTGGCTTCTTATGCTACCAGATATGGTTGTGATTACGCGAACGGGAACGAGTAGTATGGTTCTTATTAGATTAGCAGCAAGGTCTAAACACACATCAGCCAACTGAACCCTCAGCCACAAATTAGCTTTGAAAATATTTCTCTGTGAGAATTAAACAGCACTGTTAAGCATGAGGGAAACGTCTGGGGAAGCTCCTGCACTTTTTACTGTGGCAGCAGCAGCAGCACAGTCGTCTCATCAGCCTCGCTATATAATGGTTACTGTCCTAACCTCAATGACAGGTGTCACCTCTGTAAGTGTTGCATTCAGGCCACACCTGTAATTGTTGACACCTGAGGTCGTGAGGGGCCGTGCACCTCGACCTAGCCTTTAACTGCTCTAACCACCGGTGTGGTGTCTGTCTCAGACCCGCCCCCTCCACTCCTCATCGTTATCCTCGTCACGGTGTCAGTGTTCTCGCCTTATCTAAGCCGCTCGTCCTCAGTCGAAGCTAATTGCTAACCACATTAATACAAGCCACATCCTCTCCTGTGATCCTCACTGGCTCGTTTCCTCCGTCGTTAGTTTCCTCAGCTCCTTATCTCGGCAACAACGTCCCCAGGCCGCTGGCTAGTGCAAGCCCACGTCCCTCCTGTCTGCACGGCTGACTCCGCCTCCTTGTCTCTTCCTGCCAAGGCTGTCTCTCGTCCAGACAACATTCTGGATGGAACACGTGTGCACGTCTTTTATTCGACTAGCGTTCACGCCGTGCACAGACCCCCACCTCCCCCTCTGCAGATATGTTCGCCCGCCTAAAGGGAAGTATCTTTCGTTAAGGTAACAACACGGGTCCTGTCAATATGTCTGCACCCACTCTGTCTCTGTCTGTCTCACAGACAGTGAGGTCGACAGTTAGCGTTAGTCAGCGTGGGCTGTTATCTCCCTCCGAAGCCACGATACTGGCAGTCTGACGGGCCGATCTGCAAACGCACTCATACACGGGGGACACATGCCTATATGCAGGATGATGCATATTTCACTGTAATTTTAATCAGACACATCCAAAATGAGGTGGCGTCACCCGGGCCAGGATGCCTGTGGCCTCAGGGTGAATGAGAAACTCACGACCTCACTTCTGACGAGGCCTCATCTGATCCACTCACTTGATAATCTGCTGTCTGGATGACATTTGACAGACTTACGGCGTTTTTATCAGGCAGTCGACTCGCCCATTTTATGACCTGTCAAGTGTTGTTAGCTGCGCTGTTTTTATCAACTCTGATAGCTCTCAACATGCACCCCCCACCCCCCTCTCCCCAACCCCCCCAAACCCAAGAATCCCTCAGCCTAATCACTGTAAGGCCCGAGAACATTTTCAAGAGACAAGTAAGTGTTGAGGCAATAAATAGCCCAGTGAGCGCATGGTATAATTATATGTTATAAATTTTCTTGTTTATTCCGTTTTTCTTGCAGACTCAGAGCAGAATGAACCTAATGGCGGATAACTATGGCGAGGATCACATCCACCAGCAGCATCATCCTCACCATGCTCACCACATGCATCCAGGAAATGTGCATCACCGTAACCTGCCAAGAGGCCCCCCCCATGCCAACCACCGCCCCTCGATGGACCAGGTACGTACGAACGCGGTACGCATTTGTACACAAATACGCGCTCTCACGCCGCAACAGCCGGCTTAAGGCTCGAGCTTGTTTACACAAGCTGACATGTTGTGGGCTCTCGACCTCATGCTTTTCAACTTGATGTAATTTTTTGCTGTCATCTCCCCACCAGTCAGCTGTGGTCTGACACAGCAGCATAAATTTCCCCCTCTCTCTTCTCCTGTCTCCTCTTCGTCAACCCCATTAATCCAGCTGCTCATATCATTCAGGCCCCTGAATGATATGAGAGAAAAAAACTGACGGGTATGTCCCTTATTAAGGGGCCCGAAGGGGAAAACTTCCAAATGATTGTTAGTGATGGATGGAATTTGAGTGTCTTATACTAGCTCCTATTCTTCACTGTATCCAAACTGCCTGAGGACAGACGTAATGTGTCTGGACAGCTGAAGCACAAAGAGGCGTCCATGAGTTTCTGTATTCATATACATACACATGTATACGTATAAATATGGATACAAATCTCTATCCGACCTGGCATGTGCTAACCTGTACATTTGCGTGTGTAGTGGCACATCGGGGTTGCACACCTGAGTCTTTGTTCATATGATGTACACAGTTGAAATCGCTAACGGGAGAAAGTCATCTTCAAAGAGAGATGGTGGTGATTTCGCCGTTTTCCTATTGGCTGATAAAAGCCTGCAATTATTTAATGGCATTTTATATCCACCAGAGGCTTCGTGGTGTCAAGAGGCATTGATTGTGGGGGATTCCAAATTATTAGGATGATGTATGTGCATGTGTGTGCGTGCGTGTGTGTGTGTGTGTGTAGTGGTTCAAGTCAAATACCTGGGGATTTCCACCTGAGTTCAAATTCCCAACATCTGTTCGTTTTGATATGCACTATTACATATTTTTAGACTTTATAAATGTTGCTGAAACAGCTGGATAAATTGGAGTCAAACATGCTTTGGGGATTCCCTGTCTCCAAAACACACACACACACACACACACACACACACACACACACACACACATTCATATCCATGTAACACCCTACAAATACCTTGGCAAAATGTAAGAGGACAGATTTGGTTTTATTTGATTGATTTTTTTGGGGGGGTCTGTGGACGGTTTTGATTTCTAAACCAATGTGAGGATCTGGAGCTGACCAACACACATCCAAGCCTTTTTTCACTCAAGCCTTGTCATTTTACAGTAGTATGCATTTATGCAAATAGGTGTATACTTGTTGTAGAAAATGTAGAAAACTTTTACATTGAAGAAACAACCCACCGCACATGGGGAAATTAATTTTCTGCACATGCATAGTACACAACATGTTTTACAGTTAGTACAAACTGGAGACATGCACATGCAGAGCGGTGGGCTATACCAAGGAGCGAGTTCAGGGGGTTAAGGCCCTTGCTCAAGGGCCCAAGGTAGTGGACAGCAGTGGACAGATGTTGGAGCCTCTCCCGATTTTCAGCCAATCTGGGGTGCAAACCGGCAACCTCACATACCCAAGCTTGCTAGCAGACCTGCTCCGGGATGGTGGCGCATCACCCAAATTTTTGGCCGAGCTGGGAATTGAACCGGCGCCAAAGCCTCTTGGTCCAAAGCCCAACTCTCTAGCGTCGTCGCCACCCCCTCCCCCGGTTAATGGCATTGCTATACTTTGGTATATGAAAGTCAGGAGGAAACATACAATAGCTTAACCCTCAAAATCGCCTCGCACTCCCACAAGGAGCAGTCTGAGATTCTTGCTGTGTAGTTATTAGGTTATGTTATGTTATGTTTTACGTCTTGACTTGCAGAAATAATATTTTCTAGCTACTAAGTGTCTGCATTGTTCTGTTGTAGTTCAGAACACGTTGCTAACCGCGGTATGCTTCACATTAGATTGAGCTACATGTATAAATATCTTTTCCCTCGCTACGGCTACACGACACTGTTTCACCGCCGCCGCCGTTATAGTGTTTGACATATGAAACAGTAGCTGCTTGCAAGTGATATTTTAACGTCTAAGGCCAAAGAAAGTATTTATTAATATTGCTGGGAAACCTTGTTAAGATTGAGCGGAATAATAAAATAACTCATAAATTCATGTCAGTTGGCTGAGTTACACTCTGTAAACGTGACAGTTTTAATGTCTGCACAGTGGAAATGTGACGGTTCACACGTCAAGCGGTCGTCATCTCCGCCTGTTCACAAACTTACAGCCAAACTGATCTCATGTCAAACACACACACGCCTCCAAAACGCCCAACAGACCCTGTTGACAGAGGTCAGCCAGGCTCCTCATGGCTTTTCCTCAAATCTGACCTTTGACCTTAGATGAGGTTAGGGGCAAGGCCTCCAATGTGTGTGTGATTGAGAGTATTTGTGTGTGTGTGTGTGTGAGTCCCTGAGGTAAGACTGTTTTCTCTCTAAGCCCAGAACTTCACATCTCCTCCACATCCTCGCTCTTTCATCTTAATGTGATTACTCTGGTTTTCTTGAACACTTTGTTCTTTCTTTTCTGTTTTTTTTTTACTTTGCTATATTCTTTTTTCAACTCCACTTATTTTGTTTTATTTCCATCCCCTTTGTCTTTATTTATGCCCCGTTAAACATCAGTTTGCTTCCTGGTTTTACTTTTCCCACCCGGGATCTTTCCCATCATTTCATCTCCTTCTTTTGTTCCTTTTCTCCCTTCATCTTCCCCATTTCAAATATAATATCCAAGTGTGGCCAGGCCAGTGGTTCAGCTCCATGCCGGCTCCAAAAACGCCACTCGAAAGATGATTGATGATGATAATGATAATGATGATGAAGAGGGTCTGCACACTCACCCTGCACACCGCACTGCCTTTCCAAGATACAGCCAGTGCCACGAATAACATAACAGCGACCACACGTGCAATTTTTTTTCTTTTTTTCCATTTGCATTAGTATTTGCATTTGCATGAGCTCAAACGCAGACACATGCGCGCTGCATGCACGCCCCGGCCGAGCAAACATAAAAGCACAAATGGAGAACACACTTTGAGTTTTCCCGAGGATCCAAACCACATGTCATTCAAAGCGCAGTGCTACATTCGGCGCGTCCATCCCACTCCGCTAACTATGCTCCCGGTACTTAACGTGTGATAGCCTCAGTCAGAGGACAGGTGAAGTCTAATCAGAGGAGACAAGTGAAAGGAAGTGGAGTTTAGTCCCTTGAGACGCAACCAGCTCTGTGTCGCGGCGCAGAGTGTGTGCTTTTTGTCGGGCATATTGTGTCCACGTTGTTCTCATTTGGCCGTGCCAGCACCGCTGCCAAATGCTTGGCTGCAGCCACGGGAGGAAATAGAAAACAGCCACAATATGTTTATCAAAGACAGAATGCAACCTTTTCTTTCGGGTTGTTGTTGTCAGGTTTATGAGAAGTAGCACATCGCGTTTGGCCCGTTTGTGTGCGTTTGCGTGTGTGTCGCTTTGCGTGTGTGTGTTTAACCTGGCAGAATGAGTGGCCCGACGTCTGGCTCTGTTTACGGGGCCTGTCACAGCCATTAATTGCATGTTAGCATTC
This sequence comes from Trinectes maculatus, assembly GCA_016785345.1. Lineage (NCBI taxonomy): Eukaryota > Metazoa > Chordata > Actinopteri > Pleuronectiformes > Achiridae > Trinectes > Trinectes maculatus. The sequence continues at coordinate 91,002 of JAFBJQ010000950.1, forward strand.
AGCATCTAGCTTGTTCCACTTAAAGGCCATTATATCTATGGCCTAGCTGCACACACACACACACACACACACACACACATATAGACACACACACACACAACCCGGAGTGTTCATAAGAGAGCACTTCATGACATCATACTGTAGACAGCTCGACTGAATGAGGAACATGAACTGAGATTGTTTCTAAATTAAAAGCCACAGGGGTTAAGAGGAACATAACGTTGGGCAATGGGCCGGAGTGGGTACAATAAATAGCTTGTTTTAAAGCGTTGCCCGTCGTTGGCCAGATCCTGAATGTCTTCTGACATTCTAAGTATAATATTAAACCTGATGGCGAACCGATGGATAATGACGCGTTTCCCCTGCTTTTTCTCACAGGACGATGAAGAGGGAATATGGGCATGATGACCACCTCCATGGAGACCCTGCAACCGTAGTAAGTTTCTATCACACAGAGTTAATATACTCCACGTTACGGCGCGCTGCGTATCTGCTCCAGATATTTTAATGGCCTTCTACACAATAGAGTGTTTCATGGGCTGAAGTAACCATTAGCTGGGAACACTGATGGTACCACAATAACCACAGCATTACCCAACTCTGACAGAAGAGAGCGTAATAGAACCCGGCTCCTTTTTCCCGTCACTTATGAATTTCAGTCGACTAAAGAGCCTCAGTTGATTCAGTGGTTTATGGCCGGCGTTCTGTGCAGCCCTCATGCGCTGGTCGCGGCGAGGCCATATAGGTAGTAGACTTGTACACACCCGGCAGCCATGAGCGAGCGCACCAGAACCCGGAGGTGATAAAAACGACATGGTGAGAAAAACCAGAGATGGACGAGTCTGTCTCTCCACGCCCGGCTTTTTCAGTCGTAGTAAACTTTTACCGCGCTCCCCCTCCCAGTTGTGTGCCAGTGTGTGGGGTAGTTAATTACAATACAACACAGAACAGTCATGAAGCCCTTTTTTTTAAGGCTGTGAACTGAAAAAGCATAAAATGAAGAATGCAGAGTCATAAAGGATAATTCCTGTTGGGGGGGCGGGGGGGGGGTTTATATCGAAGCCCCCCCATAGACTCAGGATGCCTTTGAACATAGACGTGCGGAAAGAGGTTATGGCTTGCTTGGAGCTAATATAAGTGGGCGCAAGTCGGAGAGAAAAAGAAACAAAGAAAAAGATAGAAATGCTAGCGTGGTGGACGATGGAGAGGTAGAGTAAGTCAGGAGGGGCGGTAAAAGATGCCGTATTTATGTGTGGGGGTGAGGACGAAAACCAGGAGGCAGGGTGTACTCATAGTTTCCAGTGCATCTCATTCTTTTCCCCCAGTAATCCACAGGTGGACCATCACGAGCGAAATCTGCCTCCAACCTCAATGACTCCAGTCGCCGTGCACTTTGCCCCGCCGCTGCTTTTGGGATTAAGAGGCCTATAGCTCGTATGTGAATAAATGGGGTTGTCTTCTCGCAGTGAAAAGCTCAAGTGTGTTTAGCTGCAATGTTTGCATGTGCATTTTGCAAGTGTGTGTAAGTGCATGAGTGTGTGGGTGTGTGTGTGTGTGTGTGCGTTGCTCAGCTATACAGTGCCGGAGCAGCCCACATAGCCTATAATCCAGTCCATGTGTGCTGAGAATGCAGTAGTGTCAGGATTCACCGTAATGAAACAGACCACACTGCCCTCTTTCTCCCTCTCTTTCCATCTCTCCATCTTTTTCCGTAACTCCCCTCCTCTCCACCTCTCCTCGGATTTTGAAGCCTGCCCCGCTCATACGTATATTCCTTCAAGGTGAACCTCCAGTCGGACCAACGACTAGCCTACTGGTTTGGTATCTCCAATCAGATATCGTGGCAGTGTGTGCATGCATGTGTGCGTGCGTGTGTGTATTAGTGTTTATTACCCCAATCTAATAGAATAAGCCAGGCACATTAGCCTTTAGCGCAGTGTGGTGTTGTGGCTGGAGATATCAGCGGCGCTCATCTATCCACTGCTGTTATTCTGGGAGTGCACGACGCGAGCGCAGCTAACATGTATTAGCCGTCCTCTATGGGAGAACAGATGGGAGCCATTTAGCGGCGTGTAGCTACAGCACAATAAGGCCAGACCTAATCCCCATATCCTGTCCCTGAGTGAGCCCTCCCTAATATGAGCAAACAGAGATGACAGCGCCGATAGACAAATAGCCGGGGATCTGTACGTCCGTGCATGTGTGTATGTCGGTGTCTTTGTCGGCACGCATGTCGGCTGTGACGAGCGTTCCTTATGGATAGCCTTGGCTCCCGGTGCTGGTCCACATTTTGAATTCCACACAAACCTAAGTGCTGAGTTTAAGTTGGCGAGTTCGATTTCCAAGCGTCCAGGTGCGGATTTGTATTGGTTAGACATGGTTATGTCTAAAAGGACACTGGGCTCTGATTGGCTCATTGCGGTTGTGTATGTCCTGCTGTTGATTACAGAGGTTTTGTTTACCCTCTTGGCCTCCAGGACCCCCCTCTAATGAAATAAGAATGTCCTTTTGGACAAAGAGCACAAGGGAAGGGGGTTGGAGGAAAAAGTGAACGAGAACATGGGGCCAAAAGAGTGAAGCAGAGTGGGGGGAAGAGGTTTTCTGGAAACATTATGCTTTTATCCCACCGTGAAGTTATTTGTACTGAATGAAGCGAAAAGAAGCTGAGAGGCTTTCCAAGTGGGGACAGAAATATGTTTGTGTGTGTGTGTGTGTGTGTGTGTGCAGGAAGGAGTGAGGCCTTGTTCAGGTTCAAACAAGTCTAGAAGATGGCTTTCATTTGCCCACGATGTGCACAAAAAAAAACAGTGTTTGTGTGTCTGCATTGTGTATATCAGTAAGTATCCAACTTGTGTATCCACCGTTAAAACATTGTAGAAGGAGAAGATCTAAGTTCAGTGGGGAGGCGAAACGGGACAGAAGACTCTCAGTTTCACTTTTATTCTAAAACAACATCTCGTCCAAGTGTCATGTTTGTGCCTGAGTCTTAATTGTCTGTTTCTGTTTGGTTCTGCCTTCAAGTCCAAGGCCTCTTCTTTGCCAAAACTGACCTCACAAGTGTTGCAGCTCGTGAACCCAAACTATAGCAGCTATGGAAGCTGAGGATTCTGTTGACAAGAGGATAGATTCCCCCACCAGCAGATGACAGTGGGAGGCACCTGGCCGCCTCTGTCAGGACGTTTGCGGGGAACTGGAAGACCGATAGGGAAGTCGTGTGCGGATAAGTCCTCAATGAGGTGTTTATCCTGTTGAACATGTCACTCAGGATTTATTCAGTTAAACCTAAACGTTATGTTTCTAACTGAGGATATACTGCGGCGGATTAGGAATGAAATATGGGACGGACAACTTTTTATGGTTACTACCCTTTTCCCCTTCTTCTTTGTTTGGTCTTGTTCTGTTTTGTTTTGTTTTGTTTTTGCCTCAGATTTTTGTTTGACTGTTGTGAAAGTCAGTTTCTTGGTGTTTCCATCGCAACGCATTCTCACACAAACTGTTAAAAGGCAATCAGGTCCCCAGACATGTAATGTCTGACTTGCTATTAACAGAAAAAAGAGAAACATCCTTTTTGTGTTACTGCAATTAAGCCTGTACGGACCAGAAAGAGCAGAAAAGAACTGACAGCTAATATCGACTGTTAGAACTGACGTCAGTTCGCTGTAACCACAGCTCTACAGCTGAGATCACAACAGTTCTCGCCTGCAGCAGATGAGATTACTCCTCTTTGTGGTCTCTCACCTTTCAGTCGGCAATTAGACCTCAAAACCAGCGCACAAAACCAGCGCACAAACCTCTTAGTCTCTGCAGTCTCACAATTATGTCCCTGGACTGTTGAACGTGTCTGATTTTAATGCCCATGTGTTTCCATTCGCTTTGCCAGTGCACAACACACCATGTCGTAATCGGCATGTTGACTGACACTGTCATTTGGTGTCGTGGGTTTTGCAGGAGAACTTTTCTGAAAAGTCCAAGCAGGCTCTGCCACTTTTCTTGCCATGTGCCAGGTTAAATCTCAGCGTAAACAACTATTATCCCACACGCTGATTACTACACGCTGACGGCGCATATTTTCATACGTCACCCAAAGAAAAATCTGACACATCTTATCAACACAACTCAGTAACTGTTAATGACTGGAATTTTGTTTCCTGGAGCCGTTACAGTGGCGAAAACAAGAGACTGGCTTCTAACATGTCACATTTTCATACGTGTTTGAAAACAAACTTGCCATAAAACATTTAGTTTGAGTTAGTGTGTGTTTGTGCACGTGCATACACACTCGTGTAATGTTTAGGTAGGTGCTCACATGTGTGTAGCCATGCGCCTTTGGTGAGTAGTGAACCACAGCTTGAAGGTCAGTGGAGGCGTCTGACCGAGGCCATCCCTCTGTCAGCTGTCAGCATTGTCAGCCTGTGGGGTCAAAGGTCGTTCTGCCAGGTTAAACATGAGTGGAGAGAAGTCAGAACCTCAGCAACACCTGAACACCGACATCTGAGTGGGCTGTTCTCTGTCCTCCATATCACCGCATCCCAAAACATAATAACATGTATATCATATAATCAGATTTTATCGACAAGACAAATTAATAAAAATATATTGTGCATCATAATTTGGCACAAACGGAAAAAAAAACCCCAAACAAACAAAAACAGTGAGAGATGTGCGGCCATCATGGTCTCATTTGCTTGCAGGAGTTCGACTGTGGCATCATGATTGATTTGACAAAGACATATTGGTGTTTGAACACCGTGCACGATATCACCTTGAAGTAGTTAAATGAAGAGCAGTGATAGAGTTGCTTTGTCACTGTCAGCGTGTGGAGCTGCAGACAGACAGGACCCAGAGACAGAGGGGGAGGGAGGGAAGGAGGGGGAGATGGAAGGACTGGTAATTATTGCAGGGCAGACAAGTTTATTCATGTTTTTTTTTTCTTTTTGGGGGACTTTTTTTGTGGTTTTCTTGAAGGTTTATGAAGTAAAGGACAGTTATGCACCTGATGTGTGGATCCTGAGGGCTGTTTGTCTGAGTAATCTCCTTCTCCCCAACCCACAACATGGTCATTACACACGCCACCACACGGCCACACGCACACCTCTCACGTGCAGGTTTCGTCATTCAAGGTTTGTTAAAACAGTCAAATTGCAGTGGAAATTAGCATACATGTACGGTCGTCTAATCAGAGTGAACCTATGCAGAGGAACAGCTGGAGCACGAAGATCTGACGAAGTCTATGTTAAAGTTCGTTAGCCTTTACTGGGTCATCTGACCTCACCAACGTCGTTAAAGCATGATGCTACAATGTGGTGGCGACAAAGCCGTGTTGTTCTGACTTTAAAACATGAGCCTTGGCATTTTTTTAATTTTTATTTTATTTATTTATTTTTTTGTGGACAGACACATCTGCCAGAAGACAATAAGCACTTACTTTTGTTTCTTGGCTTTGTAATTGAGAGGAGGCTTTGGTGCTTTCTCATTTATGACCACTAATTCTCTGGCTCCGACTTGTAATCTCAAACATACTTCCATTGTGCTATTAACGCTGACCCCGAAAACCCGGGCTTATCCTGATTGGCTGTGCGTTTACGACAATTTTCATGACGTGACTCTTTCGATTATTAGCTAAGCGCTCAGAGTTTAGGTACAGTACATCAGTAAGCTGGAATACTTTGACTGAAGTACTCGTCCGACCTTCTCTGTCTGAACATGTCAGGTGTGACTCAGTCTGTCTGTAAACTCCTCTCTGGTTCGCTCTGTGCAGAAATAGCTCAGCCAGCCCACAGCCATAAATCAGAACACCTCAAGTCCTTTCTATCTAACCCTCGTTTTTTCCCCCCCTTTGGCTCCGTTTTTATCGTCTTTATCTGTTATCGCCATCGATTCCTCAAAAGTCATTGCCACGTGTTACCATACATCCAAGCGTTTCTGTGGGTTGCCAACGGCGAAAGAGAAGTTTAAAGATGCAAGTCAAAAAAACTTGTGGTGGAAAGTCATGATGTTGAGGTCCAATTGATGAACATTTTTGGCAAGCTAGTTACCCGCGTGCGTGTGTGTGTGTGTGGATATGTGCGTGTATAAAATTAATGTCAAGAGAAAGACGGAGGCAGAGCGGGATCATAGCGGGATTACGAGGGTGTTTTGGAGCTTATGGAGATGGCGGCATACAAAAGCCCTTCCCTCAGGAGAAACCTGCACCTGGGGAGGAACTTGTGGGCGTCTGAGTCCATGTGTGTGCATGTGTGAGAGAGCAAATCGGCGTGTTCTCAGCAGGATGCTGTGGGGGTCGTATCCCTTGTTTAAGCTGGATTACATCCCAAAGAGAAAGTATGAACATCCACAAAGACTCACTGATGGAGGGAGGTAGAGGGATTTGGAGACAGAGAAAAGGGGAACCGCAGCCTTTTCAGTTTAAACCTGTTATTTGGTCCCGACTTCCTGTTCTCTTCTATTCTCTCTCTAACAAACACATGAGGATCAATGCACACGCACACACACGCGCACACACAAAGCACTAAAAATACCTCACACCCCCAGGTCTTGGGTAAGGCCTCTGTTGTTTCACAGGCAGTGTTTTTAACACATAGACCCACTCCCAGCCTGCCAGTCACGGACGTGGGGGTGGGGGGGAGTGGGAGGTGATGCAGGTGCCACAAACTAGACGATTCACACCTGCTAACCTGACTGCATGTGACACTTGATCTCCACCAGTGTTGCACAACATCACCAAAGGATGTCACAACCTGCAAACTGCTGCAGGTTTGATGCCTCGGTTCGGCCTCCGCACACAAATAAATGGAGACGTTCCGTACGCACAGGCAAACATTTATGATCGAGACTGACACCCGTGGTAATATTGTGGTAGCGTAACAAGACTACATGTGTTTTAATAAGTAAAAGCAGAGGGGTTTGGACGACGAGTTCTTCCAGCGTTCTGGAAAAGGGCAGAGCTGCTTTTACGACTCTCTGTGTAAACCCGCGGAGGAAAACCAACAAATTTACCTGTTTCCTCCCACTGAAACGTATCCCACTGCAAAGTCAGCAAAGAGGCTCCATATCACAGCGCTACTGTAATAACATCAACAACCTCTGAGCTGCCACTCAACATTAAGGCCTGACCGCTAATTAGGCCTTGTATAACAGTAGGCTGCATTTTATGTCTCACGCTAGCTCGACACTTTCCCAAAGGTCGGCCACTTGTAGGAAGTCTGTAAAAACTGAGATGCTTTGGTGCCGTCTGTCAAAACAGCAGAACCTCGCCGACATAATCGATATCTCGCGGCGTAATTAGTTCTGATAGCCTTCGTTTCCTTAAAACGAGAGTCGCTGTTACTTTATAGCGTTGACCTTTTCAGACTTGCGTGTTTGTTGAACGTGGGCTCCAAATCCCAAAATGGGTCACAGGCACATTGCTGCAGGGTGCACGTAGGACACGGGGCAGTAAAACGCTCGAAAGCCCTCGAGTCTGAGGGCTGCAGAATAAACTTCTCATTTGGGCCCCATGCTGGAAAGAAAGCTTATAAACCTGTGGCCTGAGTGAATGTTAGTCCGACAGCATGGTGTGTTTTCAGTCAGGTTGTTTTCCAGTGAAACCTTAGAGATGGATGCCGGAGCGACCTCTCGCTCTGTCACTAGATCAGCTCAGACAAGCAGATTAGTGCTGTAGCTGCTCTCCGCGTCCCTCGTGGCTTACTGTATGTCACTGCTGTAATCCCTGTAATCAAACCGACGGGTCAGGCTACTTAACGAGTCGGTCTTTACCATACGCGCATGCACACATGCATTAAAACGTGCGCTGTTATGTGAAATCGAAGTCTCTCGCCTCCTCTCTCGGTCTCTCTTATCTGGGCTCGTGGAAAAGCCACACTTGTACGATGACATTCAGCACAGGATTAAAGTCCATGTAAGACCCTCATCGTCTTACACCGCCGCTGCCAAGAGGGGATCTATACAACCACACACTCTCATGCAACCCTGTACACACACTGTCGGGGACAGCACTGCACACACATACACACACACACACAAACACACAGCCGCGAGCGAAAACTCACTTGTGCGCGCAAACGCCAATCCGTGCACCCTAGCCGTTCAACATGTCTGCCCTCTTGTTACTCGAACGATAAGAAGTCTACCTCGCGATAAACCAGGGTTTAAGAACCCCACCATACACAAACACGCACGCACACCGGCGTTTGCCAGGATGGACAGAGATGTGCAGTTACAGGAGTGGGACTCGCCGTAGATTGAACACAGACTCGTGGGGTTTAGTCAAACCCAGGCCAGACACGGTCAGGGCCTTCGTTATCCAATACTGTTTATCTAGGTCATGTTGTGTGTATGTGTCTTAGTCTTGTGCATACCTCCAGGGGTTAGTTGGTTGGGTCTGGAGAGGATTCTCATTGGAATGTGTTCTGATTGGGCTAGACAGCGATCCGTCTCTGATTGGTTGTTTATCCTGAGGCTTCCACTTTTTGGGGTTGCTTTGAATCAGTGTATCTTTGTCACACACTCTCCTCTTTCTGTTTCTGTTCTTCTCTCTCTCTCTCTCTCTCTCTCTCGCTCTCTCCATCTTGCAAAGGCCCGCTGGCTGTGTGTTTGATGTGAATGTGTTTGACGGGCTAAAACAGAACCAGCAGTGGGCTGTTGTGGGTTTGTGCCGAGCCAGCAGTGCTTAGTGTGGAGGAGGTTGCCCACAGTAACCTTAGGTGCTAAGTGGTCAGTTACAATGTGACTGATCAAAACTGATTTGTTCTTTTGATGTACAGAGTCGGACGGGTTTAGCATCTCAGGCTTACTATTGTTAGGGATATTCTTATACCAGAATGAGAATTTGAACCGCCCCTCCCCAAAACATATTGTGTCATACACCAGAGGTCTATGTCATCCTTACACCAGCAGTAAATATTGGTCAAATACACTTTTCACTTCTTTTTTGAATTGATGTTCCTGAGATTTTGACGACAATAGTTCCGACTACATACGATTTGAAGAGGCGGTAACGTCTGGAACCAGGAAGCACTTTGATCTTTGAGTAAAGCGCTGCGACCTGTGTGAGTAAGAGGGAACTGACCAGGAGATGCTTGCTTGATAATTCTGCCTCACTAAAAGCAGAGTAGAGCATGACAGGATAAAACCTAACACCAGTCATCAATGGGCGCTATTGTGCTTCAGCTCCACTCTCCAGAGTGGTCCAGCCTGAGTGTGTGTGCGCAGCAAACCTTCAACCCAGCAGCGATGGGATTAACTCCACCACTGGGTGGTCCACCTCATGCTGATCTCGGAACAGAGTCATCATTTACAGTGCACTTGTTCTAGGTGTCAGGAATTGATATTGATCAAAATTGATATTTGGCTTGTTTTGAATATTCACTGTTGAATTGAAGTTCATGAAGAAACCTCAAGGTCGGAATCCCTCGTCCTGTTTTTGAAGGTTGTCTGGGTGAATGGCTTCTGCTGGAGCTCTGTTACTGCTCCGTGGCCAACTTTTGAAAGCTGCGGTTGTATAATGCTGCGGCAAAATTTACTTGCACGCTGCGGTGAGCAGCGGGCGGGACAGGAAATAGCGCGGGCAGGGTTGCAAGCGCAAGATAGCCAGCTAACATTAGCATTTCACCATTGAAAACGATCCATGTTTTTATCAAACATTTTATTTTTCCCTGTCCTTGCTCCGACTGCCAACCATGCAGCTGGTGCTTGTTTTCCTTCAACCAGTAGGTTTCCTGAATAAAAGGTCAGATTCCCGTTTTTTTTTTTCAAAATTCCATGGATGCTGTTGAGTCGACATTTGGCTGCTGTGAAGGAGGCAAGATCGGTTGACAAAATGACTTGGAGCTTGTGAGTGCATTAAGTGCAAAGTTATCTTAATCGGCTATGGAGTAGAACAATAAAAGCGAGGCACTGTGTTGCAGACATCTTTCTGGATAAATTAAGGAATGGGAGTAAAGACAGAGAAGTTTCTGACATGTTATATAAAAGAGTCAGACTCACCGGGAGTTAGCAGAGTCACCATGATTAGTCATTTGTTTTTCTCTCTCTCTCTCTCACTCGCATCCTTGAACTCGCCACTTCGGCGTGGTAAAGCTGGTTGTAATTGGGACACGACGCTGGTTGGCATTTCAAAATCTCACACACACACAAACGTCCCGAGCCCGGCACATGTTCTCCATCACCGAAATCCCAGAGACAGACAGGTAGTGTGACAGGAGCGGAGATGTCGGAGGCCTGGCGATCTCCCCACCTGAAGGGATGGGAGCGTGCAATGTAAACACTGTGTCATGCACATAAACAGGGCCCCGCTCCGGTTTCACTGCACGGTTAGAGAACGCTCACCCGCGCTTTTATGGAGAAAGTATTTGTGTAATTTGTTTATGTGAGATTCCTTAGCCCTAATGGGGAAATGGTTCTCTCAGCATCACACTACACCTGAGTTCAATTTCCCTGGCGCTCTCACAGACAGCAGACGCAATCTGTCTTTCTCCTCTATGACTCAATTTCATTTCCCAGCCTCCCTTTTTTTAGTCACTTTAAACTCCCCACCTTTTACCTTCTCCCCACATTTATCCCTCGCCATGAAAAACGGCCGCGCAGAGTAATTAATCAACATATTTTTTAATAACGGCTAAATCAGAGCCGTGTCGAGACAGTCTGTAATGTGAAGTTTGACATTGTTTTCATTATGATGATGATATAAGCTCAGAGTCGTTTCATGGATTTTTCCTCCCCGGACATTTTACTAAAGGAATTTGTAAGCGTGCACCAAAAATGTGACACACGCTAGGTGTGAAACGTAGCTCCTAATTAGCCAGAGCCAATAAAGCCTGTCCGCTAAAGCCATAATGTGAGCATGTGTGATCTTGTTCGTCAGTCTTCATACACATATGTTTGGGTCAGCACAAAAAAAATAATCTAAACATACAATCCTCGATAAAACCAATGTTTACAGTAAACATTGTTCAATGCTAAACTAGAACACATACAAGAAACACACACAACATGCCCATCCTTTGCTAGCTGCTAGTCCAGCAAGACGCCATGTGTTTAGCAGCACAAAACAATAGTGTAGCAGAACTTCAGTGCAAATGAAGTGAAGTGCAGGCGAGCGAACAAACATGTGTTTTCTTTGTTTTTGCCTTCTAATTACATAGACACATAGTTATTTCAGTCACTGTGTGTGTGTGTGTGTGTGTGCGTGCATCCTTGTTGTAACACAAAGATTTGTGTCCAGGACTGGCGTGTTTCTCAGCGGGCATTCCATTCAGACTAACCCCGTGTGCTGAGGTAATAACTAGGCTTAGCCATAATTTGTTTGTGTGTATGTTTGTCAGCGTGCATATATAGGTGTGTGTGCACGTCGCGTGCGCACGTTCAAAGGAACAACTCCCGTACGTTTCACGCATAAAGGCAAACTTGGTCTCTTTGAACTGGGAAACGAGGCGTCCGACGCAGATGAACGCTTTTGTCATGTTGTTTCTTTTTCCCATTTATTCCCCAAAATATTTGTCTCCTTGTTGAAAATACGGGGCCCGACACACAGAAACTATTGAGAGCATAATTCCCCTCAGTGCCGGGGTCAACAGGGGCCAGCAATTGCCAGATCAGCTAAGGGGTTGCCAGATCTGAGTTGTTGTTGCCAGCTTGTGAGTCCAACGCCACACACACACACAAAGAGATCACAAGCCAGAGGTTTTATCAGTGATGTAAGCTGTTACGTCAGTTCGTTCAAACCTACCTCTGCCTCGTCCTATGGCTACACACACACACACACACACACATTATCACACATATATATAGAGAGAGAGAGAGATAGAGAGACATAGGGATTGATTAAATTTAGTGCATGTTGGATGGAGCAGAAGGAAATTTTTAGTTTTTCAAGCAGGTCAGTGATCCGTGTTTTTGTTTGTGTGCGCGCCTGTGTGTGTGTGTGTGTGTGTGTGTGTGTGTGTGTCTGTGTGTGTGGGAGTGGAATGAGACAAAATACCGTGACTTTATCACTGCAAAGCAGAAACAGTATTAACAACTGGTGAAAGATGTTTTGTGGACATTTCTCGGATTCCCTTTTGGTGGAGTGAGGGGAATGAGGGGGTGGAAGGTGGTGGGAGTGGGGGGGGGCAGGCACACAAAATAATGAATAGCTATAGATATTTCTGTGGGTTTTTGAAATTGTGTTGCTCGTCAGTGATCAGTGTGCGACTCCTTGTAGTCATTCTCTATCATCGCTTTGTGGCAGTTTTGAATTTCCAAACACAGGAAGTGTTGCTTGATTCCCTCTTTCTTTGTGTTTGAAGTGTGTGTGTGTATGTGTGTGTCTGTCTGTCTTTCCCCGTCTCTCTGTGCTGCTCGCACGGCCCCTCTGCTCTCTCTCTCTCTCTCTCTCTTTCCCTTACGTTCTCACACATATATACAGATGTGGGATAGTTGTTTGCTATTCTTGCCAAGTAAAAATGCTTTCTTCTCTTTGTGACTCGCTTTGGTGTTACCTGACAAGTGTGTGTGTGTGTGTGTGTGTGTGTGTGTGTGTGTGTGTGTGTGTGTGTGTGTGTGTGCGTGTGTGTGTGTGTGTGTGTGTGTGGAGAGGGAGAGAGTGAGCTAAGTGCTAAACCCTATCCCTGCCTGAGTGCTGCAGCACAGGCCGGGGTTGACAGACAGGATCCAAAGTGTCATTCCTGGGATTAAGCATAATGAGCAAGATTGACAGATAAAACGACACTGTACACTTACACACATATACACACACACACACACACTTGAAACATACACACAGCAATGTACACAGGCAATTATAGAGAGGTGTATCAGAGTGCGTGGATAAGCTGCTGGTTGGAGGCATGTGAACAGGCCATTCAGTCGCTCCGGGGATTAGCTGCGTTGACTTTCACTCTATCCTCCCCGTGTTGTTCTCTCGTGCCCTGTTCCCACTCTGCTCTCTCCTCTGCTTCTCATTTGTGGGTTGTTTGTGTGTATGCCGTGTGTTTGTGTGTGTGTGTGTGTGTGTGTACTGAGAGTTTATGAACTGCCTTTGAGCTGGGATTGTTCTCTGCAGGCGTCAGACAGTGCTTCAGCATGAGCCCCTCTACGCCCGTCAGGACTGAAACTGTTTCGACATTGTGTTTTAGTTGTGTTACCTCTATAGATTACTATATAATCGTCATCCTTGAGTACAATATTGAAAGTATTGTATACATTTACGTCCAACGTCAACATAACTTTGCCCCATTTAGCCCGTTGTCAGGGGTTAAAGTCTGGAATGGGCGAATGCCAGAGAACATCAAAGGTCTTTTTTTTTGTCAGAAGATCTTGTCCATTTTTAATCTCTACCTGCCAAGTGGCAGCTTACAGTCACTGTCCAATCAGATAACAGCTGATAAGCGTGGCATGTAGCAGTTAGCTCGGCACCCGCCAAGCCCTCCTGGCCGAGCTGCAGGCTTGTCGGCACGACGTGCACTTGAGGCTTTGCGAGGTTCTTTGAGAGGGACGATCGGCTTTCATCTTATCACTTTGCACAGTGACATACGCGGGCTTCAAAGAGCGCTGGTCATTTTACTGGCACTGCGGCGTGTGTGCGTGTCAGTGAGTGTGTGAGTGTCTGTGTGCGAGCTATCGACACATTCCCAGAAAGCTGTTCCAGGCTCTGGGACTGTGTTTAATGAAGGCAAGGGCATGGCTTCAAAGAGCTGCAATCCAATCTACATGTGCAGATGTACACTCACACACACACACACACACACACTTGCACTCATAACACACATACACCTCTGCTGGCTGGAACAAATGAAAGAGTTCGAGCGCGGTCTTTCAGTCTGCCCTTGTAATTTGGCAGTGCCGTCTTCATACGGCGACGGAGAGAGACAGATGTAAATGCAGGAACGCAACATCTGCATGAAAAATTCACAAAACACCATTAGGCCCTGATACTATTGGTTGTCTAATTGTGCGTGTGATTGCCAGCTTATGTGGCCTGGTATCCTGATAACCAGGTTCACAGATTGTGTATCTTAAAGGTGACTTGTTTTCCATTTAAAATATATTAAACCTTAAAGGAAAACTTAAAGGATTTTTATAAAAACGCTGAAAGTCTTTTCCTCTCCGTGGAAACAGGCGGTTGTCCCAGACTTCGGACTGACCATCCGACCATTTGTTGGAAATGCTTCATGCTGAGGGTTTATGAGCATGT
>JAFBJQ010000950.1:119951-146655 GCA_016785345.1 Trinectes maculatus
GAGAGAGAGAGAGAGAGAGAGAGAGAGAGAGAGAGAGAGAGAGAGACTTTTCTGCGCCTCCACACGCGGAGACGCGCACACTCGGTGCGGGAAGACGACGGACTCGGAGCCGCAGCTGCCCGCGCTCGCGTCCTGCTCCTGGCACCGTGCGCCCTCGCCGAGCTGCACCGTCTGGACACCGCGGTCCGCCCGGAACGCTTTGTTGGAGCACACCGCCTGGAGCCGACACGTTTTTTTTATTATTTAATTTTATTATTATTAATACTAATATTTTTTTGTGCGCGCGAGGCGGGCGGTGTGGTGACAGTGGCACGTGAAGCCTGTGGAGGAGTTGTTTTGACGCAGCATGGGAGCTGGAGTGACGCGGATCACGGTGCGGATGTGTCCGCAGGTAGAACGCGCTATGACCTGAGCGTCAGCGGCTGGATTAACGCTCCTCACCGCGCTGCTGCTGCTGCTGCTGTCGGGTCTCCACAGGCCGTGTAGCTGGAAGCCGGAGCCGGAGCCGGAGCAGGCTTCACCCGGACAGGGAGAGTAAAGTAGGCCGCTGTCAGTGAGAAGACGCCTCCGCCAGCTGCACTCTGTCTGCTCCTACATGCTTTTATTATTATTTTAAATATTTTTTTAATTATTATTATTACTAATTACCACAGAGTCATCACACACTGAGGGAGGAACTGGACCTTGAACCACACTGTCACTGGACATTGTGTCTTTATTCACACACACACACACACACACACACACACGCTGTTTCTGACCCCGGAGGACTTTGTTAGAGATCAGGATAAAAGAACACGACACTTGTGTCCGCAGCGGAAAAGGAAATCACAAACCCACCTGGTGTGCAACTGGGATTATTGGTCCGATAGACAGTGGATTTATCTTCCGGTGCCCGTGGATCCCTGGTGAGTTGAACCGATTCTTCACTTTGTGCGTCCTGGTTTGATTTGGATGAAAAGCTCGTGACAGATGAGATGTTTGAAACATGCCCCCCCCACCCTCCCACCCACCAAAGCAAACACACACACACACACACCCTGACTGACAAAACATAAAAACGTAGATTTCATTTAAACTAAAACATAAAACGTTGTTTATTCATATGTTGTTGTTTTATTTCTATAGCTAACGGGACATATGGTTTAAAGTCAGGCAACGCTCTTTGTCCTGTTTCTCCCCAAAGCTTTGCACCTGGCGCCCTCTACTGGCGGGTTTTACCACCAGAACACACAGCCAGACACTGAACAGTCTCTGCTCAGTTCACTGTTGTTGTTGTTGTTTTCCAGTAACTTTTTGTTAAATTTCGGGGCCATGCAGTTTGGCAAAAAGGTGCATTTATTTTTTTTTCCTTTTAAACGCTTTATGAAATTAATGTTTCAAATTTTTTGTGATAATAAAGTTACAGCCATGAATGCACGCGCTCAGAAAACTCGAACGTGCAGAGCAAACTGATCCATAATAAATAATAATCATAATAAATAATAAAAGCGCTTGTAATTTTTCTGTTTACATTTCGCAATAATTTGTGACTAAAATAATTTAAATTGGCCACATGTGTGTTTTATTGGAGCAATAATTTAGAGAGTTTAAAAACAGGATCAAGGCAAAGACAGAGACCAAAAATCTGGAAAAAAAAACATATGAGCCGTTTGACTTTTTTCTTCTTTTTAAAAAAAAATATTTGTAGGAGCAGATGTTCTGTCTGTTTTGTGTCACGCGCAGAGGTTTGGTCTATAATGGGGGCTTAGTCCTGTGAAGCTGCGTGATAAACGGCGTTTAATCCCTCTGATGATTATTTATAATTAGTTATAATTGTCCTCTTCCTGTAATTGGTTCGGTCTGATGACACTGTGACACGCAGACGTCAGCGGGACAGACGCCAGTCATGCGCTCGTGGCCTGTCGGGTCAGCTCGTGGCCTGTCGGGTCAGCTCGTGGCCTGTCGGGTCAGCTCGTGGCCTGTCGGGTCGGGTCAGCTCGTGTCCGGGGGGTCACGGGACGCCATATTGAGATGTGTTTATTTGCGCGTATGAAATCATGGTCCATGTTTAGTGTTGAACAGCTGCAGACACTGAGACTATTAATCACTCATTCATTCCTCAAAGTGAATTAGTGCACATCTCTCCTCTGATTGGCTGACGCGTGAAGTTAATTGCACGCACCTGTGCCGCGGGGACGGTGAATTTAAATATAGATATTTAATATAAAATGTCAATTTTAAATATCCGCCAGTTAAATATAAATCCTATGTTCTCAGACCGTTTTTTTAAAAAAAAAAATATGTAGGTTATCTCCATGGAAACGTCATATAACTTCATCGACTATTAACTGAGTTAACGCGCGTGCCCGTGCGTGCGTTTTGCGCGCGACGGTGAACTTGGCCTGGTCTTTAATGAGTGTTACAGTGTCTCCAGCGTGACGAATGAGAGCTGCGCTCAGACCCACAATTCACACACACACACACAAGGCCCAACCGAGGGGCTGGCACGTCGGTCCCCCTCGGAAATGTAGAGGTAATTATTGAACTCATATCCGGCCACACTGTGGCATCACATTGTGTTAACGCACAGTTGTCTGCACACAATTGACAAAACTTTTTCCCCTTTTTTAATTCCCGGTATTTATTTATTATTGGAAGAAAAAAAAAGCTGCGCACATTAACGGTCACCATCAGCCGCTGACGTGGCTCCGGACAGGCCGCTTCAATTTCACTGACTCAGCAAAAATCCAAAATTGATTGTGTATTAATTCTGGGCTGACGCGGACGTCACGTGCCAAATTAAATATTTAATATCCGGACACGCCATTGTCATCTGAAGGAAAGCGATTTCAAAAAAAAAAAAACACGTCAAAAACAAACAACAACATAAAACGTAAAACCAAAACGTCTTCTTTTTTTATTTTAAATATATAAACAAAGTCCCATTAACTGTCATGAAAACTAATTGAACCAATCACCTCACTGGCATGTTTCTAATTTACAGAAAGTAACAACATCAAGTTTTGTCAGTGGGAGTTGAGACAGTCAGGTCTCAACAACACACTCATTCATATGACTTATTTGTGTTGCGAATTATATTTGTGTAGAAAATGCATTTGTAATCGTTGGTTAATATTAAGATGTAGTTTTGAACATTACTGTTACAGTAGATATGTTGTGTAAAATTTACACACACACACACACACACACAGAGTCAGTGTCTGACTGTAGGCCCCCCTCACTCCTCCTGTATCTGTCACTCAGACACAACAGGACGCAAACACAACTTCCATGTCAACACAGGGAGATAGATACATGTAGCAGGAAGAATTTTTTCCGACTTCCATACGTTGAAATATCGCACGTCCCATATTTTCTCTGTGCGACGCCCAGTGACGTGTGTGCGAGACTGACCTGCTTCCTGTTTCCTGTGCCCCCTCAGAGCAGCGGCAGCATGAACCTGGGCCTGGGCTGTGTGTGTCGGCCGCTCTGCTGGCCCTGTGGCAGCGTGTTGGACTCCAGACACTGTGTCTTTGCCCTCACACTCCTCACACTCCTCATGCAGGTGGTGGTGGAGGCCAACTCCTGGTGGTACGTGTTCACTTTTCTCTCCGTGTGTCCTGTGTGTGGTTGTGGTTGACTTTGTGGAGATTGTGGTGTTTTCTTCTCGTTTCACACATTAATGAATGAATCACCTTTTCTTAATTGGGGGGAGGAACATTTACTAATTTACTATTTGTTTTTAAATTGATGTTGATGCATAAACAAATGTTATGAGCGTTTATGTTTGTCTACTCGGTTTGCGAGTCAGTTCCAGGCGTGTGTGTGCGTGCACAGCTTCAGCTGCAGCACATACAGTACGAAGCGACGCACAACACAACACAACACAACACAACATGCTGACTGTGGCACATTAGCCCTTCAGGAAGAGCTGCCCCCCTCCCCCCCTTATTTTCTTTCTCCGCTCGTTTGCCAAACCAAAATTATGAATATTATAGAAAACATAAAACGCGCTGGTTTGTGCGTCAGCGTCAAAATATGTGCAAAGACCAACACTTTGTTTGTGTTTGTGTGCACGTGACCTGCTGCCACTTGGAGACAGCGCTATATTTGAGCGCGTGACAGGCGTCTCGCACTGTTTACCAGTCGCCATAGGAGCGCGGCTCAAGCCAAATCACAACATGGCTCACATTGTTTGTCCGCACTTATTTGCATGTTCCTGTGTGTGTGTGTGTGTGTGTGTCCCAGCAAACTCGCTTGCGTCAAGCGAGCGGATCAAAGCGAGCGGTGACATCACGTGGGCGATGGAGCGATGAGAAGCAGAGAGCGAATTGAAACAGTTGGTTTGAGGAGGATTTGTGCGGATAAACATATTGTGATGGCGGCAGCGGCCGAGGCCTCTCGCGTTACCGCTGTGTGTCTTTCCTCTCTGAGAGCACACAGGTGTGAGTGATTTAAAGTGTGTGTGTGTGAGACACTGTGTGTGTTGTGTGTTTTTTTTTCCCTGAAAACACGCACAACATGATGCAGCCAGCGCACAGTCTGTGTTCCCTCGCCGCCGACTTTCCCCAGGTGATCAAGTTACACCGGGGGCTAATTGTCTCTCTCTGGGGGCTCAGGGATGGGCTCCTCTAATCGCCCTGTGGCCTGGAACCAGATGCTCATGCCGCTGTCTCTCTCTCTCTCTCTCTCTCTCTCTCTCTCTCTCTCTCTGCCTTTTCCAGTGTCTCCGTCTTTTTTTTTTTTATTCCTCCTTCCTCTGCTCTCCTTCATGAGGTTAAGTCGACTGTTGCTGTTGATTGGCCGCAGTCTTTGGCCCCTCGCGTTATCAAATCACACTGATTCAATTGAAACGCTCTCAGACAGGGAATATCGTATTCTCCCAGGTGGGATGGCGTTTGTTTGTAGGAAGCGCTGACTGGTGCCAGTTAATGGGATTGTGTCCGATTTTTGTTTTTTAAAGACTTTATTCATTGACCCTGTTTTTGTTCCTTTTGACATATTTCATATTTTCCCCTTTTGTCTCTCCGACCTTCTTCTTTACGCGCGGCGTCCCCCCCCCCTCTCCGTCCCGTAACTAACCGCTAATTTCACCGTTTAACATCTCTTCATCCCTGAATGGGAGAAGCCAGTGGAGTGAAATCAGCTGTTGATTGGGAATTTGGCCCGCGAGCCCGCGCGTACGCTTTTTATTAGGACGCCACATGACTTTAAACTCCTCCTGCGTCATGTGTCCCTCTCATCCAGGTCTCTGGCCATGA
This sequence comes from Trinectes maculatus, assembly GCA_016785345.1. NCBI lineage: Eukaryota > Metazoa > Chordata > Actinopteri > Pleuronectiformes > Achiridae > Trinectes > Trinectes maculatus. Next base: position 125,195 of record JAFBJQ010000950.1, read on the forward strand.
ACCCGGTGCTGATCCCCGAGGCCTACATCATCGGTGCCCAGCCGCTGTGCAGCCAGCTGGTGGGCCTGTCCCAGGGCCAGAAGAAGCTGTGCCAGCTCTACCAGGACCACATGCAGTACATCGGTGAGGGGGCCAAGACGGGCATCAGAGAGTGCCAGTACCAGTTCAGACACCGGCGCTGGAACTGCAGCACAGTGGACAACTCCTCAGTGTTTGGACGGGTCATGCAAATAGGTAATGAATGGGGAAAATGTATTTCTAAGAACGCACACATGAAGCTAAAACACACACACACACACACACACAAAAACTCCGACAGGTGTTCACAATATGCACGTGTGCGGTACAGAATCACCAGTGTGTCTGCGCGTACGACATGTCGCCCTGTGTTCCTTCTTTGACCTTCTTGTTGTGTGTCTGTGGAAGTGTGTGTGGGTGTGTGTGTGGGTGTGTGTATGAAATGTATGGGGCTGCTGATGCTCCGCAGCTGTGTGGAGGGAATAGTTGGTGGGTGAGGTTGCTGGATAAATCACATGTGGCTTTGGCCTGATGCACCACCAGCTCCTGACATGGAGCAGGAGAGGGAGGCCCGGGAATCTGCTTTTCCCCTGACGAACAGGACACGACCTAACACACACACACACACACACACACACACACACTGACTGGACTGTAGCTGCAGTGTGTTTATAAGTAATAGGAGTGCAGTGAGTGTGTGCACCCATATATCAGCTTGTCAGAGATTACACAGTGTGTGTGTGTGTGTGTGTGTGTGTGTGTGTGTGTGTGTCTGCTCAGATCTCTTATAGAAATGTCTTCATCCCACTCCTGGATCATATCATTGTGTTAGCGTTGTGTAAACCCTGGTGCTTTATGGCTAAAGGGTCATTTCAAAAACAAACAAACAAACAAACAAAAAAATTCCCACCTCGTTTTCCCTCGTTTGTCCCTGTTATGAAATATCCGTCTCTCAGGTTCCCTGCTCCCGCCCTGATGAAATGAATGGAATAAATGTTGAGTGGAATTTCATTCCAGTTGCTCAGGAGCTTTAAAAATAACATTTTAATGCACGCAGCAGCAGCTCGTCTTTCCAGAAACAATATTCCAGTTGCTGCGGGTAATCCGCATAATATGCTGTCAACTGTTTTCACCGTGACAGGTTTTTTTAAATTTTTTTTTTTTTGGGGGGGGGGGCGGAAGCTGATCCAGGCGATGTGTGTGGACGATCCCGTCAGGACGGGATGTTTTGGGAAGCGTTGGTCACTCGTTGACGTTTTGATGTCAGACCACTCTGTGCTGTGTGTCTGTGTCTTCTGGCTCTGGACGGATGGTTGGGTGCAGACCTTCTCTCCTGCCTGGCTGGGATAGCTCCAGGGTGGGGTACGAGGGAATGGAGAGATGTTTGTCTAGGTCCATATTCTCCATGTTGGTTGTCCCGGATAAATAAATCATCTCCTGCCAGGCTTCTTCTCTCAGACTTTTTCCACTAACTTTTCTTTACTCTCCATCTCGCGTCTCAATCGTTTGTCCTCCTCCTTCCCTTTGTGATATCTGATGTGTGCAAAGTTCCTCTTTTCCATTTTGCCGACTCCTTTTTCCCCTTCAGCGTCGTCTCCTCAACTTATCTCCTCCTGTCATCTTCTCTTTCTCTCCCTCATCTCCCCTTCTCCGGCCGTCTGTTTCTGTCGTTAGGCCGTTCTCTCTGAAGGCCTCGACCCGGCAGGTACATGAACCGTGCCTTTTTATTTATCTCCTCATCTTGGTTTTTCTCTTGTCGACTGTATCTGACAGTAATGGACGGAGCATTTGGTGACAAGGAAACTCCACTTACGTCCATTTATATTCTTTTTTTATGAAAAACCTTTGGGTCTCTGGTCTGCGTGGAGGAAATGTAAAGGGTCGAACCAGTGGGAGTTAACGGCCAGTGGCTCCGGAATCCCTCTCATGACAGATGAAGAACAAGAATCATTGTCATTTTCAATTTGGGTGAAACGGCAGCTGCTTGTTGGGAAGGCTCCCCGTCACCGGAGGGCGCTCTCCTCTGTCTGGCTGGGGCCCAAAAACAGCAAACCAGATTTGACTGTTCAGAATGTTGGTTGTGAGGAGCCTGCAGCAGTTGGCTGAAGCGCTCTATAATCTGAAGTGTATGGTGAACGCTGTCAGATGACATCACGTATCATAACACTGTGCACATTGTTAAAGCGGAATGACACTGAGACAAATTCACTTTACAAAAACACACACACACACGACCTATAGAAATAGCTGTCAAATGATAAAACTGCATTATTTTCTTTATGATGGCGTGAAAATGGAACCCGCTTGTTTTTTTGTGTGTGTCTCCAGGCAGCAGAGAAACGGCGTTCACGTACGCCATCAGCGCGGCGGGGGTGGTGAACGCGGTGAGCCGTGCCTGCAGAGAGGGGGAGCTCTCCAGCTGCGGGTGCAGCCGGGCGGCGCGCCCCAAAGACCTGCCGCGAGACTGGCTGTGGGGGGGCTGCGGAGACAACCTCAACTACGGCTACAGGTTCTCCAAGGAGTTCGTGGATGCACGTGAGCGGGAGAAGAGCTTCCCCAAAGGCACGTACGAGAGCGCCAGGGTGCTGATGAATCTCCACAACAACGAGGCTGGAAGGAGGGTGAGAGACGTGCACGAGTACACACGCGCACAAATCTTTACATGGCGTGCAGGAGGAGGCCGAGCGGTGATAGACAGGGTGAGATAATCCAGGTCAGTCAGACAGGTCTCGGCTGATCATCTGCGCACCAGCTCCGTCTGCTCTCCCCTCCTGAGGCTTTGATCTGTGGGGAGACGCGGCCACTGGAGGCAGCTCCGGGGTTTCTTCTCCTTCCCAAACATCTTGAAACCACCTCAAAGGAAACGCAATTCCAGATATCTGGTATTGCGGCGGTTCTCTTTCAAGTAGGACAACTGAGTGGCCGGCGTTTTGTTCCGAGTGCCATCATTTGGTCCTTTTTTTCATAAAGTCACGAGCCGCATGTCACGCAAATGTTTATGCGGGAAGGGAAAATTAGAAAAACGAAGCCTGCGTCATTCGGGACATGTTCCGTTTTTTTTTTTTCCTGCAGTAAGCAGAAGTGTGCAAGTTCTCCATCTTTTTAACTGTCCTGTCTCTTCTCCCCTCTGGTGTCCACTTTCAGACCGTCTCCGACCTCGCCCACGTGTCCTGCAAATGCCACGGCGTGTCGGGCTCCTGCAGCCTGAAGACCTGCTGGCTGCAGCTGGCCGACTTCCGCAAGGTGGGCGACGCGCTGAAGGAGAAGTACGACAGTGCCGCGTCCATGAAGATGAATTCGCGCGGGAAGCTGGTGCAGATGCACAGCAAGTTCAACGCCCCCACCAGCCACGACCTGGTGTACATCGAGCCCAGTCCAGACTACTGCCTGAAGAACCAAAGCACGGGCTCCCTGGGCACGGTGGGGCGCCTGTGCAACAAGACCTCGGAGGGCATGGATGGCTGCGAGCTGATGTGCTGCGGCCGCGGCTACGACCAGTACAAAGCCCAGATAGTGGAGCGCTGCCACTGCAAGTTCCACTGGTGCTGCTACGTCAAGTGCAAGCGCTGCACCAAAATCGTCGACCAATTTGTCTGCAAGTGAGAAGAGGAGGAGCGTTTGGCTGCGCGTTTGCTTGCAGACGATGGGCGAACGACATCTTTGTGTGTGTGTGTGTGTCCGTTGCGCACAGTGAGAGAATGGAAGAGAGAAACTATATAAATTATATTTATAGAGTTAAACAATTATGCCATTGCGAAAACTCTTTTCTTTTTTTTTCTCCACACAAAAAAAAATCGTATGTCTTCAGAAACTGAGAGTATGGTGAAATATTTATTTTAAGATTGTTATGTTATATTTTTTGGCCCAGTCAGCACCGGCTGATTTTTTTTTAACCCTTCGAGTGCCTGAAACGGCTGGAAACCTTCCCTCAGCCCATCTGCCTTTTTTTTTTTACTTAAAAAAAAACCCAACAAAAACAAAGATCGCCTCTGATGTCAGATGGGTCACACTGATTGCAGAATTGGACCGCGCCTCCCTAAACGCTAAGAGTAGAGTTTGATGTTTGTGACGTAGTCGACAAAAACTGAGCGCGTTGAGAGGAGATCACACACACACACACACACACACACACCCTGTGTGTGGACGCGCTTTCGTGGACTCAGTCCAATAACCGGCCTCCCGTCCTTCCCGACGTGGACTCGTCCCTCTCTCCCGCCACATGCAGAATAAGGAACACTGTTGGTTGGTGCATGTTCTTGGAGCGCAGTGGCTCCAGTGAGAGGGCTTTGGGCGGGGTTTGGGGGGCGGGGTTTGGGGGGGTGGGGGGGGTTGGGTGGTTTATTAAGCTGTCTCCGAAGCCTTGGAGCTCCCCGGGTGCTGCAACTCGCCCTCCATCATGATGCACTTTGACCCTGTCTGTATGTGTCTGTTCGGCTGTTGTTGTTTTTTTTTACTACCATGCATCAGCGAAATGTATCCATATTATAGCTTACATTCCTCTTCCATATTAATTCAGATTATCCATTTAACATTATTCTACAATACGTAACCGGGTTTGAGTATATATGGGCAATGTTGTGGTTCCAGCGGTGAAATATTCAATGCTCTGTGTAAATAGTATGTCTATTCAGCCAATCAGTAAACTGTATTTATTTCCCTCGAACCAGATCCTCTGATCAGTGTGAAGCATCTCGGTCTTATTCCAACGTCCCGTCACTTTTTCAGATTTTGTTTTCACTGTTGCGATTGTTCACCGATTTTTTGGTTTTCTTAAAGGGAAAAGCACCTTATTGTTTCGAAAAACACACACTTTTTGTTTTGTTTTTGTTTTTTTTTTCCCCCCCTCTCACTCGCGTTGGGCTCGTACACACAATTAATACACACACACACACACCGGTTCACACTTTATCATCGCCACGAGTTTCCAGAACCACTCAGCCGACTGCTCACTGTCCCTGTGATGATGATTCCCAGTAGACATACTATTCCTGCCAATCCCACTGTGTATATTTATAAGCTTCTCCATGAATTTGAGGTTTGTTAAACTTTAATGTGTTATAGCTGATGTTTTGTTACTTTTTACAAATTGGCTCAATGTTCTACTTTGTTTCAATAAATATCAAATGTAAAACCAGCGGAGTGATTTAGTTACTCACAATGTTTATTCCAGTGTTTGTTTTTGGTCATACGCCTTTTTTCTTTTCTCGCTCCTCATAAGACAAACTGGTTTTATAAAACGAGGTGTATGTTTTTGGGGGGTTGGGTTTTTTTTGTCTTTAAAAAAACCCAAAAACGGCGTTCCAGGAGTTTTCCGAACCGGTCACATTCCTGCATTTCGTTACTCCTCGCGGCCGTGTGCAGATTTAGTAACAGACAGACGAACCCACAGTGGGTGACAGCTGTTTTAGGCGTGGAGCGAACAAAGACGGAGAGGGTTTTTTTTTTTTTTGCTTGGAGCTTTGGAAGATGGTCTGGAGGTTTGGTGTTTCTCAGGGGGAGGGCTGAGGTTGAATCATGAGCGCCCCTCAACAATCCACTGACAGTGGATCAGTTAATGGAAAGATTAATCATATGGTGTCAGGAGAGTAGGAAGAGGGGGATTTTGGATGCGGGGGGATGGTGGTGTCTGGAAGGCGACTGGGCCTCGTCAGAGAAGGAGACGCAGAGAGGAGGTTGGAGATGATTGGGTAATGAGGAGAGGGCTGGATGAGAGGGGAGGCCCACGGGAGAGGAGCAGAGAGAGAAAGTGCTTTAAGGAAAGTGGAGCTGAAGGACTTCCATTACAGTGTAAACGCTCCTGACATTGACTAATATTTACGCTGGTAAAACGATACTGACTTTAGGAGCACATCCCATATGTGACCCCGTCAATTGGGCCCATATGTGCGCGCTCGCGTGCGCACCCGCTCGCACAAAACCTGTTACATCATGACAAGTGTTTACATTTCTGATTGGTGTCACGCGGGCCAACGTGCAAACGGAGGAGATGCAAAAAACTTTTGCAAGAAGAGAATAAAACATAAAACTTATTTTTTTTGAAAGACAAAAAAAAAGGGTGAGCGAGAGTTTTGCTACGTTTGAACTTTGTGTCAGCGGCGAGGTTTATAAGGACATGAAATCACCCTTCAACTCTTTGTCTTTCTTCTGTACACGAAGGTCAGAAACTGCTCGCACATGCTGGAGGAGGCTGCCTGGATGAGGTCTGGGCGAGCGACTGGCTTCCTACCAGCAGGAGAGAGAATCCAGGTGCGCGGCAGGCGGGCGAAACGGGCGAAAGGTGAAACCCGCAGGTGCACAGGTACGACTTTACCTGACACACACGTTTAGAAGCACAGACGCACACTCTTCCAGATGTTCCGAACAAAACTGAATGTTGAGTTTGGCAGGCTCTCAACTGCACTTTGATAGATAACGTGGGCCACTGTGTAAATGTTTACATGCCTGTTCCGCAGAGACCAACAGCGGCGCCTTGTGGCTGTGGTCGCATGGCGATAAGGTGGTGACCTCGATTTGCAAGCACAATTAACCGCTGACCACAAGAGCGTGCGCCCAGGTGTGGAGAAGGAGGTGATGGGCAGATATTTTAAGTTGGTGTAAAAGTTTACGTCGGTTCCTCGCGTCCATTTAAAGAAAAAAACAAACAAACAAACAAAAGCAGCCTGTCACAGTGGAGCCGTCCATCTCACATCGCTCTCATAGTTTCTCCCTTTCTCATAGAAAATAAACAAAAACACATGATGACAGGAACGTTTTCCCACAAGCGATGTCCACGGCTTAACGTTTTCAAAATGTTGGAATATGCAAATAGCTCAAACGTTGTTGGAGGAGAGAAGAGGCTCTCTGAGTGATTCAAAGCTTCTCTTCCAAGTTCCTCAGAGGTTCTTCAGGACCAATACGTGACAAGTTGTGTTTCTCTTGAAACAAAGCAGCTGGTGGATTTGAAGCAAACCTCCTTTGCCGAGGCCGAGGCCAAGTCCGCTGACCGCCACTCTATAGATTCATAAATATTTTGTTGATTCGGTTCCTGTTGTGGAAAAGGCTGAACTGAATGTTCTACTGTAGAAGAAATATACCGTACACATGTTGATGCAGTAGATCTCACAACCTCCGCTTGAACCTTCTCGCTTTAACCACATTACATGATGGCCAGGTTCGTTCTATAGAAATAATCCAGTTTATCACGCAGGGTTGTTTTTTTTTTTAATCTTTTGCACAAAGCACATATTCACATATTGGTCAGCGTTGGTCAGGTTTATGTTTTTAGGAGCTGTCAGTGCAAACAGCTCTGGCAAAGCTCTTCGCTCCGAAGCTGGAACGAACGCGTTCCCGTTTCCCCGGCTCTTCCTGTAAAACTCTCAGAAAGCAGAAGCGGCGCCAAAATAGGAGCCCGCCGGCGCTGCATTTAGAGACGTATGGGGTTGTGGTTGTGTGTTTTAGCGAAGGAGGCGGGACGCCGCGCCGTGACGTCGCTAACAGTCTGCGCTGGATCACAGGGATGGGTCGGTGCCACAGAGTTTCTGCAATCGCCCCTCGACCCCAAACCAAACCGTGCCACCTGGCCCACCCCGCTGCCAGGTCTATACTCGTGTGGCCCACCCCCGCCACCCCCAACCCCCACCGCCAACCCCCACCGCCACCCCAGAAACCACTCACAGCGCAAGTTGTTTCAGTGAGGCACAACTCTGACTGAAAATAGAAGGGTTAAACATAGAGGTCACAGTATCTCAATGTGCATGACTGAAGCTTTTGTATTTGTGTGTGTGTGTGTGTGTGTGTGTGTGTGTGTTTGTGTGTGTGTGTTTGATATGTATTTGATCATTGTATTATGAACTAGCGACTGTTTTTGGGATTTATGCTATTGAGGAGAATAGCAAACAGATATGTAAAAGCTGCATATAGAATAGCTGCTGGTGTGTGTGTGTGTGTGTATAGTGTGTATAGTAGTATGGTGCACTGCAGCTCACCTTGCTGTATTGCTCACAGATGTGGAAACATATTCACCGTCATGTGACAGTAAAGGTTTACAACCTGACATCCAGCCCTGAACGTCACACAGAACGACCGCTTTAGGAAATGAACGTTTTTTTTTTGTTTTGGTTGTTTTTGATTTGTTGTTTTTTTGCAGGTTTATAGATTTTTTTTTTTTACAGAGCTTTTATGTTGTTGTGCTGACATGAGGTCGTCCGGCCTCTGATGCGTTGTTGTGTTTCCGCCGTTGTTAAGTGAGCGTAGGTTACACAGACTCACTGTCATCGCGCGGGATCCTGTGTGTGCGTCCTACTCACATGGTGAGTGTGTGTGTGTGTGTGTGTGTGTGTGTGCGTGTGTGTGTGTGTGTGTGTGCGTGCACTTGCAGCTCTGGCCCACAGGGGGCTGAGTGCCAGGTCAGAGCCAGTAGCTGAGTGATTCTGTCAGCCTGTTAAGCCTTTGTGGATTAGACTAAAGTGGGCCCTCGGGGTTGCTCCCAGTTACGGTTGAAGTATCATACAGCAGTTATTACACTTCCCTCCATCCTTGTTCCCGGTGTCTACCACAATCTTTACATCTACACTACATCTGTCACAGCTGCACTTATAGAATATAAGACTCCATGCTGTGTTATGCTGTTTTCTTATTGGCAGGTCTTTGTGACAATCGGCTACACAAAGACAACGTGTCAACAATATGGACAAGAAAAAAATAGATTCGCACAAAAACCAAAGTTTGTGTAATACATCACAATCAAGTCACTATGCTTGGTGTAATCACAGTGAGGGGTGAAGAGGTGAGACGGCAGAGGAAGCAGACAGACAGTGAGCGATTCCTCCCTGCTCCCTGAGATGAAGTCATATGCTTTAATATTCTTGTTAATGAAGCGGAGCAGTGAAGTGTTGAAGTTGGGGTTTTAGAGGGATGGATGCGAGTGAGTCATTGGCCGCTGATCAGGTCATCGATCAGCTGGGAGCCAGTTCGAACCAACAATCCCACGCGAAGACGCTCGAACCTTTGACATTTTTACAGCGAAAAGAAAAACATAAAGAAATAAAATGGGAAAAAAAACAGCTTTTGCAATGGACACCAAATTTGTCACGCTGAATTAAGACCAAATGAAGGAATGATAAATATGGATACAATGTGGATTATTTATTACCGCAACTATAAATTATGGAGGTGCAGTCAAGGACAGTGTGGAAAACCCGAAACTCTGAAGTGCACTGCAGCTCACCTTGCTGTATTGCTCACAGATGTATGTAGACATATTCACCGTCATGTGACAGTAAAGGTTTACAACCTGACATCCAGCCCTGAACGTCACACTGAACGATCGCTTTAGGAAATGAACGTTTTTTTTTTGTTTTTGTTGTTTTTGATTTGTTGTTTTTTTGCAGGTTTATAGATTTTTTTTTTTACACAGCTTTTATGTTGTTGTGCTGACATGATGTCGTCCGGCCTCTGATGCATTGTTGTGTTTCCGCCGTTGTTAAGTGAGCGTAGGTTACACAGACTCACTGTCATCACGCGGGATCCTGTGTGTGCGTCCTGCTCACACGGTGGTGGTGTGTGTGTGTGTGTGTGTGTGTGTGTGTGTGTGTGTGTGCGTGTGTGTGTGTGTGTGTGTGTGTGTGTGTGTGTGTGTGCGCGTGCACTTGCAGCTCCGGCCCACAGGGGGCTGAGTGCCAGGTCAGAGCCAGTAGCTGAGTGATTCTGTCAGCCTGTTAAGCCTTTGTGGATTAGACTAAAGTGGGCCCTCGGGGTTGCTCCCAGTTACGGTTAAAGTATCATACAGCAGTTATTACACTTCCCTCCATCCTTGTTCCCGGTGTCTACCACAATCTTTACATCTACACTACATCTGTCACAGCTGCACTGATAGAATATAAGACTCCATGCTGTGTTATGCTGTTTTCTTATTGGCAGGTCTTTGTGACAATCGGCTACACAAAGACAACGTGTCAACAATATGGACAAGAAAAAAATAGATTCGCACAAAAACCAAAGTTTGTGTAATACATCACAATCAAGTCACTATGCTTGGTGTAATCACAGTGAGGGGTGAAGAGGTGAGACGGCAGAGGAAGCAGACAGACAGTGAGCGATTCCTCCCTGCTCCCTGAGATGAAGTCATATGCTTTAATATTCTTGTTAATGAAGCGGAGCAGTGAAGTGTTGAAGTTGGGGTTTTAGAGGGATGGATGCGAGTGAGTCATTGGCCGCTGATCAGGTCATCGATCAGCTGAGAGCCAGTTCGAACCAACAATCCCACGCGAAGACGCTCGAACCTTTGACATTTTTACAGCAAAAAGAAAAACATAACGAAATAAAATGGAAAAAAAAACTTTTGCAATGGACACAAAATTTGTCACGCTGAATTAAGACCAAATGAAGGAATGATAAATATGGATACAATGTGGATTATTTATTACCGCAACTATAAATTATGGGGGTGCAGTCAAGGACAGTGTGGAAAACCCGAAACTCTGAACGGATTGCGGACGAATGCCATGAATTAGTTCCTGATTGAAGATGAGCCGCCCTCAAGGAAAGTCAAATAAACCCGAAACACACAAGCAAATCAGGCGTGCGGAAAACAAATACAGTAAATGAACCGTGTTATTACTGCGAGTGAGCGTGGAGGCCCAGGCAGGCGATTGTGTAACGGAGAGAACTGTGCCACTGCCATAAAAATCCCCCACAAGGTCGCACACGATGCGCCTCCACTCAAAACTAGTGAAGAGTCCACACACACACACACACACACGCACACACACGCACTGCAACTTTTACCATCCCAGAAAAAATAATAATAATCCAAAGAAAAACATATTTTTTCCAACGGCTTTGGTCATTCCTCTCCTGATGACTGACACTCCTGCTTGTTAGTGGCCTCATTAAAAAGCACTTAATGAAATAAGGTGTTTAAACACGGGCTTCACACTGACGGCTTTGTGGTTAATGGATCGACGCAGTGGAGACGGAAAAAAAAAACGGAATAGCTGGATATGCAGGTAATGTCCTGCTAGATCCAATAAACGAACACCTTCTTAAAGGTGAATGTCGCTCTGTAAGGCCTCTGTCCGCTCATGGAACATTCACACTTCCTATTGGCGTTGACGCTCCTCGCAGTGGGGCCTCGGAAAGGCCGCCGTATTCCCACATATTGTATGTCGTGTTTATTTGTCTGATTTGGCCGGGAAGCTTTTCGAAAACATCGCAGCGGCGCTTTACGAGTAATTCCTCACTGTTGTTTTAGCACCACACCCGGAGATAAACACCGGAAGGGGGGATTTGGGAAATTTTTCGCTAAGAACGACTGAGTTTATGAGAGACGAGTCGTTAGATCGCCCACCCCCTCAGGAGCAGCATCTCAGCTAAACACTCTCTCTAACCGCCACTAATTGATTATGTTTAACGAGCTGCACTCTGTGTGCGTTAGAACAGAAGATCAAGAAATAAAGCGATAGAGGGTTAAGAGAAGAGAAGCAGAGGGAGACATGAGGTCACGCCGCAGTCCATCGTTATGCTAAAATCGTTTCCTCCTCTAAAAACATCAAGGTCAGACAACGGTGAACACAACTGTGGTTGAGATGAGATGGAAATGAATGATCGAGTTCTCCCTCCATCATTCATACTGCGATGAAAACACGCAGCCGATGTCGACCAGCGTGTGCACACTCATCAGTGTCTGGAATGTTGTTTGTGCTCAACCAGGAGCTTTTTGCAAGGTGCGTTGCTCAATCTGTCGTTAGAGTTGTGTTTAAAATGGTTATGCATGCGATGTTGTTGTAGGCTAATGGCTGCGGGTATTTGTAGGTTCAGAGGACGAGTGTGAGGGAGAGAGTGCATCGAACCTGTCGATGCAGATGAGAGCTGGCACGCTACTGTAAAACAGTACACGATTCACCAGTTCATCGCCTTTGCCTGCTCTCGTCCAATGAAATCAATCTCTCCGACCTCCACCGCCAAAAAAACGCCACATTTCAGTCTTCAGCGTGATGAAAACCTGACAAATTATAGCTCAGCGTATGGAGCCATGAAAAAAAAAACAAGTATTTATTGCAATGCTAATCAGGTCGACCTCTATGAAGGCTCCAAATCAAACAATTAAGACCAATCAATCATATTAGAATACAAAATATTTCAAGCGTTAATGAAATAACATAACAAGGAGCATATGTGGCGGAAAGTTAATAAATAAAATTAAAGTAATAAATTAAAAATAAAAAAATTCAAACACCGTTCCATAAGCTGCGTTTTGGAGATTTGGTGAGCGCACGTGTGTGTGTGTGTGTGTGTGTGTGTGTGTGCACATTGCTCTGTGCTTATAGTAGCTCACTGACCCACTCAGTGCGCGGTGTAACTCCTGTCCTGAGGGGCCACCCCTCTATAGCCGCCTGATCATCCAGCTCACTTCAAAGCTGATGGAAGTCTGGCTCGAGGCCCAGCACCATGACAGACTGGCGGGGAGCCCGGAACTCGAGCCCCTGGATTGAGGCCTACAGGCCTGGGGCTGGAGGTGGACGGGGCCCAGCTATGAGGGCTTAATGAATAGGTTCTGGCATTGGGCTGGTGATGTGTGTGTGTGCATTTTGTGTGCATGTGTGTGTGTGCATGCACATGGTGTGGGGACAGACAGACAAACGGGGGGTGGAGAGGGGTGGGGGAGTGCACTCCCCACTTGCTGTTCTGTATTGTTATTAGAATGTATATTTTACACATATGTTCATGTATATTTTCTTTTATTTTGGTGAGAGAGAAACTGCATTTTGATTCTCTTGTGTGTCCTGGACACACGGTGAATTGATAATAAATATCTTTTAATCTTGAATATCTTTTACCACAACAATATCAACAACAGCTGGAAGCAAATTTCTTGTGTGTGTAATTATACTCGGCGAATAAACTTTTTCTGTATTAATGCTGCGACGATTTATAAGAAAATAACTTTGAACAATAATTAACCCATTAACTCATTGAATCTGACATATCAGCTCTTTTATAATGTTATGTGGACAAATTTCCCTTAATGGTTCGTCCCACACTGCCCTCTTCTGTATAACACCCTTTGGAACACTCCACTTCCTGTTTGCTAGTCGGCACTTCCACCATGATGAATAAGGGTCACGCGGAGCAAACTTTTGGTAAAGTAAAGTTGTTGTTTTTTTTTTTTAATTAATGTTATTGCTTCACGCCACCACATGAAAACACACACGTTAAATATGTGTGTTTACACGCACCGATAGTCACGTACGTTGTTACTGTCGTCAGAGCGACCGGACGTGTGTCCGTGTTAGTGTGTTTGTGACGGTGTGTGTGTGTGTGTGTGTGGACGGCGGCCATGTTCCGGATCTGTCACAACATGCGATCGAATAATACACAACTCTTATGTCATTATAAGAGTTGTGTATTATTCTTCATCTTTGATTGTGTTTGTTTTCATGTTGCATCCAAAAGATGTAAAAAAAAATGTCAAAATGTGTTCTGAAAGTCCACAGTTTTTAAGTGAAGTGTTGTTAATGACATGATTTGTGGATTAATGGCATAGGAAAAGGAAAAGTGAAACATTGTAGACATTATTCATAAGGATATGACTCTTAAAGAGCCAGCAAGTTCCAATATTATTAGACTTTGTGTATTTGCTGTTTCGACGGGGTGTGTCAAGCATCGCCTTTCTGCCCCATAACGCATAATAGACACGGAAACTGTTGAATTGTAATTGTTTAAAACTTAATTTATGAAACTTGTAATGTAAACAGAATGGTATCTTAGGCTGAATTGTGTAGTTTCTAGCTCAGCTAGTTGACCACAAGGGGACCTGCCTCCATGGGATGGGAATATATATAAAAATTCCCATCCCATGTTCACATTTGTATCCAACGTTAAGAACATTGTTGATAAATTGGAACAAAAGCACAAGAAATAATATAGTGACAGTCAAAGTCATCCACCCTGTAACCTGACTGTCTTAAAAAAAACATTGAAAGGAATGAAATGCTTTATAAATGAATGTTGAATAATGATGTCCTTTTGTAGAACAATTAATACACGTGACTTTTATTTGACAACAGGAGGTACAATAGCATATGTAGTTTAAATAATGAAGTCCTTGATGTGCGAAATGTGAAGTTTGTGCAGTGCCTCCTACAGTTTTTGACATTTCTACAGTAATTCACTGCAAACCTCTCTCTGATTCCTCTGCAGCCTCGCTGTGTGCTGTTGGCCTCAGAGGAGAACTCTGGTCCAGTCACGCCGGGAGGCTTTGGCGTGACACTATACAGCTGGGAGAGTCTGGCTTAGTCGCTGGAGGTACACGACTCCCACGACTCTTTTTTTACACACTGATTACTGACTGTAATTGTAAACTTTATTACTGGGTTACTGATTGAAGAGTAAACTTCATAAAGTTAGAACTGCGGTTGCAGTTCTTATTGTATGTTGTGTTAGAGAAGCTGAAATTTAAATGGCCATAGATGACGTTACCCACTGGGTGGTGGGATGTGCTCCATTCATGATTCAGCAGTGAGTGAATCATGGGAACTAATCCCTACCGGACTGGAGGGAATTTTGTCTAACAAGCCAACAGTTAATCCTAGTTATAACTAATATGCTTAAGGCGTTTGTCATATGTTGAGTCTCAGGCCTTCACATGGCTCCGGAGTTTAGCTAACACTTATTTTGCTATCATTTTGTCATTCATTGTGTAAATGTATGCGTGAAGAGGCTGTCTGCTGAATCTTTGTAGATGGTGTGGGTACTCCTCACTTTCAGTTGGATGTAAAATGTCACAGGGACAAGTTGTTGACAGAATGTCATAGTACTTGTACTTTACATGTACTTTGCAAATATTGTATTCTTCCTTTTCCCTCCTGTTGCCCAGTACAGTAAGAGGAGACAGTATCAGCAGATGATGGAGCTCAGATACAGCTCTGATAAATGTGATGTTTACAGCTGAGAGGATGAATTTGTTGCTTTGTGCACTAATTGATGTCAGATGCAGACACTGTAGGCATAACAGTGTTTTTGTGAGTCCGTCTATAGTTAAATTAAAAGGTGTACGACAAAGCACCACCTTGGTTCATTGACAACATTATAGACCGCGACATTGTAAACAGGTGTTTGATTCTGCAGATGACGTGTCCTCCAGCGGTACTGTGATATTTAATTCTATGTGTGTCTCGTTTAGATGAACCCACATGTCAGAGAGTGCCAAGGACCATGTGAGGCGCACGCTCATGCTGGACCTTGCTGATTGAATCAGCGTCTATGAGGCTCTCTGTCATCCTTGGCTGAAGGTAAGATCATATAGTCATATATTGAGTCATGGAGAAGTGCTTTGACTTGAGATATTCCTAAATGTGCTATTGTTGTGAAGTTGCACTGTGTTTAGTCATCATCTGTTAGTAATGTTTGAATGCGAGACCCTTTATTGTGATTTCATCCTCAGATGCAGCTTTATTTATTAGGAGAGGGGATGTTGCTAGTGTCCACCTGAAAGCAATCTTGATTTTTATAGTCGTAGTTTGTTAGTGTATTTTGAAATTGTAAAGATGTCACAGATATGCAGTTGCTTTCAGAGTTGTTTTGGTGACTTTGAGGGAGAAGACAAAGCATCAAGCTAGAACAGAAGCAATAGGTAGTCATTTAGTGTCAGCTGAATGGGACAGGTTGGTGGAAAGGTACTTTGTTTTGACATGTGTAATGGTGCGTTTAGTTCAAGAGGATTTGTCTTGTCATTGTGTGTGTAGTTTTGAATATGTTGTTTGGATTGAAATGTTGGAAGAAGTGCTTCGTTTTCGTTGTCTGTTGAACAGGGAGTGGCAGTTTGGACCAAATGAGGTCATTGTGGCCTTTCCTGAAGCATGTGTCGTGCAGGGCGATTAAATCCAAAACTTCTCTCCTGACTTTTTTACACACATGTTAGGTTCTTTATTGTATTGCTTTAGTTGGAGGTTGAATAAGAACAGTGGCCATAATCTTCAGTGCATCATAAGGATACTTTCATGGGAAGCTGCATAGTTTGATTGACTGTCCAATAAGAGAAAACTGAATAATAATTTTTAGAGGCAGCATGATTAATCTACATTGTCCAGATGATGATGTATTAAATTGGAAGTGTGTCCTGTTGGTAACAAAATAGGCCAACCAAGTCAATATTTGTGGTGACACTGTTGTGAAGTGACTTATCCCATGTAAGTTAGAGATTGTGTCTGAATTGTCGTTTCTGAGTTGTGTTTTGAGTGAGTGTGTCTCAGGTTGGTGTTTGTAGGTTAGATGTTTGTTTTACTCTTGGTGGCGGTGTTTTGTTTGGATCTAGTCCTGGTTGTCCCTGCTCCCTTTGTGGAGACTGTGTTTGAGAGCATTTGTAATAGAGTGTTGTAAACGTTTAATTGTTAAAGCAGTAGTGGAGTTTGTTTGGCTCGTGGCCCAGTCTCCCCCCTTTTGGGGGCCTGGGCAACGGTGTGGATGGTTTCCAAGTATTTGCTAGCAGTTACAATGGCTGTTGTGGTGTTGGTCCAGTGGTGTCCAACTGAGTGGTGTCATTTTTTTGTTGCAGGCAAACGAAACAAACAGTGTTTGCAGGTGGAGCAGGAAGCAGGACAAAGGACACTACTCATCTTCTCCCTTTGCTGGAAATCCTGCAGTCCAGCACATCCCATCACAGTAGGTAATTTATATTTGTAACATTAACATTTATATACTTTATTGTTTTATAAGTGAGTGTGACAGTGTCATTGTTGTTTTGCAGGATTTCCAGGTGGTCCCAGGAGTCTGTGGAGCGATTACAGAGGATGCTGAGGAGGACTGCTTTGTGAATAAAGATTAGATACGTGCACATATGAGAGTGGTGCTAGTTGGTTTTTGGGATTTTTAAACGGTCAAGTCCTTTAGGACTTAGAGGAAAGTGTTATACTCAGTTTTTGCTCAGGTTTTTGGCCAGAACTCAAGCTGACGTTGGTTTGTTTAGCTTTAGCGTTAGTTTGCTTATTGCTAACTTAGCTTTTGACTTAATTGTTTTGAGCTAAAAACCAAAGTAGTTTTTAGCCAAAAACAACTAATTTGTCCTTTTTGGAGGCCGGGCTGCCAAAAAGAGTCACGGTGGGGGAGGGACCAGTGAGCGACACAAACAATAACTCAAACCTTGTTCAACCTCTAGCCAGGAAGGCCTTTCGAAAACAGACACCTCCAACACATCTGTTGGAATTAAAACCCAGTGTGTCTGTTTATTACTGGGAATAATGGTTATGATTGGCCGCAGTATGGAGCCGAGAGAGCGAACCGGCTTTAGGCTTTTACGCCCAGAAACGTGTTTGTCTGTGGTTTCTCAGACTCTCAGGCACACGCAAAAACGCAAGCACACACCCACCAACAAGCACATTCTTACCACTCTCGCAAACACATACCAGACACACGGCGCACATCGGTACATGCAAAGTTCTCCCGAGACTTTATCCGCGAGAGATGGAAAACATTATTCATTCCTGACATACAGAGTAATAATATGCTTTCGACTCCAGAAAGCTCATATACTCTGACTTCAATTCATATCGTCGGACTTGAGGTCAGAGCGTAGAGAGGCCAGTTATCTCATTAAATGGAAAACACATACCTCATATTCACTTGGACCCGCTCGGCATTTTCCATCCCGGCTCGTCTGCCAAAACGGAAGCTGATTTCACAGCAAACAGGATGAAGCAGCAACAGTCAATGGCAAAGAAATCATGTTTGACTTTTGAATTCTGAACGTTAAATGCATGAGACGTAGTGTTTTATCCTCTGAAGCATCTCCAGCTCTACTGGTTCTGGGCATGTAGCACTAATCCAATTTCCCAATTCATTATTGAAGCGTATGTTTCTGCTGGTTGCCAAGAGAAAAATATAACAACGACAACTCAAATGCGAGTAAATTTAAAATCTGAAATAGTGTCAGATTGGAAACAGGCTAAAATATCTTGAAGTGGGCAGTTTAATATGTTTTTAAGACTTCAGATGTATCAATAGGGAAACAGTGCTGTATATACAGACAAGTATCTGGTGCCAGTGTTTCCTCTCCGCTGTCACTCCGGAATATTCCTCACCATCACCGTTTCCCCCTGGCTCGCTCAAGCTCTCATTTGCAAACCACCAGAGAGAAATATGGTTTTCTGTTTATGCAGCAAACAGCCAGAAATGAAGAGGAGAAATGAGACCACAAACAACACATGGCACTGGTCTCATCCTGTCTCACACATATGCACCTACTCTACAGGTGTGTCAGTGTTGAATGTTGCTGTTGGCTACAGTTGTGTATAAAAGCTGTGTGTGTCGTTGGATGCTCTGATTCCCATGACTGCTGCAGCGCCACACTGTTCCGCCTGCTTAGGAAAACAGGCTAAGACTAACTAAGGAAGTTTTTGTGTTTGTATTTGTTAGAAACTTTGAGGTGTGAAACTTGATATTACTAATCATGCACAGACTGAGTTTGCATCTGTACATTGTGTGAAAACCTGACTAAATAAATACTGACGGAGTCTTAATACATCCTGTGCAGTCAACAGACGTTTTATTCACATTTATTTTAAGGATAAAGTTGCCGATGAGGCCCCGTATTCAGGAGTACCCAGTAAAAAGTTTTCCATGGACATGCAGTATTATGGCGTTCTGCTCACTTTTCTGTGTTCAGAAGGTAGACCAGTAAAACCAGTCACCCATCCCAGTGACAGTCCGCTGCCAGCATGCAGACATGGTCCAGACCTGTACAAATAACTCACTGTCTACAGAAGAAAAAGAGCAGAGGGTTTGTTTTTTTGGGGAGGGGGGGGGGTATATAGCATTTTTGGGTCTTGTCCATCTTTATCTCAAATGGACATTTTTTTGGACATGGAAAAGATGAGACATCCCATGAAGTATGTATAATACATACTGTATATGCATATGTATTTTTTTTGTATTGCTGTGTGCGTGAGCAAAAATGGTTCGACTGCATGTTTGTGTGTCTTTGGAGCACGCATGTGTTTTTAGCCTGTGCGTATGTGTTGGTGTGAAAGCGTACATTCATGAATGTGTATGTTGGATGAGGATGTTGAAACTCTCTGTGCAGGGGCCTCTATAAGGAGCAGGTGTTTTCAGTCAGACCGTGGTTCCTGAATCCTTACCCAAAGGGTTTTGAGAGACTGACATTACCCATGAATATTTCTGCAACTGCCACAAATGAGTCACCAAATGCATTCCGCAACATCAGCTGTAAAATTCCAGACAGCGTAGCATTCAAGGTACAACATTATTTATACATAATTACACAATTTCCTTTAGTTACATACGTTAAAAACCACGTGCCTCCATTTAACTTTATATGACCACAAAGTCACATGTTTTCCCCTGTGGAATTTAGCTCATGGTGTGGAGAGCATGTGTCACAGCATCTTTCATCAGGAGCAACAGACAGCTGTAGGTCTGTAGGCGGTGTCACAGAGTAATGTGATCGCTCCACAGGGGAGAGATGACACAATATAATCATTTTTTAACTGACAAACAGCATAAACAGATAAGAGTGATCAGTTTAGTATGTCATCAAAAATTTGAAAAGATGTCATTGATTTGTTTGATATCAAAAAACAATTTGTCATTGTGTGACTTTTGTCAATGTCTTTGATGTTTTTCATCATTTCATCATTTTATGCAATGTAATTTCTCATTATTTTTGCCATTTGTTAAAAAATTTGATTGTTTGACAACATTTTAATTTTTCAACTATGAATGATGAATGTCATCAATGTTCTCATTTCTCATGAAAATATCCAAATTTTCATGACATAAGATGTCGTGGCAAAATTTGACAAAATTATATTTTTTACAATAGTGTCCAAATTTTTACTTTTCACAAAAACATTAAAAATGTGTCCAAAATGCTTCCAAAATGCATCAAAAAGTCTAAGTATAGTATGTCGTCGAATTTGGGACAAAATTTTGACTCATTACAAAAACATCAAAAACGCGTCCAAAACATGTCAAAAAGTCATAGTATAGTATGTCGTCGAGTTTTGGACAAAATTTTGACTTTTCACAAAAACGTCAAAAAAGCGTCCAAAACATGTCAAAACGTCATACTATAGTATGTCGTCGAGTTTTGATCAAAATTTTGAATTTTCACAAAAATGTCAAAAACGCATCCAAGACATGTCCAAAACATGTCAAAACGTCACAGTATAGTATGTGGTTGAGTTTGGGACAAAATTTTGACTTTTTACAAAAACGTCAAAAATGTGTCCAAAATATGTCAAAACGTCATAGTATAGTATGTCGTCGAGTTTTGGACGAAATTTTGAGTTTTCACAAAAACGTCAAAAACGGGTCCACAATGCGTCAAAACATAGTATAATAGTATGTCGTCGAGTTTTGGACGAAATTTTGACTTTTCACAAAAACGTCAAAAACGCGTCCACAATGCGTCAAACCATCAACAGATAGTATGTCGACGAGTTTTGGACAAAATTTTGACTTTTCACAAAAACGTCAAAAATGTGTCCAAAATGCGTCAAAACATCATAGTATAGTATGTCCTCAGTTTTGGTCAAAGTTTTGACTTTTCACAAAAACGTCAAAAATGCGTCCGAAACGCGTCAAAACATCGCAGTATAGTATGTCGTCGAGTTTTGGACAAAATTTTGACTTTTCACTAAAACGTCAAAAACGCATCCAAAACATGTCAAAACGTCATAGTATAGTATGTCTTTGAGTTTTTGACAAAATTTTGACTTTTCACAAAAACGTCAAAAACGCATCCGAATCATGTCAAAACGTCATAGTATAGTATGTCGTCGAGTTTTGGTCAAAATTTTGACTTTTCACAAAAACGTCAAAAATGTGTCCAAAACGCATCAAAACATCATAGTATATAGTATGTCGTCGAGTTTTGGTCAAAATTTTGACTTTTCACAAAAACATCAAAAACGCGTCCGAAACATGTCAAAACGTCATAGTATAGTATGTCGTCGAGTTTTGGTCAAAATTGTGACTTTTCACAAAAACGTCAAAACGTCATAGTATAGTATGTCTTTGAGTTTTGGACAAAATTTTGACTTTTCACAAAAACGTCAAAAACGCGTCCGAAACATGTCAAAACGTCATTGTATAGTATGTCGTTGAGTTTTGGTCAAAATTTTGACTTTTCACAAAAACGTCAAAAATGTGTCCAAAATGCATCAAAACATCATAGTATAGTATGTTGTCGAGTTTTGGTCTAAATTTTGACTTTTCACAAAAACGTCAAAAATGTGTCCAAAATGCGTGAAAACATCATAGTATAATATGTCTTCGAGTTTTGGACAAAATTTTGACTTTTCAAAAAGATGTCAAAAACGCGTCCAAAACATGTCAAAACGTCATAGGATAGTATGTCGTTGAGTTTGGGACAAAATTTTGACTTTTCACAAAAACGTCAAAATGTGTCCAAAATGCTTCAAAACATCATAGTATAGTATGTCGTCGAG
>JAFBJQ010000953.1:12868-40368 GCA_016785345.1 Trinectes maculatus
GTGTGTGTGTGTGTGTGTGTGTGTGTGTGTGTGTGTGTGTGTGTGTAGGTGTGTGTGTGTAGGTGTGTGTGTGTGGTGTGTTTGTGTGTATTATCTGAACCAGACATCCGTTCTTGCTCCGCCAGGAAGAGAAAAGGGGAAAAGGGAACTGTGTGTGTGAGTGTGTGTGTGTGTGAGTGTGTGTGTGTGTGTGGGGGGGGGCGGGGGTAGAAAATGTTGATTAAGTTCCCAAAACGTTGAAAGTAGCCAATCAGAGAGAGAAAGAGAGCTACTTATCTTCATCATTTCCAGCTGCCGTCTTCACTCCTTTATTTTATCTCTCCCTTTGACTCCTTCTCTTCCTCTCGTCTCTCCGTCTCTGGTCAGCTGATTGAGAAGCGTTCTGGACTCTGATTGGACGGTGAGGGTTGGATAGTGGGCTCTGAAGTCTTCAACCTCCGCAGCTGTGAACATAATCATTAATTTATCAGTATTGATCAACTTGGTGCAGATGGATGAGAGAAAGGTTTTAAAGAAAAGACGATTCAAAAGAGGGGGATGAGACAGAGAAAACATAAGAGGGAAGGGAAGAGCGGGTAAGACAGAGGAATGTGGTATGTGGTGAAGGGAGGGAACAGGGAGAAAAGGAAAAAAGACCAGAACAAGAAAGAGATGGAGGAAAGAATGTAGGACAGTTTGGATTTACTCCAGGAGGGAAGGAAGAACAAAAGGAAAAAAAGGAGCAGGGGGGATGAAGGAAGGGGTCAGAAGGAAATGATGGAGAGGAGAGGGTGCAAGAAGGAACAAAGGAAAAGGAGTGAAAACCCAAAAAATGAAATATGCGAGCTGGATGTAGGAAGGAGGGGGAAGAGTAGAAGGAAGGAAGGATCAAAGAGAAGAAGAAGAGAAGGCTAGATGTAAATGAAAACAACTTAGGGAGGAAGGTAAGACATAAGGAACATAAATACCATCGGAAGGAGGTAAGAGGGCAAAAGGGAACATATGATAGAGGGAGCACATACAGGTGGAATAAATGAACGACGAGTTGAAAGGAGCAAAAGTGAGAAAAGGCGTGTGTGCGTGCGTGTGTGTGTGAGAGAGAGAGAGAGAGAGAGAGAGGGAGAGTGAGAGAGAGACAGAGAGCTATAATTATGGTAAGTAAGGCAGAGCCCTGATCAATACAGTAATTCATCAATCATACCCCACCCACGAAAAAACACATCCATATCTCAATTTGAACAAAGTCATGTAACCAATCTAACCACAGACCACACACACACACACACACACACACTATTAACCCTTTAAGCCTTTTTGGAGACACCTACAGTTTTTCTCTTTTTTTGGCTGTAGAATGGTTAAAACATGTACCGTTCATAAGTTCTATTCATCCTTTTTTCAAGGACAACATCAGCTTTCAATATCTGACATGTTTTTTTTCGGAATTGCTTTTTTTTTGATTTTTGTAATAAAACAGGAACTGTCATTCAAAACTATTTACAAGTGAAATTTGAAGCAATTTACAGCGCTCAAAGCTGTTTGCAATTTTTGGCCTGTTTCATTTTTATTATTCCAGGCATTTATTAGCCCTGGTGGTCTTCTGTGAAACACACTATGTCATCATCATCAGCATCATTAATTGCTGTTAATAATAATAATGTTGCTGTTGTTGTTATATAAGTATAACTATTTATAAGTATAAGTATTATAATATTTATATTCCTTTTAAATAGTAGTGTCTCAGTTTTAAGTTCTTGCACATCTAAATACAATGGACACACTTTCTAATACCTAATGAATATATATATATATATATATATATATATATATATATGTAAAATCCATTTTAGAAAACTCTTTGCCTCATAAGCCAGGAAAACCAGTTTGTTCTGTCAATGTGGTATATATGTGCGTCGTTTCACAAGCTCTGCTTGTGTTTTTTCTTAACTGATGATCATTATGAATTGGCCCACCCCTGAGTTAGAGGGTTTTCTGCTGCATCGTTATACTGATTTTGAGTCTTGACCAGCTCAGGAGTTAAATACGCATTTAATGACAATGTTGTCATTTAATGTGTCTCTTGTCACGTGCGGGACATGTCGATTTGTTGTTTACATTAATGGTGATTACATTAATTTTCACTGTGGGGAAATTAAACATATTTACACTTGGCTTGAAACACATTTGAGTATTTTGGTTTTTGATTTCAGCCCCCTGTTTACCTATTAATGTCAAAAATGACAAACCAAGGCTGCAACAACCCAAAATAATTCTTATCTGAAGTCAAAACTGTCTCCATCCAAATTGTTCATTAATGACAAAAATCAGTGTCTCTAAAAATAATCCATGACTTACCCACATGTCCACTCTGAGACACTGAAACAATCTCTGCTCAGAGAAACAATACGATCTCCCCTTGTCCACACTGTGAGAGAACACAAGGAAGATTTTTTTTACTGTGCATTTGGTTGACTTTTACAGAATTTGTCAAATGTATTTATTATTATTTATTGGCCTGATGCGTTTTCAAAACTTTCTGATGAATGAATGTTCAAATTTAAAAGTATCAGAGAAGCCGTGGTCCAAGTCTGTTCCTGCTGAGAGAAGCACTTTACCTTAACACATCTGTGAATATCTGTCTCAGGCTTCTCCTTCATCTGCACAACGCACATTTGACACAACATTTTGGATCTTTCAGGAGTGATGTAAGAGACAAATCAATGCCTTTCTTGAAAAGCTCTTCCACTGTGTCATCCTGTTCAGTGCTTTATTTGATATGATCACCAAGCAGAAGGTCAGACGTCAGTCACCTTCTGTGTGTAAACCACTGTTTTGGCTGGTCTCCAGCTGCAGGCACGCAGATTGGCTGTGGATTGAAATGGGTTTGAAGAGTTCGTAGAAGGGTTTTGGAGATTTTTGGAGGGTTTGTTGTGTGAATCGCTCTCTCTCTCTCTCTCTCTCTCTCTGTTTCTCTCTCTGTCTTTCAGTTACTCTCTCTTTCTGTCTGTCTCAGTGTGTGTGGTGGATGGCTGGTAATGGCGTTGGGCCTCTTTTGTTCTGGCAGAAGGTGGCGAATGGCAGCCGCTCAAAGAAAACAGACAGAAGCCTCAAAATGGTTGCCAACGCTTTAAGATGGCTGCCAGGTTGGAGAGACAGCAAGAGAGATGGCAACTGCACGCACACACACACACGCACACACACACACGCACACACAAATACACACACACAGGTACTTTCATGCCTCTGCATCTGTGTGTATGACAAAAAAACATTCAGTGTGTGTTTTTGATTGAAACGTGAAGAAATTTGTCTGGATTTGTTTTTGTCAAATGCACGTGTGTGTCACTGGTGCCTGTTTCTATATGTGTGCGCATGTGTGTGTTTGTGTGTGTGTGTGTGTGTGTGTTTGTGTGTGTTTTGTAGTTGGCAGCAGCTCCTTGGCACCGGTGGCTGGTTGGACGTCCAACAATGGAGACGGCTAAGGGGATTCTCTCTCTCTTTTCTCTCTCTCCATTTTGAACACTGTCAGAGGGATGAGAGACATAAACAAGAAACAGAGAGAGTGAAAGAGAGTGAGAGATAGACAGAGAAAGAGAGAGAGAGAGACCGCCCATCCTAATTAAAATGGCAGCATTTTAGCAACATCCCACCAACACAAATCTTTGTCTGCCGTGTTGGTTTGTATTTTATGAATTATAAAATATAAAAAGTGAAATTACATACATATCAACTATAACTGCATATAAACAACAACAACAACAACACAGATATCAAGGATTTTGACTGAGCTTGCGGTGCCAGTGATTCATCCCACCTTAACACTCACTGTGTGTCTATTTTGTAGTTGTTGGTTTTTTTTGTGTGTTTGTTTGTTTCTTTTGAAACTTCGGGTCAGTGTTGTGTCATGTGGTTGTGTGAATATGAATGGGCTTCTACAAAATGGCGTCTGGCGGACAGTGTTAAAATGGAGACCAGGGGTCTGGAATGGTTCAAATTCAACCAATTTCTTGTTAAGGAGAAACTTTTTTTTCCACTGTGAATCAACAATAACAGAAAGCTTGGCTTTAATTTTGACAAAGAGCGTCAGGAGCAAGAAGAAGTTTCTCTCGTAATGGGTATCGTTCTGTGTGTGTGTGTGTGTGCGTGTGTGTGTGTGTGTGTGTGTGTATGTGTGTGTGTGTGTGTGTGTATGTGTGTGTGTGTGTGTGTTTGGTCGGCAGACCCGGCTGTACAGGCGTGCCAGGGTTCAAGATGCCAAATCGAGGTCTTGATCTGCCAGAGCTGCCTGGAAACACAAAACAAACACACCCTCCCTCCACCGCCTCATACATACATTCATACATAGACAAGCCCCATCCGTTTCTTTTTGACGTTTAATATACTGTACTGGCCGTCATTTTCCCACTGCTCATTTTATTTTAAGAGGGTGTCTGATATTTACCATGTGCTACATGTAGGTGTGTGGCCTGTTCTCTGTATAAATTTAGTAACACTAGGTATAAACATTAGAATGATCATTAATTTAATTACACACAATACACTCAACAACAGCAAAATGATGCCCATGTTAGACAACTTCATTAATGCATTTATTATACTTACAAATTATCATAAATCTAAAAAAATACAGCACAGTCCAATGTACATGTAATTGTTTGTAACTATGACAAATACTATAACAAATAATACAACAAATTATAAGAATATTGTTGAAGCATAAACAAACGACAATCAGTACAGTATTTTTGCAGAATTGGCATTTGAAGGTAAAGCATGAGTGTATATTTTATTTGGTTATATTGATGGGAATGACACATCACATCTTCGATTATTAAAAGGAGACGAAACTAAGAAACTGCAGAATTTACCAACATGCAAAAATGATGTGGATATGTATGACTGTTTTCCTTGAATGAAATGATTTAAATGCTGACAAACTCTGAATACCGTCAGACAAATTCTGGGACATGAACCACTGGCCCTTTCCAAGTACTCCAGACAAAAACACCTCAAATCACTCAAATTAGAAATAGTGGTGTTTAAAAGTTGCTTCAGTGAATTTTGATTCCAGAAATTAAATTAAATAATAATAATAATAATAATAATAATAATAATAATAATAATAATAATAATAATAATAATCTGCTTTCAGAACAATCTGTTTGTCACAATCTCTAAAAAATTATCAAAGAGCCTTTAATTAGTGTGGAAGAGATGTCTTTGGTTCGGAAGTTGTTGGCGGGCTGTGTGTGTGTGTGTGTGTGTGTGTGTGCGTGTGCGCGCGCGCGCAGTAGAATATGAATAAAGGTAATTTATTCTGAGATGAAGGGGGAGACGCAGACGCAGCTGATTTGTGGCCTTTATAAAAATGAATGCATACATCTCCTCATTTCATTAAAAGCTGAATCAGAGCATGTCGCTGCTCGGATCAATACAGAGGACGACGGGTTGCTGGTTTTTTATTTATATCTTTTTTTCAGCCCAGAACAAGGCGGGTGGGAAACACTCTGTCCACATTTTACCTCGAATCAAACAGACTTTTCAGTAAAGAAGACATCTGATCTTCATACAGAATGTCTGAACTGTGTGTGAAGCTCTGCTGCAGCTTATGGCCCCTCTCTCTCTCTCTCTCTCTCTCTCTCTCTCTCTCTCTCTCTCTCTCTCTCTCTCTCTCTCTCTCTCTCTCTCTCTCTCTGTATCGTTGGCATGTCTCTTAGTCCAGTCAACGGTCGACCTCTCTCAGCCAAACACAAGAAAAAAAGAAAAGATCTTGGCCGCCAAAACAGTTCACTGTTTCTTTTTCTGTCATCCTCTTTTTCTTCGCTCTGGTCGCTCTGCCAAGAGACGACAGCATAAACCCAGTGTGACTCAGCCAGAGAGAGAGAGAGAGAGAGAAAGAAGAGAGAGAGAGCAAAGAGAGAGAGAGAGCTGGTGGTGGAATGTGAATCCACTCAAGCACACTGTTTTTCATTTCCATCTTATACGACTTTATCATTTTATATGCCGTATTTTATATACTTCAACTGTCCCAGTGAAGATTTGAACTTTTTCACTCAACCACTTGTACTTGACCATCAAATCTTCATCAGAAAAGTCTAAATGATGAGACGTAGACGCCATCTACACGTTCTCAGTGGGTTTTACAGTGGGGATTATAGAGCATTAACACTGCAGGCAGCGACAGCTCCACGTCTTCAGCCGTCAAACAAAAGAAATCCCTGCTCTCACTCGCGTTCCCATTTTGTAGTGTTCTTTGTACCAAAGCAAACAACAACACGGTAGACTGTCTGCTTCCTGTTTACATATGCAGACACATGAGCAGTGTGTGTGAATTAAATGCTTGTCAGGATTTTCTTTTTAAAAAGAAAATGAATCGCTGTCGATGTGTGAGTGAGAAAGCATATACACACACACACACACACACACACACACACACACACACACACACACACATATATGATCATCTTCATGTATACTTTCCCTTCTACATCGTCTATTGTCTATATGTATCTATCTGTTGACTTCTTACAGCCCAGTATCACAATTTATATCCAATTTAGTGCCACTGGAGAAACTGTCCTTTATGTTCAGAGGAGAAAAGACTGGAGGTCACATTTCTCCGAACGTATCCGCACCTTAGTGACCATGCACAGTTTTCGAAGCTTGAAAAATATATATTCTTCTCTTTGGGAAACTGAATAAGGTGCATGTGAAGCACTAAACCTGTGTCTGTACGTTTCTGAGGTGTGCACCTTGTTTTCCAGCTCCAGGACTTCTTCACAGACATGAGATATTTTGGAGGAAAACAAATCGTCTGTCATGAGGACTCATGTAAATGCAAGAGGGGAGATAGATGTAGATGTAGAGAGAGAAATAGAGGTTGAGTGACTTAAAGTGTGAACTTGGCTGAGGGACATCAGTCCTGTCTCTCCTTCTCCCGCTCCTCTCTTTAGGTTTCTGGGAATCATCCAGTACCACAACCCTCCCTCCTTCTTCCTAGAAAAACAGCAGCTCATGTGCGAGAGAGAGAGAGAGAAAGACAGATAGAGACAGAGCAGGGCTGGGTGAGCGACCTCCAGGGACACAGAGTTTGACTTTCCCACACACACACACACACACACACACACATACACACAGACAGCTAGAGAGAGGGAGAGAGAGAGAGACTTCTGCCCTGCCTTCTTTTCTTCTTGATCACATGAACACATGAGTGCAGGGACAACAATGTTCTGTTACTGGTTAAGTTTAAGTGTTTGTGTGTATGTTGCACGAGCACATGTGTGCATGTGTGTGTGTTGTTTTTTTGGTTCCACAGTTCACTACATTCAGTCTTTAGATGGCGCTCAGGAGAGGCCGTGGGGAATTTTTTGAAAATAAAAGCCCAGATGGCAGCTGCTCTACTCTGCTCCTGTCTCTAAATGGAGGCTTTTATTTTGGAGTTTCTGACAAGTGAGAAAATAGGTAAAAATGCACTTTTCATATTCGACGTCACCAACTTTTTCTTTTTATGGTTTTACAATTTCTAAACAAGAAATATACATTTTGCTATTATGAATAATCCGTTTTTAATAATCTGTTCTCCCTTACTCCTACTTTTTTTTCAACTTAGTTTTTAAAATGATGGCAGCTGTGTTGTGTTTTTAAACAGAAACGATGCTGGAGACTTCTAATTTCAAAGAAAGAAAAGGAGGGAAACTAAAAACAAAGCAAGCAAGGTGATGCTTAAAAATAAAAGTCTGTAGCGTTTCTTTTTCCTACCGGAGACATTTATTTTGGAAGCTGTATCGACGACTGTCTTTATTGTTGCCTTGTCGTACTGTTTGTCCTGTCGTGTAGAGAGGGCTTTTTTTTGGCTCTTTTTGGATGCCCCCACCACCACCACCCCTCCTGGACTGGGGGAGGGTGGTGGATGCAGAAGGCCTGGTCTGCTCCCACGCCTCATTAGCATATTTAATTAACCTGGGCGGGGGGTGACGGATGAATGAGGAGTTAGGGGTGGTGGTGGGGGGCAGTGTGTGAAAGTGCCCTCCAACACACACCCATCAGCAGCACCATTTACCCCCTTCCTGCACTACACCCCCTACCCCCCGGTTGTCGTGGTTTCAGCCTGATGCTCTTTGTTTTAAGCTGCTGAAGCGGAGCGCCTCAGTGAACAGCATGCAAAACAAGGCTGATAAATGCTGCACTTTGTCTGTGGGGGTAGGATTTGGGGGTGGGGGGATGATTTGAGGGTGGGGTGGAGGGGTCTTTGGTGCAAACACTTTTAAGTTTTTAGAAATTTGAATGGAACAACTGAAGATTTCATCTGTTTGAGAATAATACCTGCTGAAAAAAAAAGAAAACTTCACATCATCAAATACAAAATGACACATTGTGTTTAAGTCCCCAGTAAAATGATCTGGCTCCCCTGAACCTTGATTTCAAACTGGGACGTTATTGGTCCGATTCTGAAAGAAGGATCATATTTTTATATAAAAAAGAAAAGAGTTTACACAGCAGCTACATATATGGAGAAAAACGCTACAGTGAATGTTTTGTGTCAAATAACAGCATGAGATCCCATAATGATATTCAATAAGACGTTACAATAATAAAAATTCCTCTAATTTTCAAGCAGGAAACAGTCAACATGTCCAAAACTGGAAAAATAAAACACTGTGAAACCACATCGCTAGTTTTAAACATCTCGTGTGCCTTTTTCCCTTCTTCTAACACACATACACACACAGATACAGATGCTCAAACCCTGATTTAGTAGTTAGTAAAACCTACTTACCTGCATCAGCTGGCTAATTTTTTTGTATCAAAGTTATATAATGCTTGCACTGAAGAAAAATCTCAGACCTATATTTTTTATGGTTGCATCCTTACACCAAGTGAACATATGATGTGCATCAGTGTTGACACATGTACCCGCAGTTTAGCCGAGGGCCTCTACCAACTTTTGTGTTTGCATGAGGAGCTCAACTGCATGAGTGTGATAATTATATCTGATCATAATCAAAAAGTTTCACTTTACCAAATGTTTCCAATAGAACTAAACCTGACTCAGTTCCATCCATCTCAGTCTGGTCCTGAGTCATGGCCCCAGCGGCCCAGGCTCCAGGGGGATGATGGGTAATATTTCTTCCACTCCCCCGCCTGTTTTATCTGCAGCGTGGCCGATCGATGCTCCTGAAGCTGCTAAATCATTTGCAGGAGCGAAGCTGCATCGGAGCAGAGAGCATGCTGGGAGGACAGAGGAGGATGCAGAGGGAAACAAGCTGTGTCCCAAACATTAGAGAAGTTAACGTGTCTGAGAAAGATCTGCAGAGCAAAGCTAAAGCTTTAGTCTGATTAGTGGGACTTTTGTCCGCTCTGACTCAGATACATATTCAGATTTATGATATTTATAGGATACAGGGCTTAATTAAAGTGTATTTATTACAACCAATGACAGACGCAGAGAGTGCAGCAGGAAGAGGAACAGCGTACGAGGCAGTAGTTGGGAGTCATGAATTGAGTGACTGTGACAGTTTCAGTCTCAGTTTCAGAATCACTGAGCCACTGACAGAAGTGACATGTGATGCTGATACGTTCAGATTAAACTGCTGACACAGGGTCGACCTGCGTCACTGTGTCAGTGTGGATGATGGTAAAAAGTTAAACTTTAAGGTCTTTGTGTGTGTGGGTGTGTTTGTGTGTGTGTGTGTGTGTGTGTCCTGCTGAATCTACGGGAATCTTTGCCATTGTGTGTGAACAGGCTTTTGTCTGGTGCAGCAAATGTGGAGTTTGTCCAGCAGAGTGTTATGGAGATTAGTACAAGTGTCCCTCTTTTCTATAGGTGTACACACATACATAGTGCAGTAATAGTAGTAGTTGTGTATTATTGTGTTTTACTCAGCTTCTTTTTCTGAATATATATAAAGACTGAATTATTCATTGTCCTTATGGTAACGTTTTCAATTTAAATCACATCTAACTTGTTTACGACAAATGAAT
Source organism: Trinectes maculatus (assembly GCA_016785345.1). Classification (NCBI taxonomy): domain Eukaryota; kingdom Metazoa; phylum Chordata; class Actinopteri; order Pleuronectiformes; family Achiridae; genus Trinectes; species Trinectes maculatus. The sequence goes on from JAFBJQ010000953.1 coordinate 22,829, forward strand.
CACTTTGAAATCTAAATCTAATATCTTTGGCTTAACAGCAGCTGAGGTCAGACAAACAAAACCCACATAGGTGTGTTACTGTAAAAAATACATGTCTAATTATGGTTTTAAAACCAAAGAGCAGAGTATAACAGGGAAACTGTAAAAGAAGAGAAACTCTTCAAATACACAAATACATCCCTGTACACAGCCAAGAGTGTAGATGTTTCTAAATGAAATATATATCTGATGCAATGTGTTTGATTTTCAAGATTTGGAATATTGGTGTGAAACATGCATTTTGTGTTGTTAGTGCAATTAACTTGCTATCAAGTAACTGGTCTGTCTTCTTTTCTCTCCAGAAACTGGCCAATCAGAAAGCCCCAGCCAGGCCAGTGAATCAGATATCAAGGAACAGCCAGAGAATGGTACGAGCTTACACACACACACACACACACACACACAGAGAGAGAGAGAGAGAGAGAGAGAGCCTCCGCTACATGTTACAATCTGTAAACACATGCACACTGAGGATGAGGTGTATTTGACCCTGGTGGTCAGACAGAGAGAGAGACTGAGGTTTTACTACACACATGCACACATATACAGTGGAGGGGGGTTGTCTGAGGAAGTGTGTGTGACTTTCTTTAAGTGTATGTGTGTTGCTGGATGTCATGGGTATAACAGAGCAGCATCTGTGTGTCTAACAGAGGATCTCCTCTGTGGGTCTCTGTGTGTATATATGTGTGCCACTACGTGTGTGTTACACCCTGACCTCAGAGGTCAGATATGCATTAATTGCACTATAAGAAACACACTTGATTTTTTGATTGTTGTTGAATGACAAAGGCTTCTGTTCCTCATGACAATAGAATAATATTAATGACGTCTGTTCTCACTCTCAGGTCACCTGGGATTTCAGGACAGCTTCGTTACACCCGGGGTCTTCACAGTGGCTGAGCTAGTACGAGTTTCTCAGAGTAAGTTCTAATCTTCCCCTCTCTCTCTCTCTCTCTCTCTCTCTCTCTCTCTCTCTCTCTCTCCTCTCTCTCTCTCTCTCTCTCTCTCTCTCTCTCTCTCTCTCTCTCTCTCTCTCTCTCTCTCTCTCTCTTTGGGATGCAGAAAGAGAGAGAAAAGCCAAGCAGTGATTGGATTGCAGATCTGTTATCAATACTGGATCTAATGTGATTCATCCAGCCCAAACCAGACGCTGCTCAGCTTAATGAACACACACACACGCACACACACACACACACACACACACACACACACAGGGAGAGAGAGAGGGAAATGATGTCCATCTTAAAGAGTCATGTAACCTGTATCAAATCAAACACCTGTGTTTTGTAAATGAACCACATGGACTATCTGCCATAAAGTTAAGATGCACTAGAGAAACAGGTTTGGTAGATAAATGATTGTCTGTTGTGAAGAAGTTTCTCTTTGTGCTAAATTATTATTCCTTTTCAGTTCACACAGAGCAGCTAACACAAGTCTGTGGGATGTTCACTGATATTTGTCTTTACTAATTTATCATGGAAAATGTGAAGTTCAGCAGAACAGTACATGAAACTGCAGGTCTGCAGGGAACCAAACACTTCAACCAGCTAAAATAAAATAAAATAAAATAAAATAAAATAAAATAAAATAAAATAAAATAAAATAAAATAAACTCTCTTTGGGATGCAGAAAGAGAGAGAAAAGCCAAGCAGTGATTGGATTGCAGATCTGTTATCAATACTGGATCTAATGTGATTCATCCAGCCCAAACCAGACGCTGCTCAGCTTAATGAACACACACACACGCACACACACACACACACACACACACACACACACAGGGAGAGAGAGAGGGAAATGATGTCCATCTTAAAGAGTCATGTAACCTGTATCAAATCAAACACCAGTGTTTTGTAAATGAACCTATGGCTCCACATGGACTATCTGCCATAAAGTTAAGATGCACTAGAGAAACAGGTTTGGTAGATAAATGATTGTCTGTTGTGAAGAAGTTTCTCTTTGTGCTAAATTATTATTCCTTTTCAGTTCACACAGAGCAGCTAACACAAGTCTGTGGGATGTTCACTGATATTTGTCTTTACTAATTTATCATGGAAAATGTGAAGTTCAGCAGAACAGTACATGAAACTGCAGGTCTGCAGGGAACCAAACACTTCAACCAGCTAAAATAAAATAAAATAAAATAAAATAAAATAAAATAAAATAAAATAAAATAAAATAAAATAAAATAAAATAAAATAAAATAGAATCTCATTATTTCCACACATTGAAAAACTGAGGCAATTGTCAAAGGTACTGATTGATGCCTGCTCCTCTGCTTGTGGTGCAGGACTTCTCAATACAATACAGCAAAGTAACGTCATAAATGGTCAGTACATAAAAAGGCTTGTCTTGATTTAATTAAAATTATAAACATGTTTCCATAAACTGACATCATCAGACTCACTGATGATGTCAGTATCACATATGCAAAGATGACAACTAATTTAGAGTTGATGGAGGTATTTGTAAATAAAATGTGTTTGACTGTAGGATCCAACATGAATAGTTCAGCTACAGTGGTTATTTATGACATCAGGTATGACATCACTCAGTCCTGCCAATCAGCCATTCTTCTCTGTTGGAGGTGAGAGAGAATAATGAGGAAATATATGTGAGAAATATGAGAGACTGGTGAGGGAGGGAGAAACAGAGGAAGGAAAGGAATGTGTGATAGACAGAGGGGACAGGAAAGAGAGAGAGAATGAGAGCGAAAGAGAGGATGAGGGACAAACGTGACCTTTAAAAAGTGCCGACATGCAGGAGAGAGAGAGTGACAGAGAGCGCAGTGGGATCTATATAAGTCTGTCGATTGGCCACCGCTAACAATAGCTGTTGTAAAGTGCTTGTCAGCACACACAGAGACCCCTGATCAAAGAGTCATTGATCACACTCGCACAGACACACACACACATACACACACATATACACACACACACACACACACTTGCCTCCTTGATCAGATGCATACCAACTGTGCCTGAAAACGCAATCTCACATAGTCACTTAATCACACATGGACACACACACACTAACTGCAAGGTTCCACTCAAGTAAAAGTACCAGAGTGTAGAAGTAGAAGAATACTTGCTCCGACACCACAACATCTGTATAGTCTTAAAGTACTTTAACTTGCATTTAAAGCACAAGAAATCAGTGGTTGATTTATAGATATATAATACAGTCGGGTGACAAAACAAAGAGAAACCAGGTGGCTGCAACCACCTACATGTTGGGTTTTACGCTCATTTCATTTAACGCATCAAGTCAGTACATCAGTTTTAAAACATAAATGTTCTGAGAAAGTGATTGAGACTGCATGATTTTTAGTGGTTGATGGAGAGGTTCTAGAGTAACTATACAGACAGCTGTCATTGATAAAGGTTCTCCTTCAGGTTGTCGTTAGGTTGACTGTTTGGAATATCAGCAACTGGAGGTTCTACAAATGGTTTCAAGAGGTTTTAATGCCACTGAAAGTGTCCTTGAGGTCCTTTAGTTGTTCTACGGCTTGTTTGGAAGGATTAAGTTCTCAGTTAGGTTCTATGAATGGGTTTAATAAGAAGGTTTAAGACGGGTGTAGATGACTTCGCGGTGTTGGAAGGTCCTTTAAAAGGGTTATAGTGGTCACTGAGGAGGTTTGACATTTTGAGGGTCATTAGGGGAGTCGAACGATTGACTCAGAAGTTTCTGTATGTTGCTTTTTAGTCAGACTGAGGAGGATCAGAGGAGATGTCAGGTGAATACCTCAATTTGAGTATTCAATAAGTTATCAAGTCAAAGTTGTGTTTAGGGGCAATTGTTTATTTCATATTAACAACACATTGTCAGCTGTTTTTAATTATTGCTGTACCATTCACATACATTGACTTGTCTTTGACACTGTGTAAGTGTCAAAGACGTCAAAGTGTCGAAGTCTTTCTTTTTTGAGCTGCAGTTCCCAAATTTCTGCCTAAACAACTTCTGTGTAACTATTATGTGTAGCATACAGTAGTAACAAGTAAGACAGACAGTTTTTGGCTGCTGTCTTACTGGTTCCTCTGCAGCTCTGATCACAGAGACCAAAAGCATTCCACAATATTTGAGTTACACCCGCAAAGTGATTTCTCATAAAGAGGCGACTCGTCTTGCGAAACCGTTGTTACGAGTGACACAAGCACTAATTGACTGCCCCACCTGATCACGGAGAAATCTCGGGCAAGGCTGCAGCTTTTTTTCTCAGTTTTTTGCTTCTTACCACATCAGGTGACCCCCAAGATTTCTCCAGAGTTCTCCTTTAAGATTCGTGTTTAGAATATATGTGTGTGTGTGTGTGTGTGTGTGTGCTTGTGTGTGTGCGTGTGTGTGTGTAATAAGCTTCTGTAGCGGCTCAGACTTGAGCTGGTTACTTTATGCTGGTGGTGCAAAACACACACATATAATCACACACTATATAAGTATTCATATACTGTCACACACAGAGATTCAAATGTATTCACAAATGCACACACCGCTTCTACACTCTCTCCTTTATTCTGTGTGTGTGTGTGTGTATGTAAGTATGTGTCTAAGCGCATGTGTATTTTGTGTTGGTCAGCAGATTTGCAGTGATGCAGCTCTGGAAGAATCACTTGTAGATTAGAGTGTAGGAGACTATGTGTGTGTGTGTGTTTCCATATGTGATATGTGCAGGTTGTGTTTGCTTTGATTTGTTGTTTGTTAAATTGTACAAAAGTATGAAGAATGTCTAATACACATTATATCTTGTTTAATTTAACCACCACCCCATACCCATAAATACATGCTTTCTTTACTCTTTACTTTCCATACAGTATGTCACTTTCCATACAGTATGTCACTTTACATTCAGTATGTCACTTTACATACAGTATGTCACTGTCCATACAGTATGTCACTTTCCATACAGTATGTCAGCTCTTTGTAAATTTGAGACCAGCTAGTCATTTAGACCATTTGAGGGTTGGGGTGCTGTAACTTGGATGAGGGGTCCTTTGCAATGCTCAGGTCTGAATATCTTTTAGCATCAAATAAAAACAAACAACAACAAAAATAAATAAATCATGGAAATAACTGAAATTCATGTATTATCAGTCAACAGAGTGATTCAGTGAATGCATCTAAAACAGTCAGAGCCATTAAAATAATAGCCACCAAAAATCAATTCGATGCCACCTCAAGTTGATCTAACTGAAAAAAATGCAGTTTCTGATCCTGGATCAGTTTGGGATCAATTGATACAACTTGTTCTAATAACAATTCACACCTCTCCAAAAACTGTATTTAGAGTGATTGTGCTAACAAGCTATTTCTAAGCAGGTGAACAATCACATTTGTCTATCAAGATGCTAACCTTTTTTGAATCTTACCAGTAACCAGCGACAGCTGAGGCTGTAGATAATACGTAAGAGACAGACTTGTGAGTATCCTCTTCTAGACAGAACATTTCCTGTTGTATTATTGATTTGAAGATCTTTAACCTGGTCTAACATCCACAAAGGCACAACATCTGGATTGACCTTCAGCAGGTGGCTGCAGTATATGTCATAAACCCTGCCCCCTCCATGTTTTCTTATGCTATTGAAACAAAGTGAGATATCATGAATCAGACGTGAGACTGACTTGGCAGTTGTAGCAGGGGAGCTCCTCATAGTTCAGATTCAAGCTCACCCATATAGAATATGTACGCCAGAGAGTTGCTGTGTGTTTGTGTAGAGGGGCAACAGATTTTCCATTTGTAGATGTTAGGGCGGTGAAATTCGTTTTAAGATCCAGCCACTTCTCACCTGTATTTCTGCACTGTTAATGCTCCTTCACCTGCTGCACCAACTACACCTCTTCCACTTGTACATGTGATTTAAGAGAGAACAATCTTTTAAAGAAAAAGAATAAACACTTGCATGCATTCTCTCACACATGCGCGCCTATACAGATAAACACACACAGCGGTCTGCAGAGGTGACTGAAGCTCCGGCTTACCAGACGGGGAGCAGTGGTTCGGGATAGCAGGGAGGGGTGGGTGATTTGGGGTAGTGAATACACACACACACACACACACACACACACGTATGCACAGTGGGTGACCTTGGCGTTGCGCAGCCATTACACAATTCACTGGCAAGCCAATCGAATCTCTCTCTGTCGATCAATATCCTATTAAAGCAGCACACAAAGAGAGAGAAGGGGTGAGAGAGAGAGAGAGTGTGTGTGTTTGTGTGAGAGAGAGAGAGAGTGAGAGAGAATAGGTTAGTGTAGCAGGTCTGTATTAAATGTAATTGGTCAGTTTAGTATATTTGTTCAGACTGGAGTCGCAGTTCTCCTCCTCAGTCATCCCTCCGTCCCCTCTTTCTCTCTTTCCCTGTTTCTCTATCACACTCTTCCACTCTGTATCTGGTTGTTCCTGCTGTCTGGACTGCTCCCGTCCGTGTTGACTACAACAGTAAAGTTTCTCTCAGAAAGTCTGATGTTCTGTATTTTGTAATTATTATTATTATATTTTAATATTCAAGAGAAAAATTACACTGCTTCAAAGTGGCTTTTTGTGTCGACCTGTGTTTTTATGCACCATGTCTGTGTTAGACATCTTCATTTAGACACATGTGCAAGTTCCAGCCTGTGTATGAACTTCGTTATTATTATAATTTGTCCTGTATCCCGATCTGATTTTAGCCTTATTACATTTGCACCTGGGATTAATATTTGTCATCAATATCCACATTAGGAGTTGACAGAGATCTGTTCACTCTGTCCAGCTCATCTTACATCTCTTGTTTGCACAGGTTGAATGTAAAATCCAAAAAAAAACAAAAAAACAGACTAGATTAGATTAGGCAATATTAGATTTTTTTTTATTGCCAGGGAGCATGTTGTTCTCATTATTGTCATTGTTTTGACTTATCATTCAATGGAAGGAAAGACTTCATTTGAGGATTGATGAGATGTGATTGGTCAGCTGTCTATTGTGCCACTTGTTTTTCTTTCATTGGTGGATGTTAATCTAACCTAACTACTAAATGATTGATGAGTACATTTAAATAGGGAGATTTAACTGATTCTGTACTAATTAGTAATTAATACCAAATTCAGAATCTGGCTCCAAGTTCACAAATAAAGGATGTTTCTTTTTCCTGTTGTCAACAACTAACATGTAACATTTTGGACTGTAGGTAGGACAAACCCACACATTCAGTTGTGTCACCGAGGACTGTAGGAAATAGTGATGGTGGATTTTATTGTTTTCAGAGATTATATTGACCTGCTGATGACTTTGGTGAAGTTGAATCAAACAGCATCAGAGATTAAAAGTAAAAGACACACATATAATTCATCCAGGTACACATGAGAAATAGGCTTCATACATATACTTAAACATTCACGTTCTGTTTCTTATGTACGCTTTTCCCCAGAGTGTCAGAAGAGTTGATATGATACACAAGGATTTGGGGATTAAGTTGGCAACACTCCCTTGAAACACACACACCAAATACACACACATAGACACACATGCTTATAGAGAAGACACACACTCACAAGCAGATAAGAAGGCAGATGACCCACTTGGCTTCTTTTAGTACCTCATCTTGAAGGACCCCCACCTTACACACGCACGCACGCACGCACACATGCACACGCACACATGCACACGCACACAGTGATGCAGGGATGAAAAGATGAATAAATCTGCAAGCTTGCATGGTTCAGACTCATCCATCCCTCCTTTCTTCTGCCCTCTGTTGCCCTTGGTAGCACATATACACCCGGTGAGGTGCCAACACCAGATGGGGACCTCAATACGAATAGCACAAAGATCTGTGTTGATTTTAATATCAATCAAAATGATAACAATAATCAGTTACAAAGATCTTTACTGGGGCAATCAAATACAATAATATGAAATTAAACACATTAACAAATTAGTAAACAAGTGGCCTACCTGATCTTCTTTAGTAACTTGCAACTGCTAAAACATATACTACTTCAATATATATCACAGAAGTCTGAGGACATAAAGTCTGTGCCATAGACTTTATATAGTGTCTATAGACATTGAAAGTTATCCTTTGTAAACTCGCTGGTTGCCTGACAGTCTAAAAAGCTCTTTGAGGCTGCAGTGTTCAGTAAAGCCACAATATTCCACACCTTCAAAACTCCCAGCCCCTTTAGCATCACCTGCTTTCAGCCTGTCTAAAACTTAGCTGCTGAAGTTGATCACATTTCACCGACTCTGGCTTCTGCACAACAACTGCCTGTAGCTCTTTAAAGCCATTCAATACATTCTCCTGCGAACTTGTAAAGGATATCAGCGCTGCAAAAGCAGCTTAAATGGATTTTAAAATCCTTTGTTTGGAGCTATTTCTAATTAAATGATTTTTCACATGTTATATATAAAATAAATAGCGGGCACAACTAAGAAAACCAAAAAATTCTTTAATACTGTTGGTTTGTTTTCTTAGTTGTGCCCTCTTTTTTAATTTCATTGTGAAAAATCATTTAATGACATGATATTATTATTAGCAGTGGTAGTGGTAGTTGTCATAGTGTGATCAGACATCCTGAAGAATTTAGTATAAAAATACATTTAATAGAGGAGCACCTGTACACATACGCAAAGATCGTTGTTGTTGTTGTTGTTGTTGTTGTTGTTGTTGTTGTTGAATAATTCTGTATAGAATGTACAATGTTACCTATCTCAACGGTGTAGACCTCAGGAACAGTGTGTGCCCAACACTCTGTGTGTGTGTGTGTGTGTGTGTGTGTGTGCGTGTGTGTGTGTGTGTGTGTGTGCTGTACTCTGAGTCCAGTACTATCTCTGCAGGGCAGAGAGACAGACAGAGAGAGAGAGAGAGAGAGAGAGAGAGAGAGAGAGAGAGAGACGGAAGTGCTGAGATCAGCAGAAAACTACCACCAGGTCCTGTCAGTCCTCCCCCTCCTCGTCCTCCTTTCATCCCATCACGCCATCATGCTCTCTGTCAATAAAGCAATGAAGAGGAGGGCTGTATAAGGGGGATTGGGGGGCTGGAGGCAAGGGGCTAGACGGATGTCCGGGTTTGAAGCTGATTGCTGCCTTTGTTCAGCAGGATTTTCAAATTGAAGCATTTGACAACAAAGAGTACTCTCTCTGTCTCTCTCTCCCTCCCACCCTCCCTCACCCTCTCTCTCCCTCCCTCCCTCCCCCCCTCCCTCACCCTTAGCTCTTTCACTCCACTCTGCTTTAACAGAGAAAGCCCTCGCAGGCCTTTGTGGATGAGCTTCTCTCCCCTGAGAGATGCAGAGGAAGGGAAAGAGGAGATGTGGAGGAGGGTAGATGGCAGAAGATGGACAGATCAGAGAGAAAAGGCAAAGAGGGGAGGAGGAGTCCAACTTGGTTCTGTTTGTAGATGCTCATGTCATGCAAAACTACTCTCATGTACAACAATTAGGGAATGTAATATAAACTAATCCCATCAAAAGCTGTGTGCTAATATGTAATGTTTCAATAGGAAAATAGTGTGGAGGGAGGCAGTGCAGAATATGAGGTTCCATTAGATTCCAGTTGTGTTGGTCATTCTCCATTAGACATGGAATATCAGCTACGGAGGTCATACCCTGTGGGGTGGTGGAGGGGGCAGGGCAGAGCCAGAGTCTTCAGACAGAGAGACACTACTGTCTGAAAACACAATGATGTTAAATATAGAACTTAAAGGTCTGTCTTACTGTTTTCTGTCTCTCTCTTTCACAGCTCCCATTGCAGCCGGCACTGGTCCAAACTTTTCATTGGCCGACCTGGACAGCTCCTCCTACTACAGCATGAGTCCAGGAGCCATGAGGAGACCCTTACCCAGCACCTCCTCCTCCAGGTAAGCACATACACACACCTCGAGTTGAAAATCATCATACTTCTTATTATTGCATCTTAAAACCACACTAAGCATGGGGTTAATAACTTTAACAGCAAAGCCAATTAAAGTGGGCATGTCAAGTTTTATATCCCATAATATTAAAATCAAATGTGTTTTCGGTGTAACACATAACACACGTTTATTTTACATTAACCATACATAAAATGTCCCTCCTTTCGGCCTATATACATTCAGGGTTCTTCATAAAAATATAAATATTTATGATCTAATAATATAAGTATTTGAGAAGTGTATTAGATTATTAAGGCACTTGTTAGATAGCATACAGCAGAGGACTAGTATTAATACATTCTTACAATACATATCAATACATACATATTAATGTATATACATGTGTGTAGCAGACATGAACTGTTTCATGTTCAGCCTTCACAAAACTCAACTAGAGTGCATACACACACACACATACACACACACACACACACACACACACACACACATGCTTGCAGGGTTTGCCCTGACCTCCTCTGTTAAATCGATGCGGTCACAAGAGTCGTCTGTCTGTCTGCTGAGATACCTGCCCTGCAGCACGCACATGCACGCACGCACACACACATGCACATACATACACACACACACACACACACACACACGTTTACTGAACCACTGACTCAGACAAGCTGGGTGTTTCTGTGTGTGTGTCCTCTGACTTTTTACACTCCCCCTCTGTTTCTAACTCCTCTCTGACTCCTTCACACACCTCTCCAGAGACATCCCACACACACACGCGCACACACACACACACACACACACACACAGATATGCACATACAGCTGCAGGGCAGTGAAGCAGATCCATATGGAAATATTTTTTTACTGATGTCAAAGACTCTTCATTCATACATAGAGATCTTACTATAAGGGCAGGCCACACATGAATCAAAACACTCAGTATATACACTGATGTATATCTTAACCTTTCATAAAGCAAGCTGGTGAATGAAGAAAACCTTTACACGTCAGGGCGAGTGTGTGTGCATGTGTGAGTGTTTATCAAGCCTCATTAAAGGATGTATTCACAGTTTTTTGTTTCATTAAATTGATGAACATATATAGTGTAGAGCATACACATACACCTTCGGAGAACAGAAGCTGGTGAAGCCCAGATATGTGTGTATGATTTATGGGTTGTAAACCTTTATGTCCAGCAGGTTTTGCTGCATCTGTGCTTGAAAACTGAAGTTACAAAACAGGTGAAGCAGGTGCTACATATAGTATACCGAGGCTACACTCCTCTGCAGATTCAAATATAACTTGTGGCCTTTTGCAGCATTTCTCCTTTTGTCTGCATGACAATCATTCACCTAAATAAAGTTTGAAATTCCAAAGATACCTAAAACAAATACAAAAAACTCCAAACAATGACAAAAAGAAACAAAATGCATCTGTATAACTTCTGCTGGGTTTCTGCTGATAAAATGAGCTTTATCAATGTGCATCTTCTGCCACGTCAAACCAATCAATCAATCAATCAATCAATCAATCAATCAATCAATCAATCAATCAATCAATCAATCAATCAATCAATCAATCAATCAACCAATCAATCAATCAATCAATCAGTCAGTAAGTCGTTATTTGTATAGCCCAAATTCACAGATTTCATAAATCACAATTTGCCTCATAATAACAATCTGTCCAGGGTGTAACATCTTCTGACCTACACCCTCAGCAAGGGTGAAGACACACTGACACGAAAACCCTGGGAAAACACAGAAACCTCAGGGAGAGACACAGTGACGGAAGTATAATGGATGTATGCCTGTTATTGTATATCAGGAAAATAACAACATAGGAAACATTTATATTCATGTGATGTGGTGAAGTAGTGTGGGATGATGGGAGTTGTTGTCTTAGGTTAGGAGTCCCTCAGGAGCTGAATTATCCTCAGAGGTCTCAGTAAAAACACTACATGAAGCAGCATCATGGTAAAAATCATGGTTCAGTGGACACAGGGTGTCTCTGAGCAGCTTTGAGCTGATTACTTCACTGGGTTAAAATACTGTAGATAAACTACGACCAAGAGCTAAAGGTCTTGTAACTTTGCTCCAGAGATTTAGTTCCAGGTGTAACTCAAAGTCATGTAACAAGTGAACCCAGTCTGAAAGAATAACACTACGTGTGTCCAAATACTAGACATCCTTTGTCTTACACTGGTGTACTACTGTCTCTTCTACCATCTCTACCTATCTGAGATAAAAATCCTTATTGAGAAATATAACTCAAAGCAGACAGAGATGTTGACGGTGTTATTCCTGTCTTCTTGTGTTTGTCCAGCTCTGCCAAGAGGATAAAGTGTATGGAGGAGGATGTGGACAGTCCAGGGGAGGAGTCCTACTACCCGGGTCAGGGTCGGTCTCCAGGCAGCGGCAGCCAGTCCAGCAGCTGGCATGACGTGGAGCCAGGTAGCAAACTCTCACCCTCTTCTAACCACTCCATCCACCTCACCTGGTCATTAACACCAGCCTAATATCCCCCTTCCTTTTTCTCCTCCCCCACCATACACACACGCTTCATACACATCCCAACTTTAACCTGCTAACCTTCCAATGCAGCTTCGGAAATTCAAATGCTTTCATGTAACATTATGTAGTAATGCTTGAAGCAGGGAGGTGTGTGTATGTGTGTGTGTGTGTGTGCGCGCGTGTGTGTGTGTGGGTGGGTGTATTCTCTCTCTCAGATTGGCTTGATGTTTTTGTTTTGTTTTGTGTAAATCCACACAGATACTATGACTTTCATTGTGCCACATAATGTTTAATTATTGGTGAGAGAAACAGCCCCGGACTGATTCTGTTGCTATAGTCAATGAAAGCTAACTAAAACAATACCTGCGCTTCAGCCAATAGATTGGTGTCTTACATTTGTTGGATTGTAATTTAGATAAATATAGACAGAACAAAATTAGTTCACTAAGTTCACCCTGTCACCTTATTAATTTAAATCAGTTATGAGTGAAAATTAAAAAGCTTCTTAAATCCTTATCAGAGCAAACTTTTTAAAATATGCCAGCTCATCCATTCACACAGAGAGCCTCCAATATTAAACACCCAGTTTACAGTGGCATCCTGACAAGGACTCGAGAACACACTGTTGATATGATGTGGTGGTTGTTCAGAACAGTGATATGAAAACTGCTGTTTGCATAATTCAGAACTTAACTTTTTGGTCAAAGTGTGGCCATGCTGATTTTTTAAACATTGTGTGAGTTTGGATTAACTTTGTAAATGTTCAATAAGAATTTTAAAATGTTCAACAATTTTTAAGGGAATTTGACTCACTGAGTGTAAAGATGACAAATTGTTTGTGACAAACTGTATGTCCCATGTCAACACGTTGGGGGCAGTACTCATGACCTGCAGTCAGTCATCAGAGGGCAACAAGATGTTGTGACTTCACATTTAGATGTTTCCATATTGTCCATCACTACATACAGTTACTTGGATCAATTCGATCTAGCAGCATCACATTGGGTGAGTTCAGGGTTATGTTTAAAAACCACAGGTGGCCTGTTCCTCCCTGATAACAGATTCATCCTGGGATGATGTTGATGCAGTGCTTCTTGGTGGTGTTTAAATATCTGAAAACTCATGCGCATGACCTCAGAGACTTTTGAGGCGAGTACTGTTTGCTGATGTCTCTCGTCACCTGGAATACAGCCTCACTTGTGCAGGACCTCATTGCGGATACACTTGTATTATGTGCATGTCATTCGGTTATGTGTGCAGGTTGGGAATAATTGAACGTTATACTTTAAACATTATGTCAGTGTAACAATGATCGCCAAACCAGTTACAATTTGGTTTGGCATGGTTACATTGACCATCCTGTTGGCCGGTCATCAGGGAAACTAAAGCTATGCCTTTTGCTTCCATGTTCATCTCCTCCATGTTTATGTTTTCTTGTTGAATTAAATGAAATGTCCATTTCCACAGCAGTAATTCATCAGTCTCATGAAACACTCTCTCTTCTTTGATAGCAATCACATGACCATGTTTGGAGGCTTCAGTGGAAACGCACTGCTCATTCACATACTGCATATGTTGGCATATGTATGCCTTTGCTTTGCTTCTCTTTGCTTGTGTTGAATGTAGCATGTTAAAACTGCCATCTTTGCCGATCAGTTCTTATTTAAGCAGATACTGGTCCTTCCAGGAAATCAGCCAGTCAGAATCCCCAGCAGAGAGGAGGAGGTGGTAGCTAGTGAACCTGAGATGTGTGAGGGATGCTGGTGGAATTTGTTGCCTGTGTACCTATGTAACCCCCTATAGCATTGCATGGGAAGTTAACTGTGTTGTGTGTCCCAAGTGAAAAAACATGTGATTGGTTATGACAACTTCAAGAGCACCATGCATCAATCACACCCGCTGTCACATATAAAAAGAAGCCATACTGTACATCTGAGTGCTGCATAACGGACATGCTTGTTGTCGACTTTGCTGCATAGGTATGACCTTTAATTTTGCTGAGTTTCACTGTCTTAAACAAATGAAAGTAATCATGTCAAAGAGTGTTGTTGTGAACCAGAGGCAGGTGTGGACTGATAGAAATGGACATTTTGTAATTGTTGGTCCGGCAGGTCCAGAAATAGTTGACAATCTATAGTTTTCTCTGGCTGACTGGCTGGCACCTGGTTTCACTTGAATTAAACCAATTTCCACTCAGTGATGCGCATGGACCACCACACACCATGGGTATGCGGTTCAGCTAATGTGTCGCTAGGAATGGGATGTGACTATTTCCTGGTCCTGATCAACTAAATAACTTTCTACTGGTTTGGTTTCACTCCCTGACAGTGATGCCTCAAGGTTGAGGTTTTGCCTCCACCTCCCTCTCTCCCTCGCTCCCTCTCAGTTATTCACGCTGCTTTTCTTTTTCTGTCCTCTTTTCGTTTCTTTTCTTTCTTTCTTACGTCTTGCGTTGGAAAGCTGGATATAAGCTGCGCGGCTCTCTAGCTAGCTCGTTCATCTCCCGACAAGGTAAAGACTGTAACCACGCCTTTGTATTTATTTTGTCTACGTGTCTGTGAAACCGTTACCTCCTCCTGCACTTCCTCCTCCTCCTCCTCCTCCTCCTCCCCCCCTCTCCTCCTCTGCTCCTATGATAGCTGGGTGGATTTTTTTCCTTTGTCGTTCTTTGGTGTCGTGATGTGTCTGGTTTAGTCTGGTGGATTTTTTTCTTCTCTTCCCGTCAGTTCTTGTCCCCCTATTCTACCACTTTTCCATCTATCTCACCCCCTCCGCTTCTCAATTCATCTCATTTTCTTTTCTGCCCTCCTTTCTGTTAAATCCTCCTCTCCACTCTTCTTCTCTCTTCCTATCTTCCTATCTTCTTTGTTACCTCTCCCCATACTCTTCACCTGTCATCCTCCCCTTTCTGTCCAAACCCTTCCTTCTACCGTCCACATTTTTTCCTTTTCGCTTCCCTCTTCTTGTATTTCCCTTATTTTCCATCATTCCTGCTCTACCATTTTTCCATTCTTCTTTTCACCTCATTTCCTTCCTGTCCTACACTCATCTATTTCTACCTCTATTTCCTTTCCTCTTCTTTCCTCTCCTTCCTTTATGGTCTGAGTTGTGGTCTCAAGTTACCTGTTGTGCTGCATCCATCAGCCCCCTCCCACTACCACGACAACAAACCCTGTCCACCCAGCAGCATGCTGATGACATCATCATCACTGTTTATTTGTTAGTTTCTTGGTTGGTAACTGCAATGGAGAAAAGCAGTGTGTGTGTGTGTGTGTGTGTGTGTCTGCGTCTGCGTCTGTATTTGTATGTGTGATAACAGACAGACAGACAGACAGACAGACAGATAGATAGATAGATAGATAGATAGATAGATAGATAGATAGATAGATAGATAGATAGATAGATAGATAGATGTGTGAAGGAAGAAATGTGTTGCCTACTTTAATTGCACCTGACAAAACCTCTTCAATTGCTCACCACTCTCTCTCTCTCTCTCTCTCTCTCTCTCTCTCTCTCTCTCTCTTTCATACACACACACAAACACCCACACACCGAACCCCCACTCCCCCACCTCACTAAGTTTATCATAAACACTGATGCTTCAGGTTGGGGGGGCGTACTATTGCATGTCTATTATAACACAGTCAAACGTTTCCAAAACCCGTCTCTAGTTATTCTAGTGTTTTCAGATTAAAAGGCTTTTAACTCCAGATGCTGTAACAACAACATCTTGCTAAATGTCGTTTTACTGTGAAAGGTTGCTCCTACATCTGTCAGGTTCATAATATGTAGTCACAGTGATAAAACAGCAGATGCATTGATAATGACAATAATTAATGTTATTTATATAGCACCTGTCAAAACACAGGTGGTCTGTATGACAACAGATAATAAACTGTTTGATGAAACATCTAAAATTGACAAAAATAATCAAGAGCCATGATAAAGATATTGTACAAAAAACATTTTAAAAGATAAGATAAGGCCTCATCATTATTCATCATAAATCATCAGCGCAGAGGAATCCTTTTTATTTTGGCTACATTTGTTTCATTTTCCACATTTTTTGTGGAGTGATGTGATGTGATGTTTGTATTTGGCAGTAATGTATGTTTTTAATGGCGCTTGCCAGCCACCATTGAATAAAATAAAATAAACTCATTAACTAACAGTGTAAAGCTAACATCCTTAAGTTTGCAGCTGTGCATTATTGCTGACATGTCCTTTCAAAACATGTCAGTCAGTAGAGGCTGATTGTTTGCAAAGTGTCAAGTGCAAAATGGGTTGATGGATGGATGGATGGCTGGATGGATGGGTAGGCGGCTCGGTGAATGGATGAATGGATAGATGGGTTTTGAATGCAGCTCATAAACCTTCTAAAACCCATATATAATTATATCTAAATAACTGTGTTGTATTAAAAGTTTAATATAAGTATTTTACATTTTAAATAAAACAAAACAATATGCCAGCTTTTACTTTTTGTATAATAAGCGTGCAAAAGATTTATAATACTGAAGCAATTTTTTTTATTATATTCATAATGTAATTTTTCCTTATTTTATTTAATTATTAACTTGTGTTTCTGTTAGACAACAGTAATTTGGTACAACATTTGATAAAACTATATGATCAAGTGTTAATAGGAAACAACCACTTTTAGCCCTGCAGCTCAGTGTCTCAAATCTGTTGGCCCCTCCCTTTCCTAGTTTTCAGGCTCCGCCCCCTCCTCTCTCCTCCGCCCACACCCTCCTCCCATCTTCCTTCTCCCTTTTGGAGCCACATAAAAATGTATAAGAAAGCAAAGACAAAACTCTGCCATGACCCGCTCCTCATCCTCATCATCATGGTTCTTGGCAGGGATGCCGTCACCTGTCGGCGCTCTAAAGAAGTCAGAGAAGTCTGGTTTCTGCGGCGCCGTGCCTTCACCGAGTGGCGGCGCCTCCTCTGCCTCCACCTCCTCCTCTTCTTCTTCCTCCTCTTCCCCCCGAACGGCTTTCACACACCATCACCGGCCCGTCATTACTGGGCCTCGAGGTGAGGTCCTCAACAGTCAACCCCAAAGGTCCCACCCCTCACCTCCCTCACCTTCACTCCTCCCTCACCTTCACTCCTCCCTCACCTCCCGCACCTCCCTCACCTTC
>JAFBJQ010000953.1:45368-65368 GCA_016785345.1 Trinectes maculatus
ATTAAACAATGCTGCTTCTTGTTGCTTTATTGTACAGTTGAGAATTACTTTATATTAAGCAGGACAAAATCGAGTTATTGTCTCATCACTCTGACCTGCATTTTCCTAATAATTCCTGAACATATTTTAGAACTTTATTTATCAGTCAGCTCTATAAATTACCATGTTAATCCAAAATGAATGACATCCACACCATTTTTTGTTATTTTTTATTGCGATGAATTTATTGTCACTTTGTTTGCATTCTTTTTGCTATGTGAGTCTCTACATGTCCTATTGTGGGTTTCATAAAGATATTTTATGCTGGTCTATAGGGTTAGGCCAACCTGAAAAAACTAAATAGATGATGATGAATGAGTAAATGACTGAATAATTTAATGAGTAAAATTATTTCAAGTAAGGACTCTGTCTCATTAGAGCTGTGTGTGTGTGTGTGTGTGTGTGTGTGTGTGTACAGCCTACTCCACCCCCACTACATCTCCAGCCCAACGGTTCGTCAGTGTCGGCCCCAGAGACCCCAGTTTTAACATCCCTCAGCAACCACAGGTAACAAACACCTCTATAGATTTTGGTCTTGGATTTTCTATGGGTACACTCCTTCGTTGTTGTTGTTTTTTTAATTTTATCAGTTGGACAACTGCTAACAGAAGCTAAATGAAACTTAAGCTCTAATGTAGAAGTCTGATGTGCCAGTAGACACTGTATATGATTTTAACAGACATGACAGTTCATCAGAAGTAAAGGAGCAGCTACCTTAGCAGAAGCCTGTTATTGTGTACCACTCAGCAGGTGGTCAGTGAATGCAGCATCCACATGTAACAGAATACTGCTGTGTATGTCTGTGTGTCCAAGTCAGGGTCTGTTTGCTAGCTGATTTATGAAGAGTTTAACGATTAGATAGCCTTGACTTAACTCATTCCACACACACACACACACACACACACACACACACACACACACACACACAAACACAGTAGTGTGATGATAGTGAGGTGGGAGTCCTCTTGTTGACAATTGAGACATGTTTGATTGCTTTTGTGTGTGGGGTGGGGGGGGGTGTGCGTGTGTGTGTGTGGTGGCCTGCAGTGTGTGTGTTGGTGTGGGTGTGTGTGTGCGTGTGTGTGTGTGGTGGCCTGCAGAACGAGGCTCTCGATTTATTGACTCTGTCAGGCCAGTACATGCACAGGCGCCGACACACATACACACACTCCTACACTCCTGAAGACATGAGCCAGGTGTTTGTCACCACTTCCAGAAACAGACTTGTGTTATTTATTCCTCTTCTGTCTCTCTGGTATACTGTTACGGTCTCTGTCTCGTCTCTGTCTTGTAGGGAGATGAGAGCCATGTTTACAGAAATGACTTTTAAGGCTTTATCATAAAGTGCACATCAGTAGTTGACCTCATCTGAGGCATTTTTACAAAATAGAACCAGTACATCCTCAAAAATACCCTCTTCAAGATGTTTGGAAGTAGAAAACTGTACAAAGTTGTGGTTGCTGCACATGTATCTTTAGAGTGAAGACATTTGTTTTTACCACCTGACTGTGAGGACTTTCTGGAAATAGAAAGTAGGGCTCTCGAGAAAGTTACAGCAACCTTAAAACAGGAGAATAAATAAAAGGAAATAAAAACAAATCGAGGACCTTTGTAAAAAGGCATCCTTTTTAAAGCCAGTGACATTTTTACTGAGTGTTGTTTTTTGTGTGTAGACGTCTCTATACTGTCTGACAGTTTTGTAATATGAAGACCTTTTTTAAGAACGTTTCAGGGAAATGTTTGTGTTATGTTTGTGTTTTGTGGGGATGTTTGTTTTTATAATAAATTCATTTTAAGATCTTTCGGAAAGAGAGCTCTGAAAATGAAGATGTTCTGTAATATGATAATAATATGACTTTTTAGGATCATGAGGATATTCTGGGATGTGGGGACGTTTCTAATTAAATGTGTATATCCTTGAAAATGCACAGTGTGAAAAGTAATAGATGGTCAGTGAGAGCCTTGTTGCATTAAAATGTGACCTCAGAGCAAGACAGTCACGCACACCCACATACACACACACACACACACGTACACACATACGCACAGAGACGAGCGCACGCTCACACACACAATCAACATAATAATACACACGGGGACAGGAACAAAAGTCACTGTGGGCGGTCGACATTAGGCTTCTTTTAGAGTGAGATCCATGGGACAGTACAGTAAACACTCCCTCCTCTCATTGCCATGGTGACAAACTGGACAGTCTGTGCATTTCTGTGTATGTGTGTGTACGTTTAGATTTGGGGAATGGGGGCAGATGGCACTGCCATTGTGTGAGAGTGGGCATTGTGCCCACATGGGTCAGTGTGGTGGTTACTGTGGGCAACGGCGGCGGTTGCCCATGGAAACAAAGATGGACGGAGGGAGTGGGCACCTCATTGTGCCAACCAACACACATTATAATCACTACTTTACAATAGACAGCCATGACCTGATCAATATGTGTGTGTGTGTGGTCATCATCTGTCTCTGTGTCCTATTTGCACTGGGACCTCAAGGTGAATCTCATACAAACACACACTGAAAGAAACACATACACACGCTGTATGTGTGTGTTTGTGCAAATTCAGGGTGAAACAGGTTTTGGGCGAGAGACATAAAAACGTTTCTAATGCAAGAGAGAGATTATAGTTGTAGAGGGAAAATAGATTCAGTTTGATTTAAATTAAGAATGATTTCATACCGTCACTTTGGCCTGAAAGAGATCTATAAATATCCTCCTGGGACATGGAACCTGTCTGGCCTGAGGTATCTCAGAAAATCATTTTTCAGAAAAAATGTATAGGAAAAGAAGCAGGACTCTGCAGAGTGGAGCTTTGGTTTAAGTGGCACCCATAGAGGGGAGTAAAAAATGGCTGTGGCGAGACACAGCCATTGTCAGGTGGGTAAACAAAAGCGGCTGATCACCAGTGTAAGAGCGTGAAATATTCTGGAATATCATATTAGCCATATTATATATTGTTTGCAGACGAGGATGGATGCAGACTAGAAGATAAATCCGTATGAGCATTAAACATGTAACTCCAATCATCACTGACAAGAGAAAACATAAACATTAAAATCAGTGTAGAGGAAAAACATAAGTTCATAAAATTAATCATAATTTCATCATGTTTTCTACATGTTTGGGGGTATTTTTTAAATTTTGTTATCTTGTTTTTATTTCACTTGGCTGGAGAACTTGGTTAGGTTGATTGGCCACTTTAAATTGTCCATAGATGTGAATGTGAGTGTGAATGGTTGTTTGTCTATATACAGTATATATACTATACATTGGCCCTGTGATAGGCTGGTGACCTGTTCAGGGTGTACCCTGCCTCTCGTCAGCTGGGATCGGCTCCAGCTCCCCCCTCGACCCTGAGAAGGATAAGATGTAGAAGATGACTGACTGACTAAAAGTAAAACCAGCCACTGAACTATTCATCCTTTTCACACTATCACTCTCACTCTTTTCTTACTGTCTCTGTGTGATGACTAGCTACAGGCTGAATCACAGCTGTCAGCATCAGTCCACTGTGTGGTAATGTAACTCCACACATACACACAAAGGCACAAATACACATACACAGTCTGGCCGGCAAGTGAGTTTCATCCTCTCTGAGTCTTCTCAGGACAGAGGGAGGAGCTGCAGTGCAGGGAGTGAGCGAGCGGGTGAGAGACATAGAGAGGCAGAGGGGGAGAGGGATGGAGCAAGGGAGTGAGGTAGAAAAGTCCCAGCGTCAGCAAGTTGTATTGATTAAAAACTAACCTTCCAGTCTTCTCCTCTATCACTACAGCACACACACACACACACACACACACACACACACACACACGCGCGCACACACACAGAGCAATAGAATTACAACGAGTCAGGAGCAGCTGAGGTCTGAGTGCAGAGAAACCCTGCAGCACGCACGCACACACACACATACACACACATACACACACAAGAAACAATTACTACCTTTTATTTTATTTACAAAAACACATTTTCTAAATTGCATGTAAATTTTTTAAAGTGTGTAGGTGTGTTTACTTTCAATCAATATCTTGATTGAGTGTGTGTGTGTGTGTGTGTGTGCGTGCGTGCGTGCGTGCGTGTGTGTGTGTGTGTGTGTGTGTGTGTGTGTGTGTGTGTGAAGAAGTCCAAGTGTGTGTGTGCGTGTGTGTGTGCGTGTGTGTGTGTGTGTGTGTGAAGTCCAAAGTCCAAAGTGGGACAAGAGGACAGTAAGGAAAGAAGAAGAGGGAGTGGGGGGTGGGTAGTAGTGGGGGGTGAGGGGTGGGGGGCATGCGGTTGCCTTGACGATGGTAGTCACGTCCTGGGCCGTCTGGTTGTCCCTAGCAACCAGACATGATGTAAGGTGGGGATGAACTTGAACTCGGTGGGGCAGTGAGGAAGAGGAGGAAGAGCAAGAAAGATTCATGAAACGTGAACGATGCACCTTTGGCGATCGATACCAGTCTATCAGAGATGGATTACACATGCATGCACACACGCACACACACACACATACACACACAGAGAGAGAGAGAGAGAGAGAGGTAAGATTGTGCAGAAAGTGCCATAAACTCACAGCTGAAGGCAAAAGTAACATTGAAACATTGCCGGGTGTTTGGGGTCTTCTCAGGTCCATCCCAAGCCAGAGATGGATCATAAAATAACACATCTAAAATGCTAATAGTGCCCCCTGCAGGCTGCAGTGCTCTCGACAGCCACTGTATGAAACTGGCAACATGGTGATGATATTATATTTGTTTAGGTTTTTACCAAGTTGAAAATGTAGTTTGTTCGGAGGCTGGAACTAGAACAAATGGTCAGTCAACTCCAACAGATTTATCCAACCCATGTAAAGACAAGCTAAAATACACAGCTAAAGCGTGAGTGAATGATTAGACCTCCACTGAATTACAGACTGGTCATCTCATTTTGCTCCAGAAGTATTTGTGGAAGTAAACTGTATAATTGGAAGAAAAGTAAACCTGACAGATGAACGCAGCCAAACTGCTTTGGCTTTAAATATTTGTATTAAATTAGTAAAAGTCAAAATGTAGCCTAATTTCTAAGAGTAAGTATTAAATGAATGAAAGGTGATTATAAGAATCCCTCAGATGCTTCGTTCTTCTCCTTGTACAAGTGGAGAGTGTTTTGTGTCA
Organism: Trinectes maculatus; assembly: GCA_016785345.1. NCBI lineage: Eukaryota > Metazoa > Chordata > Actinopteri > Pleuronectiformes > Achiridae > Trinectes > Trinectes maculatus. The sequence continues at coordinate 50,553 of JAFBJQ010000953.1, forward strand.
GTTGATCCCACAGGTTTTGCATATTCATATCACTTTGGTGTCTTTAAGTTGGACCTGACAGGAGTTAAGATGTCACATTTCAAGTGTTTGGCGCTGCAGTCACGTTCTCTCCATTTTTCTCCACAGTGGTACCTGGGATAAGGGCTCCATCGGCCCCTCCACCCACCGTACGACAGACCGCTGCAGCCTCCTCTTCAACCTTTGACCTCAAGCTGCAACAGAGAGCCCCATCTTGCCCCACCCAATAAGCGCTCCCCATCCCTCCTCTGAGCCTGACTCCACCCCCACCAGCGCCATACAGAGACTCAGCAGCATCAGCATGGCTACAGCGGATCAAACGCTCCCCCAACCTGGTGTTAACACACCCACCACGTAAACTGTACGTCATAGACTTCCTGTTGCGATGTCAATGTCCATATATAGTGCCAGACCCGTTACACCCTCCACACCCCGAGAAACCAGGGCAGGCGGAGAAACGTGTGAGGGGACTGAGCCATCAGTGTTTGGGAACGCAGCAAGACTGATTCACAGAGCTTCCCTTCCGGAGAAACTACATACACTCTCCCATCATCCTCTGCACTGTGTACATCCAGGCGACTTGCAGTGGTACAATGACCTCCCTGCACCCATCGCCCCTCCCCCTTCCTGTTGGATTCTGATTGCTTGGGGTTGGTTTTATTGGTTGGGACAGGACAGTATGCACGTAGACAGGGAGAAGGGGAGGCACTACCTGGCAAAGATACCCACAGCTAATAACACCCCCCACACACACACACACACACACTCACACGAGCCCTCACTCTTCTCCTGGGATGGACTCCACTCACACTTGGCATCCACCCTCCAGCTGGTGGAGGGTCAGGGAGAGAGGAAGTCAACCAAGCTCTTTCCAGGAACATGGACCACTGCATAATGGAAAGACCTGATCTTGGGAGGTGGTGTGACAAACAGATGTCCTGCCTGTCTCACAGTAATAGCATGAACCGTATATGGAGAGGTTGGGCCTATGATACGAAAGGTTGGGTGGATGGGGGGGTGGGGGGTCAAAATCATTGGGAGGCAGGGATTGGTAAATGTGAAGTTTTGTGACCAGACGCTGGTGGATCCAAGCTCTTTTATCTGGGAGGCTTTGGCTTCATGGCTCATTGATTTTTCTCTCTTAGTCGTCATTTCAGCTGATCCCCTCCTCTTCCTCCTCTATCCATCCACCAGTCTGGGTGAAGCTACAGCATGCTAAGGCTGGGCAGAAAACCCTGGTGTCTGATATGAAGCAGGCAGACGGGAGAGAGATGAGTGACAAAAATCGAACCAGTGGAATATTGATCAAGAGGAAAGTGCAATTTTGTTGGCTAGCTGTTGGATAGTTAAATATCTTTGTAAGATAGCTCGTTGAAAACAGTTGATGAAAAGGATATTAGAATATATATTTTTCTTCCTAGTCCACTCACACCTCTGGGACTCTAAAATATTGGGGTACAAAAGATAACAACACAGCATTGATCTAAAAACCATAGCCCTGTGAGAAATAAGGGGAGCTGTATTCACTCTTACTGTTTATTATTTGTTGTTTGCTCATCTTGAAAAGCTGTTAGCATGGTCGAACAAGATTCCCTTTAAAAAAAAATTGAATCTTAATAATTTAATCATTTTAAAATTTTTGCAATTTTTGCAGTTTAGGGCTGCATTTAATTATTGCTTAAAATAACAAATACAAAGCAATTAATTTATATTAGTAACCACATTCTTTTAGTTTTGAAAACAAATCAAATTTATTTCAGGAAAATTAAGAGAAAATGTAACACATGAATATAAGCTTAAAAGTCATCTTAAACGTTTTCTCCATTTTCTCCAGTTGATGAGGTAATATTTAATGGGTGCTACCAAATGATTGGCTGGGTCTCCTAGAGCTCCTGTCCAATCAAAAGCGCTAATATCTGCAGTTGGCCAATGGTCCACACGTAATCAGGGGGTGTGTTTTAGTGATAAAGAGGTAGAGCAGAGGGTAACTCTCTTGAAGCTTTCGTCCACTATTCGACAACGAGACCGTCAAGCACTTCACATGCAACTTACCATTTTATTGAACTTTTTGTTTTTCCTTTCCTATACGATATATATATAAATATATATATACACACGCACACACAAACACTCTTACGACCATCCAGTGTCGAAAAAAACGTGAGTTTAAGTGAAAAAGTTACAAAAAAAAGAACAAAAAATATCTGCATGTTTTAGTGTTAGTGACAAATTTTTCCATAGATGCTGTAGTTAGTGAGATAAAGACACTATATTGTAACCCAACATCAGGCACTTGTCAGCAGGCGTCTTTTCAGTTTGGCCAGTGACATTGGTGAGTCAAGGCCTTTTCTATCGCTCTCCTTCACAAACAACCAGCTCTCTTTGCTTCTCAGCATTTCTCCTCCATTTGTTTCTCCTTCCTTCCCCTCTCTTGTCCACTGTCCTCCATAAACAGATCAGTTCTGCTTTCAGTTCAACAACTGTCAGTTCGACGAGTAAACCCTTTCGTCCATACGTAATCAGATTGCACGAATCTTCATCAATGTGCCTTGAGCTACGGTCCAGTCCTGAGAGTGTGCACAAGTTTGTTGGTGACTGGAGCAGTTAATGTAAAACTGTTAAAGCCTAAGAGGAACTCTAACAGTTCCTCTTAGGCTTTAACTAGACCGTAATCACTGGTAAACTCTCAGTTCCTCGAGGTCTGAGATCCACACTGCGCTGCAGGTTTCTGCTGATTAGAAAGGTCCAAGAAATGACTGATTCAATCACTGTCATTTTCAGATCTCTGTAACGTGGTGAAATTTTGTGAAATGAGCGCCAGCTATGTGGTTATGTAATGTTGGCAAGTACGAAAATATACTGTACACGGATGAAAATAAAAAAGTAAAGAAAAGTAAACAAGACAATTTCTGCTGCATGATGTGTTAGTTCTTAGTCACGTGCAGCAGCTAATCAGCACATCAACAGCGTTGTTAATAATACAATAATAAATTGTTTTCTTCTCACTAACTGTTAAGTTTAGTTGCTGAAACAGCCAGTGTAGTGGCTAAAAGCTAAGTTTAGTTCAGCTGTATATATATATTGTCCATAACAATACAGTTAACAGAATTATGTTATAATATCTGAAGAAATAGCAATGTACTGAAAACATACATTATTTTGTTAGCAGTTGAAGAAACGGTGCTCGTTTCACAAGATTTCGTGATGCCAGTTTGCTCTTGATGGAGCAGACGTAGGTTTTGCTGGTGCACTGGTTGAACCATGTTTACTCATGAATCCCTTTCATCCTATCCTTTGTCTGGTGGGATGATTTTCACGTCTGTTGCTTCAGTCTTTGAACAACGAGACATTTTTGGTTTTAATTTCTCCTGTTTTCATTTTTGTTTTGTACGTTTTGTAAGTTTGTTTCCACATATGAATAATGAGGACATAAAATATGCAATACCTGCTTGCACTCACTTAGACTAATTTTGTCTTATAGTTTTTTTATTTGGTCTTGTTTTTTTTTCTTTTTACTTTCAACCAAAGTTAGTGTGCACATGACTGGCATTGTGCTCCGTGGTCGGTCCCTAAAAATGATGAAACCAACCCCATAGTGATGCTCCAGCCAAGCTGAGCTATCCTAGTTCGGGGAACCCTTCCTTCCTTCCTTCCTTCCTTTCTTCCTTCCTTCCTTCCTTCCTTCCTTCCTTCCTTCCTTCCTTCCTGTTTTGATAATCTAGTAGGCGGTCACAATACCGCATTCGGGTCTCTCTTTCCTAAAAGTTTTTTTTTAAATTTCTGTGGTCACAAGCAAGCCTTAAACAAGTCCAACTTCTTCTCCATCGCACAGAAAAAAGTGAATCACAACATTTTTGATGATACCACGCACTCTGCTTGGCAGCGGTTTGCGTGAGTAAGTTGTTTACCTGTTCTGTGTTCAATCCATATATCCGATGTGACACGATGCTGTCGGTTGTGATGGTTTAGTAGTTCCACTTGTGTGGGTTGTGAGTTTCCTCTTAAAGTGACACGTTTGTTTTGACTTTGTTCTTGCCTACCCTTTAGCCATGAGTTGGGCATTACTTCCTTTATTATCTGCACTAAATATAAAATAAATGACAATAGTGAAAAAGTATGTAATTAAAAATACAGCTTCCAGGGCTTAAAAAGAGTGAAGGGAATAAAAAAAATTGCACGGACATTTTTTTTAAGTGTCACAAAAAATCTTTTGAAACAGCCTTGCATCTAATCAGCGACTTTTGGCTGTGTGCGTTTAACATAACGACAAAATTGCACCCTTTTTAAAGAAAGAAAAATGAAAAAGAATATAAAAGCAATAGTTTGGGCAGCGTGTTGTTTTGTTCTTGTGTTGTGTGTGTAATTTAGTTCTGGTACAGCGATGAGGAGATGCAGAGCAGAGTTAGCTCTCAACGGAGGAGAAGGGCAGAGCAGCAGGGCCACTCGGCCTGACTGAGAGACCTGTTTGTATGTTGTATAGTTTTATTAATTACACTGATTTTAAAGCTGCCCTATTTTATAATGCAGGACTTTTGTAACATTGATTAAATGAGGAAAAACTAGTGTTGTGAATTTTCTGATTGTTTGTATCAAGGCCGCATTACTAGAATTGGTTTGGTTTGTTTTTTGGAAACTGGATGTTAAGTTGAAAACTTTCCTGTTTCCTTATTTTTTTTTTTCTTTATTTGCTTTCCTTTTTGTATGTATTTAAAGACATTTCCTTTTTGATGGTATAGCATATTCCTATACTTAAAAAGTATAGGCTGCTGTGGTGATAAGACCATTGTAAATGGATGTTACAGTATGCTCTATGTTTGAAGGTTATTTGTTGCATCAGTGTTGATGAAGCTAAATCTAGGTAACTCTGAGGAAATTTGGTAAGAGAAGCGAGTGTTTTTTATGCATTTTAAAGATTTAGTTTTAGGCAGGAGACAATGATATAGCCAGCCAAAGGATGCCCCTATTATAAAATGCATCAAGGCATCTTTTTTGTGTTCACCATTCCATGCAGGAAAATAAACCGCTTGATTATGCAACATGATTCTTTTTCTTTTCCATCTGTTTTTTTCTTCACTAGCCCACATGATCACCCCCCCCCCCAACCCTGGAGCTCCGTTGTGATCTCTGTTCATCTACACATCCACTGCTGCTCATCACAACCTCACATGCATGGAGCAGGTAATCAGCCAAGAAACAAGGCTGTTCAAGTGTGGTTGGAGTTCCTGTTCATTTCTGACATGGTAGCGTTTCGGATCCACAGCTGGTTAATCTGAAGCTGAGATAATTACTTTTACCTTCCATAAGATGAACTGTTGGCTGTGTTTATCAATAATATTGCTGTGATTTAAGATGTGTTTTTGGGAACACTCTCAACCCCAAAGCCATGAAGACATTTGTATTTGATAAGACCAGTTTGACCTCAGGTCCTATGTTTGTCGGAGTTACATGAGCCTCATCAGACTGAATCTGTTTTTATTCACTGCAGAGATGACTCCTGGCATCACGATTCTTTTTCTTCATTTTCATTCTTGACCCTGGAAATCACAGTTGCCCACATCAGTCTCACTTCAGTGTCATCTGCGTATAATATCTTCTGTCAGCTTCTCTGTTTCTATGGTCAGTCGTGACCTGTATCAGCTATAGTAACAAAAACTGAAGCATATCTGCGCTGTCAGATGCACTTGAGGATAGAATCAGGGTAGAATATGCAAAAATCTTGTCATTTTTTTGTGTTGACTTTCATCTCGAGAAAATCAAAAAATCTAGCCAACTATAAAAGCGACCAGTCTAGCCTTTATAAACAACTGATTTTGTGCAGACACCTCCTTACAAACGGTGCACTTTCTCTAAATGTGGATCAAATCTTAAATATTTTTACCTTAAATACACAAACTATGGAAGCAGTGAAAACAAGATAATAACTCAAGGTGACGTTAAAGGAATGGAGTGATAAATTGAGTGATGCAGTCATTAAATATTTGTAAGAAGCTAAAATAAAAACAGAATACAATTAAGAAGACAGGTTAGTCAAATGAATCCATATGTTAAATTAATTTTGTTGGTAGAAATGTATTTTGTGGGGTCAGGTTAAGACAGGGGCATATGTGTTAATAGTCAATTTTAACACTTACGTAATGAATGTGCGCAAAGAAATGAACAGCAACTCAAATCCCATGAATACTGGAGTCCTGGGTGGTGGTGGAGGCTGTGGAGGCGCCTGAATGTGGAGCTCACTGCACCATGTTTTCCTCCTCCACCTTAACTAACATCAGACATACAAATTAAAGCTGGGGCTGAGAGAGCAATGAGCCCATGAGGCCAGACACTAAAACACACCAGCAGAAATATCTGCTATGATTTGACACAAGTTTTCTCCGAAAATCCAAATCCTGCGAAACCCCCCGCTCACCCTGATATACAATATAAAACCATGATCCAAAGTTTGTGTAACTAGCAACATTAGAGAACTGGAACTCGAGACAGACTGTTTCCAAAGGCTTCAGATTAAAAGCTCTTACAGTCGCCTTTACCTGTATTTCCTCCACGTGTTTCACCCTCCCTCCTTCCTGCCAAGAGCTGATCTTTGGATTTTGACTTTGAGGAATTCTGCTGCTCCATCAGGAAACAGGGTTGAATGAAGGCTGAGCCTTTTTTTAATGCTAACGCCTTTGTTGTCTTCACGTTTGTCCAAATTCTCCTGGGCAGAGATAATCCCCTCCACCCCTCCTGCACCACCACCACCACCACCACCACCACCTGAGATACAAAATCCATCACACTGGACCGCTGTGCAGGTGCTGCAGTTTGGAGGGGTTGGAAACAATCGAATTTGAATGGCTTGATGTGAAGAGGGTCAGAATTCTTCAGGCTTAGACCAGGGTATTTTTAATCCACCCCAGATTAAGTACTTTGAATCACTTTAGAGACTTGAGTATGTGAATGAACAGTACTCGTAGAACAATCGTGCAAGGAACAGAGGGAGCTTCAGTGACACCTGAAATCCACCCGCAGCACCTTTTTTTTGTTTTTGTTTGGTTTATTTTGCTCTAAGCTGATGTGAAATGCAAACACTGCCGTTCTCACATTATTTTCTTCGGCACCGAATTGGTGCCGAGAGCAGTGTAGGAGGAAGACGTCCCTCACCGTGTCGGCAGTGCTGGCACGCACGTCGGGGAAATAAGAACAAATGGCATCACTTTAGAGAGATGAAGGAAAGTCATTGGATGAGGAAGCAGGTAACACTGAAGCTGCTCTCCAGCTCTCAACTGTAATGAATTACATTGTCACGGCTCCTTTGCAAAGATATTTATTTATCCTGTTGTAAAAGCATTACATGGTGCTAAGTGTTGAATCAAAGCAGTGAAGGGAAGGTACGCTGGAACGTGTGACAATTTGAATTTACTATCATGCTTCCTGACAAAGCATAGCAGTCGAATCTGCATGAGAACTATGCACTGACTAAAAAAACACGTGCCACGTGTGCTTGTGGCGTGGCTCACGTGCGTGCCACCGCCCACGTGGACTGTGGTATCTCCTTTGTGAAAACTATCAGCCTCTGCCTTCTTTTAGGATCGATTCTTCTGTTTCCAGATCCCAGCTTCGATGGAGCGAACACGTTATACGGAAAATCCGAAAAAGAAATGAAAAATAAAAACAAACCAGCATATTACACGATATATTGAAAAAGATCAAATGTAGTGCCTGTGAAAACCTGTATCATATTGCTCTTCTAAATACTGAATACAATAACTGTTTGTAATTGTTGAAATTTCTGAACACCAGTAGCCTTTGCTGTCTGTCAGGCCCTACTGATTATAGCTAATGTACAATAATCATAAGATATAACTGCATGCTCTGCCATAATCGCCTAGTAAGCTGTTACAAAGACGACAAATGAGAAAAAAAAGACAAAAGCCAGATTGTTCTGTTACTGTTATGGTCCCTCTCTCTTTTTTTTTTTACCTCTCCCTGTATGCCTCAAACTGTCTCACCTCACCTTCATTATTTATCCTCATCCCTTCATTCTGACACACTGGATTCTCTTATTCCGACATGAAAACACATCCACAGTTTGCTACTGTGTGTCAGCTTATAGTCATTGATCTGATGGTGTGCCACCATGATGACTGCCCCAGGCACTCAGCAGACTGCGGCAGCATCACGACAATCTCCGGCTAACTTTGAGCAGCAGCAAACACCCGGCTGGTCTGGCCACCCCCCCGCCCTCCCCTTACTTCCATTGACCAGCAGACTAAGAAATCTCTATGTGGCTCTGGGTGAATCCTCCTCCTCCCCAGCCAGTTTCCTGCAGGAGACTGAATCGATGGCCTCTGCCTTTTTTCTGCAGCGCTCAGCACTATCCAGGACAGAATCTCCCTCCTTCCTCATTGAGCCTCCGCTGCGTCTCCCCCAGCAAGACTTCAAACAAGCTGCCGCTCCTCGAGCACGAGAAAGGTCTAGAAAGAGAAAGGTAGCTAGCTCCTGGGACCCCCACCCCCCGTTGCCAGGCCAGCTGGGGTCGATTGGCTTGTCTAGTTCACCTCCAGTGGCTCCGCTCTTTTTTCTACGTGCAGCCTGTCTATGCAGCACAGCTCTTTGAAACGGAACTGTTCCTTTGACTTGTGCGGCTCTTAGAAAACTTTGGATTGACAAACTCGGTTGAGGACAATGCCAGCGGATCTGAAAGTTTCCTTCGCAACATTACCGAGAAAAATATTTGATAGCAGAGCTGCTCTGCTTTAAATATTGCTTTTCTACCCTTTATGGTCCATATCTGTTGGTTAAATAGTTCCTCCAAAATATTATTGAGAAAATGGCAGTTCATTGTTAAATTGACTGGTTATTTTTACCCACAAATCAAAAGGCTTGTTTGTGCCATATGTAATCATGAAAAGTAAAAAATCTACACAGTTGAGATGCTGGAACTGGAAAATGTTTCCAGTCCAGTCCAGTTTATTAATTATCAAATTATCAGAGCGCTTGTTCTGATAAGAATTTTCCATTTCAGATTGTCAATATCAATTAACTCTAATCTGAGGAAAAAAGTATTGAAACCTATTTCAGCTTACAAATGTCAGTTGAAGTTAATAAAACAAAGGACAACAGTACATTGTATTTGCATATATGGAATTTGGCAAGAAACAACAAATGCAGACACATACCATGTAGAGACGAACATTTTCTTTTTATAATCTGATAAATAGTGTGTTTGATTTGTATTACACATACTAGCTCCAGACCCAAACTGACCACACTTCCTTTGTTTCCCTGCCTGTCGATGTTGTGAATATTCAAGCGAATCACCATTATAGATCACGAGTCACCTTGATTAGCATTTCCTGTTGTCTTTCTGGAGGCACCGCTGATTTTAGCTATTCCATGACAATGGAGGAAGGAGAGCTTTACCTTTGCCCTGAGGATGGCCAGGCAGGCTGGAGCAATCTGAGTCACACGTTCATATCCTCCCACACACACGTCACATTTCCATCATCTCCACCATCATCTCCTTCTCACTGCCCAAATTGCCACAGAAACCAGATGATAGACTTCGTCCTGACCAATACAACCTGCTTTTGTTTTCTCATCCATCCAACCATCCAACCTCCATCCTCCATCCTCAACCAGAACTGACTTAAACCTTGTGCCTCTACAACTCTTTTATGGAACAGGGCAGCCTTTTGTGCCGCTGCCGACACACCGGGTACATGAGCTCTTGTTACACATTCGTCCACTGTTAACTAGTTTCCATTTGTTGTGTCCGGTACCACTGTTTGTCCCTCTTCTGTGTTCTGACGATGTGAGTTTGCACTGACTAATTGCGTCCTCTCTGACTCACTGCTGTCAGCTCTTTTCTTGTCAGTGTGTTGTGCTTTTTGTTTTTTCCTGTTCTCCCCTCTCTGACTGTTGTTTCTGTTTAACTGGTGAACTGTAGGCCCATCCCTCTCAGCCCCATTAGTAACTCCATGTCCACGCAGACTCAATTAACTGGAAGCAAGATGTGCATTTCCTATGCAACAACAACAAAAAATAAAGACGCTAATGCTCTCATGGCCATCTCCCTTGTCTGTTTTGTGTTGTATTGAAGTGTGTACTAATACAACTGTATGATATGGATTTTGTGACATATGTAGACAGATAGTGGAAAATGGTGCATATGCAATGTAAAGTGTAAATGTGTGGGAGTGAGTTTGGGATTGATAATGTTGGGATGGAATTTTATTTGGCAGTGATACAACTAAAAGTTGTTTGTCAGCTGCCATTAAACAAGAGAAACAAAGAAAAAAGATAGTGATAGATGCATTTGTGTTGTATAGTATTGAATGAGTTTGTTTTCTTTAGGTGAGTTGGTTTAGTCATTTAAGACATGACAAAACATGTTACTGCCTTAATTTCCAGGGCATACACACACACACACACAGACACACACACACACACACACATATACATATATACTGTATATCTGATAGAACACTGATAAGACTGTTTACTGTGACGCTCATTCACTGACGTACACACCTACGTCTTTCATCTATGATGAGACATTGGAGACTGAGGGCATCCTGTTTTGCCAGACTAACCTGCGGCCTCTCATCAGACTCACCACAGTAATCATCTTTCCTTTTCCTGGGTAACTTTCACACCTCTCAGCCTTCCACCATCTTTCTATCTCCCTCCCTTCCTCTCGTTTCCCCATTGGTGTGTGTTGTGTTGTTGTCAGCTGAGCTCCGAGTCTACCCCCAGGTGCTGGGTAGAGGGTGGTATCCGCCTCAGCCTCTCCTCTCAGGTTTCAGGGAGAGAGACGACCACAGAGGAGTGTGAATAATTCAGCTAGCCACCGACATAGGGCATCATCTTTCAACAACACACGTATACACAAACACACACGCGCACACACGCACACACACACACACACTTGACCTGATATGCCCCCAGAACACGTAAGCTAAAGGTCAGCAGGTCACGCTATCTGACTTACTGTTATTATTGTTGTTGTTGTTAGTAGTAGTAGTAGTAGTAGTATACTGTAAGTAATGGCAGCTGTGCCATTAAATTTACTCATAAATACATGACATGTGTCCACAGCTGCAGGAGATGGAAATTTCCTGCTGAATTTCCCCAAAACTCAGAATTTAGAATATTTGTTGAAAGATGCATTGCTAACTATATTCAAACAAATCATAATCAAACTAATGCCTGTGTAAGATGGGGGGCTTCGAGTTGTATATTAGGCTAAAAATATACACTATATGAAACTTAAAGCTAAGCAGTGATTTATGGAAATGGAACATTGGAAAATCAGTTGTTAGAATAAGATTTGTATAATTATTTTAACATGATGAAAGCACGGGACACACAGTGACACGTGGGATGAATGTTAGATTCTGCTGCAGAGGGCCAGAATTTGTGGTTAAGAGATACTGCCCAAATCAGCTACAACATTATTACCACCAAACTAATATCAAATATATCCCCCTTTTGCCCCCAAAACAGCTTTCACCTGTTGAGGCCTGGACTCCGCTAGTCTGCTGGAACTAGGCTGTGGCACCAAGCTGTTAGTGGCAAACCCTATAAGTCTAGTAAGATGGACTGGACATGTAGGAATCAAGGAACGTGGCAGGGACTAGATTGCACTGACTCCCAGTTTCACGGACTAGCTCTAGGGATGTGGAATGTCATGTCTCTGGCAGGAAAAGAGCCTGAGCTGGTGCAGGAGGTGGCAAGATACCAGCTGGATATAGTTGGGCTCACCTCACCGCATAGTGGGATCTCTGGAACCAAACTCCTGGACTCTCTTCTTTTCTCAACTTACCCAGGGTGATAGGATCCAGGCAGGATTGGGGATACTCATTCACCTGTGACCAGCTTTACACATACACGTGCACGCGCACTCCAGCTGGAGGCCACCTCCCATTGGCTGAGCTCAGTGCTGGGTGCAGTATCGATCAGAAAAACCAGCTGCAATTATACAACTTCATACTGAGCGTGGAGCTCATCACTATTCACCGAGGAGAACACACACAAACACAGCATGTTGACTGTTTGATTAATGCTAATGTGTGAGGACGTGGAGCGCCTTAATCTTCTTCTTTAATTGGTCTTTTATTCTTGCCGAGGGGCATGGGGGGTGGGGGTGAAGGGCGTGTCCACAGCCCTTCATTAAGGTGGTGTCACTGTTGTTACTGAGGCTTGTTGTAAATGAAGGGGGAACCAGCAGGACGCCACAGCCACAGTCTTGACAGGGAGACAAAAACTTTGATTCAAAGAAAAGTCCAGAGCAGAAAGCCTGACTTTGCGTGGCTAAGTGTGCCACCACCTGGGGGTAAGTTTGACAGTCCAGACCAGATCGCTCACGTCCAGATTCAGTTGCTCATGCTGCATCCCAAGCAGCATTGTCACATCTATTGTTGACAATTAATGCCAAAGACAACAACTTTAATTCGACCACAGACACTCCGTAGTTGGACACTGACCTCTGAGATTCATGAGTACATCACATTCTTTTGTATAAATTTCTCAGCTCCATGCTGCCAAAATCTGATTCGACAACATTCCAAAGGTTTTTTACTGGATTCAGATCAGTGACTGTAGAGGACACTAACAGGACACTGACAACTGGACAGTTGATACAAGGCAGGTTGGCTCCTTGGATTCATGGCAACATTCAGCCCCTGACCTGTAGCTACAGGATTTTATTTATACCCTATTTATATTGTTACACCCAAGTAGCAAAGACTTTAGATCATTTGCAAAATGGAAAACTTTAGTGAAAAACAACTTTGGTTCCCACCGCCGTGTCTTTGTGCGACGCAGAAAAGGTGAATGGATGGACTCTACATGGTTCCCACCATGAAGCATGGAGGAGGAAGTGTGATGGTGTGGGGGTGCTTTGCTGGTGACACTGTTGGGGATTTATTCAAAATTGAAGGCATACTGAACCAGCATGGCTACCACAGCATCTTGCAGGTGTGCCACCACCTGGGGGTAAGTTTGACAGTCCAGACCAGATCGCTCACGTCCAGACTCAGTTGCTCATGCTGCACCAGCATGGCTACCACAGCATCTTGCAGCGGCATGCTATTCCATCCGGTTTGCGTTTAGTTGGACCATCATTTCTTTTTCAACAGGACAATGACCCCAAACACACCCCCAGGCTGTGTAAGGGCTATTTGACCAAGAAGGAGAGTGATGGGGTGCTGCGCCAGATGACCTGGCCTCCACAGTCACCGGACCTGAACCCAATCGAGATGGTTTGGGGTGAGCTGGACCGCAGAGTGAAGGCAAAAGGGCCAACAAGTGCTAAGCATCTCTGGGAACTCCTTCAAGACTGTTGGAAGACCATTTCAGGTGACTACCTCTTGAACAGACCTGGGCAAATTACGGCCCGCGGGCCACATCCGGCCCTTTCTACGTCTCTGTCCGGCCAATCATAAATTACAAAATAAATTAAACAAATATCTGTGTCACGCTTACAATACAACTGTGCTGCTTTTATTGTGAAATTTGAAACTTTATTTTGAAAAGCGTTTACATTTACGTTTGTATTTCTTCCATATCGACGTATGTGCGTGCGTGTGTTGTGAGTGAAGGTGAACAGTGATAAGTGACGCTAGCCAGGTTAGCCTCAAGATTGGTAACGAATGCCGTGTTTTCAACAGCACATGGACTGCCAAGTATTTCTTTATCAGAAATTAAAGGTAAAGCTTAATCTGTGGTACACAGGTTGTTTTGTTTAAGGATTTGTATTTGAGCTGGGATGTACGTGACACCACCCAGCTACTTGGTGTGGCCCTCTGACACAATTCAGGTTTCTCATGTGGCCCCTTGTAAAAATTAATTGCCCACCCCTGCTCTTGAAGCTCATCAAGAGAATGCCAAGAGTGTGCAAAGCAGTAATCAAAGCAAAAGGTGGCTACTTTGAAGAACCTAGAATATAAGACATATTTTCAGTTGTTTCACACTTTTTTGTTTAGTATATAATTCCACATGTGTTAATTCATAGTTTTGATGCCTTCAGTGTGAATCTACAATTTTTATAGTCATGAAAATAAAGAAAACTCTTTGAATGAGAAGGTGTGTCCAAACATTTGGTCTGTACTGTATGACCAATGTACAGTTTTGAACTGGACTGCATTTATTCAAGTACAGATGGATATGTTTTTAGAACATTATTTAAATTATTCAAATGAGCTAAGAGACAACTTTTCTGGTTGCTAGAACAACATTTCCTAAATACAGTGAAATCTCGACTTACGAACTTAATTCGTTCCATGATCGGGTTCGTAGGTTGAAAAGTTCGTAAATCGAAGTGATTTTTTTCGATCCCCATTCCCTCCTCCCTACATAGGGAAATGAATGTAGTGGACTATATAGGGGTTAGGGAGCAATTTCGGACACAGCCTCAGTCACCTCACACGCTCTGAGAGACTCGCCCGGTCACACGTAATGGCGGCTGGGGAAATGTTGATTGTTAATTGTTAATTTTTCCGTGCTCGGGTTCGGAGGTCGAATTTGGTTCGGAAGAGGAGGCAAAAAAATCTTGAATCTCCGGTTCGTATCTCGAAAAGTTCGCAAGTATAGGCGTTCGTAAGTCGAGATTTCACTGTATCTGACATCTCACAGTTTCCTGTGTGGGTTGTAATAATATACAGGGGGTCCTTGAGTTACGTCGGAGATCCGTTCCTGAGAATGTGTCGCAACCGAATTTCGACCCAAAACGCTTAAGCCGAAACAAGGAAGTTCACGGGAGATGTGTCACGAAAACAACATAACTCGCGACCGTCGTAACTCGAGGACCCCCT
>JAFBJQ010000953.1:70368-155928 GCA_016785345.1 Trinectes maculatus
GGTTTTGTGTGCGTACGCCTGGAGCTGACAAACGCTTTTGAGAAACGGGCAAGGAAAAGGTCGCTAAATCCCTGGAAAGACTGCCGGTAGGAATTCATTCATGATCGCTTGCAGTGTTTGAGTCTTTGTTACTGTGTCAAATGTTTAATTTAGTTATGGACATGAAGTGACATATGTGGCATAAAGTTTGCTGCACTGATTGTGATCTGTGACCCAGTTAGTTGTATGAGCGTGAATGTGCGGAGTGGTGTGATTCATAGAAATCCACTCTTAAAATATTTCAGTTAAAAGAGTGTATTATAATGGATTATTCATGAATTATTTGGTAAAATATTAGTAAAACTATGAACTGTATGCTGTAAAACATGTAAAAGGCATTTGTTTAAAACATTTAATTTAGTTAAAAATCTAAAATATGAATTAATGAGCCTGAGTTTGACATAATTTCATTTGAAACTACGGCTAAAATCCTTTTTATGAACATTTGTGAAAGTTAAAGTGGCGAATCAATCAATCCGAATGTGTCTATAATTCAACATTCTGTTGATGATAATAACATAGCTAGCTCATGCTATCTTGCATTAGCATTAGCAATACCTGTAATTCTGCTGATTATAATTTAGCTATCTTGCGCTTGCTCATGCTTGCACTGTAATTTAATATTCTGTTGATGACAATAACTTAGCTAGCATGGAAGTTAAGTTTCAGTCTCATATTTTCTACCACTAGATGGTAGCATTGGAGCATTGCATAGAAACTGATCTTCAGTTGTCTGTTATTGTGCCTTCACATATTTAATTCAAATGTTAAACAAAAATGTAATGATTGATGATATAATGCTGGTGCTTTCCCATAGCATGGTAGCTTGAGCCAGCATTAGGGACATCTGTGATACAATTGATACACAATCACCATTGACAACTCCCCTAAAGTCAAGAGCCTGGGTGTCGTCCTTGACAGCACTCTCTCTTGTCTGCATATTTCCATCTGCGTAATATCAACCTTCTCCGCCCGTCCCTCACCGCTGACAACACTGCCATCCTTGTCCATTCCCTCGTCACCTCCCGCCTGGATTATTGTAACTCACTTCTCACTGGGCTCCCCCTCAAGTCCCTCCAAACTTCTCACTATGAACACACCCAGTCGGACTCTCAGATAATCCTCATCCATCAACCTCACTTTCCCTCCTGCCAGCATGACCCCCTTGGGGTTCAGAGCCTTTAGCCGTTGCGCCCCCTGCCTCTGGAATTCCCTTCCACCCAACATCCGTAACAGTGACACATTGACTATTGTTTAATCTCGCCTCAAAACCCACCTGTTCCAACAACCATACCCAACCTGACTGTCATTTTCTCCCAATTTTTATCCTTTTTCTATTTGATAATCATGTATTACTTGTAGTTGTTATGCTTTTTATGTTTGTTATTATGTATTTTAAACCCTGTACTTGTACAGTGTCCTTGGGTGTTTTGAAAGGCGCCTATAAATAAAATGTATTATTATTATTATTATTATTATTATTTGCACTGTAATTTATTATTCTCCAGATTATAATAATGCTAATGCTAACGCTAGCTTGCGCTAAAATAAGCAATGCCTGTGACACATTTCACACTGTAATTTAGCTAGCATTATGGACATCTCTGATACAATTTGCACTGCAATTTATAATTCTGCTGATTATAACAACTTAGCTAGCTTCCGCTAGCTCACGTTAGCATTAGGGACATCTGTGAGTGTGCACTGTATTTTATCATTCTTTCGATTCGTTTCGTCTTCTTCCACTTATCCGGGTCCGCGTTGCGGGGGCAGCAGCTTCAGCAGGGACACCCAGACATTCCTCACCCTAGCCACTTCCACTAGTTCCTCTGGGGTGACCCCTAGGCGCTCCCAAGCCAGCTGGGAGACGTAGTCTCGCCAGACACCCTGCAAAGGAAGCTCATTTGCGCTGCTTGTATTCGCAATCTCGTTCTTTCGGTCATTACCCAAAGCTCATGACCATAGGTGAGGGTCGGGATGAAGTCTGACCAGTAAATTGAGAGCTTCGCCCTTCGGCTCAGCTCCCTCTTTACCACAACAGACCAGTTAAGCGCCCACTGCAGACGCTGCTCTGATCCGTCTGTCAATCTCCCGCTCCCATCTCCCCTCACTCGTGAACAAGACCCCAAGATACTGAAACTCCTCCACTTGGGACAGCGTCTCCTTTCTGACCCAGAGTAGGCAATCCACCATTTTCTGGTCGAGAACCATGGTTTCAGACTTAGAGGTGCTGATCCTCATCGCAGCCGCTTCACATTCTGTTGTGAACTGCTCCAGTGAAAGCCGTAGCTCATTGCTTGATGAAGCTAAAAGTACCACATCATCCGCAAAAAGCAGAGATCCTCAAGTCACCAAACACAGCACCCGCCAACACTTTGCTCCACTTCTCCAATTCTGTCCATATATGTTATGAACAGAACCGGTGACATAGGGCAGCCCTGCCGAACATGTCCGACCTGCTGTTGGACACGTGCGGACGAAGCTCTGACTCCGACAGTACAGGGACCTGATGGCCCGCAACAACAAGCCATCCACCAGATACTCCCGAAGCACCCCCTACAGCTTACCTTGAGGGACACAGTTGTAAGTCTTCTCCAAATCCACAAAACACATGTGAACTGATTGGGCAAACTCCCTTGAACCCTCCAGCAACCGCGCAAGGGTATAGAGCTGATCCACTGTTCCACGACTGGGATGAAAACCACATTGCTCCTTCTGTATCTAATGTTCTACAATCAGACGTACCCTTCTCTCCAGTACCCTAGAGTATACTTTCCCAGGGAGGCTGAGGAGTGTGATCCCCCTGAAGTTGGAACACAGCCTCTGGTCCCCTTTCTTGAAGATGGGAACCACCACCCCAGTCTCCCAATGTCCATGCGACGTTGCACAGGCGTGTCAGCCAAGACAGCCCAACAACATCCAGAGCCTTAAGGAACTCTGGACGGATCTCTGCCACCACACAGCTTTTTTACCGTGGCGATGACCTCACTCTCGGTGACAGGAGAGTCCAGCTACAAGTCCCTGGACTCTGTCTCCTTTTCGGAGAATATGCTGGTGGGATTGAGAAGATCCCTGAAGTATTCTTTCCACCACCCAATGATGTCCTCGTTGAGGTCAACAGCACCCCATCCCGACTGTAAACAGTGTGAGCTGGGCGCTGCTTCCCTCCCTGAGCCGCCAGATGGCTTGCCAGAACCTCTTCAGGGCCGTCTGAAAGTCTTCCTCTAGGGTCTCACCAAACTTTTCCCACTCCCGGGTTTTTGCATCTCTGACTGTCCGAGCCGCAGACCGCTTGGTCCACCGGTAGCCGTTAGCTGCCTCAGGAGTCCCACAGGACAGCCACAACCTATAGGACTCCTTCTTCAGCTTGATGGCATCCCCCACCTCTGATAACCACCAGCAGGTTCTGGGATTGCTGCCGCGACTAGCCCCAACAACCTTGCGACCACAGCTCTAAACAGCCGCTTCGGCAATGGCAGCCCAAAACATTGACCACTCAGTCTCAATGTCCATCACTGCCCCCGGGACGTGATCAAAGCTCTGCCAGAGGTGGGAGTCCAGCATCTTACCCCGCCACCTGATCCAGCTCACCACCAGGTGGTGATCTGTTGACAGTGTCTGTTGACTCTTCACTCAAGTGTCCAAAACATACGGCCTCATGATCGGCTGATACGACTAAAAAAGTCGATCATCGACCGTCGGCCTAAGGAGTCCAAGTGCCAAGTGCCCTTGTGAACATCCTTATGTTTGAACATGGTGTTCGTTATAGTCAAACTGGGACTAGCACAGAAGTCCAATAACTGAACACCACTCAGATCGGGGAGGCCATTCCTCCCAATCACACCATTCCAAGTCTCACTGTCGTTGCCCACGTGCGAATTGAAGTCCCTCAGTAGGACAATGGAGTCCCCGGTAGGGACACCTTCCACTGTCCTTCCCAGATTCTCCATAAAGAGCGGATAATCTGAACTGCTGTTTGGTGCATAAGCACAAACAACAGACAGTATCCGTTCCCCTACCCAAAGGTGAAGGGAAGCTACCCTTTCGTCCCCTGGGGAAAACTCCAACACACAGCTCGAGAGTTAGGGTGTTAAGAGCAGGCCTGCCCTCCTCCTCTCACCTGGGTCAACTCCAGCATAGAAGAGGATCCATCCCCTCTCAAGGATTTTTGTTCCAGAGCCCAAACTGTGCGTTAAAGTGAGGCCAACTATATCTAGCTGGAATTGCTCTACCTCCCGCACAAGCTCAGACTCCTTCCCAACCAGTGAAGTTACGTTCCATGTCCCTACCACCAGTTTAGATAGCTGGGGATCAGACCGCCAAGGCCTCCGCCTTGGCCTGCTGCCCAATCCAAACTGCACCGGAGCCATATGGCTCTTCCTACAGGTGGTGGATCCAGCTCACCACCAGGTGGTGATCTGTTGACAGTGTCTGTTGACTCTTCACTCAAGTGTCCAAAACATACGGCCTCATGATCGGCTGATACGACTACAAAGTCGATCATCGACCGTCGGCCTAAGGAGTCCAAGTGCCAAGTGCCCTTGTGAACATCCTTATGTTTGAACATGGTGTTCGTTATAGCCAAACTGTGACTAGCACAGAAGTCCAATAACTGAACACCACTCAGATCGGGGAGGCCATTCCTCCCAATCACACCATTCCAAGTCTCACTGTCGTTGCCCACGTGCGCATTGAAGTCCCTCAGTAGGACAATGGAGTCCCCGGTAGGGACACCTTCCACTGTCCTTCCCAGATTCTCCATAAAGAGCGGATAATCTGAACTGCTGTTTGGTGCATAAGCACAAACAACAGACAGTATCCGTTCCCCTACCCAAAGGTGAAGGGAAGCTACCCTTTCGTCCCCTGGGGAAAACTCCAACACACAGCTCGAGAGTTAGGGTGTTAAGAGCAGGCCTGCCCTCCTCCTCTCACCTGGGTCAACTCCAGCATAGAAGAGGATCCATCCCCTCTCAAGGATTTTTGTTCCAGAGCCCAAACTGTGCGTTAAAGTGAGGCCAACTATATCTAGCTGGAATTGCTCTACCTCCCGCACAAGCTCAGACTCCTTCCCAACCAGTGAAGTTACGTTCCATGTCCCTACCACCAGTTTAGATAGCTGGGGATCAGACCGCCAAGGCCTCCGCCTTGGCCTGCTGCCCAATCCAAACTGCACCGGACCCATATGGCTCTTCCTACGGGTGGTGGGCCTGCGGGAAGATGGCCCCATGTCTGCTTCGGGCTGAGCCTGACCGGGCCTCAAGGGCAAAGGCCCAGCCACCAGGCGCTCACCTACGGGCCCCAACCCCAGGCCTGGCGTCAAGGTTGGGCCTCGGTAACCCTCCGGGCACGGTACTCTGTTCCCTTGTTCGTTTTCTCATATGGGTCTTTTTGGACCATTCTTCGTGCGACCCTTCACCCAGAACCAATTTGCCATGGGAAAGCCTTCCAGGGGCTACTGCCCCCGACAACACAGCTCCTAGGATCATTAAAGCAGTCAAAACCCTCCACCATGATAAGGTGATGGTCCACGGAGAGGATATTTTATCATTCTGTTGATTATAACAACTTAGCTAGCTTGTGCTAGCTCATGCTAGCATTAGGGACATTTCTGTAATTCAACATTCTGTTGATGATAATAACTTAGCAAGCTCATGCTAGCTCGCGTTAGCATTAGTAATGCCTGTGGCACATTTTACACTGTAATTTAACTTAGCTAGCTTCCGCTAGCTCAGGCTAGCATTACGGACATCTGTGATACAATTTCCACTGTAATTTCTCATTCTGCTGATTATAAGAACTTCGCTAGCTCGCAGTAACATTAGCATGCTACCAGGGGACACTACGGTGTCCAACACAGATGAGACCCACTACTTCCACCTGCAGTAGTGGAAGACATATAACAACCCACAGTATTACAGTCACACAGCAGACCTTCAGCTGTCTTTAGCTCATGTTTACTGTTTGTTCAGCAGAGTTTCGCTGCATTTTCAGCTCAGCTTTCAGCATTCACACAAATTTCCTTCAGGAAATGCACTTTATCTAGTTATTATTATTTATTATTATTATTATTACTGTTATTATTATTATTATTAGTAGTAGTAGTAGTAGTAGTAGTAAATGTTAAGATGAAGATTGGGTTCAGGTTAGTTGAAGGTTCAGCTCTGAAAAATGAATGAAAATGAATAGAAGTTAGCGTATGTCCTCTGTAGCTGTGAAAACCCTGAATCTGTGTGTGCGTGTGTCCTTTGAAGCATGGTACAGTACCATAATTGAATTTTGATGAAAGCCACATAGCTGTTAACACACAGCTGAGCTACACCCACCCACCCACACACACACACACAGTAACGATCGCTGCTTCTTTAAAATCTTCACCACAGCTGGAGTTAAAACAGCTTGTGTCTTGTTAAAGTAACATTAGGAAATAACTACTGAATAATTAATGGATGCTTTAACAAGACGCTGACTCTGAGCCAGCTCATTGGTCTTGTGTCTTTTCAGTAACTTCCCTGGTGGAATTGTAGGCAATTATAAATAATGTGGTAAATGGTACTTTACTGATTATCTCTTATGTTTTTAATTTAACTGCTCTTCATTAATATAAATATTTTACATTTGTGCTTATTGACCACTGTTTTGTAACTTACTTGTTCTTTGCCTAATTTAACCAACCTAACCTAATCTAGCTATAAGTGGTATTTAATATAAATTTAACACAATTCAGTTTTATTTGCACACAATCACAACATACATTATCACAGAGCACTGGTACGTATCATGCAGAGATGAGAGTCAATACAGTAAATAGGGAGACTTAAAAAAAAGGAGTCCTTTATTCTTTTTAGCACAAATTCTGCATTAATCATGGAGCAGCTGAGCTTTACCCATTTGAGTTTGGGGCAGAGACAGCTCAGATGTGACTGTAAAGAATAAACAACAGTGTGCTTTCATGCTTATCTTCTCTGTTTTTTCTTTTTTACAATGATCCATATGCATGTTAAGTGTCAAACAAATGTCATTGTACAGAGTTTCAGAGAAAATACAATAGAAACAAAAGTGAATGGAAAATGGGCATAGATACGGGGGGGGGGGTGAAAAGTGGACAACTTTTTAAGTATGTCTGCTGGTTTAATTTTTCAAAACCGTTACGTTCATGTTTCTTCCTGCGGGTATCAGACTGAAGCTGGCTGAAAAGGGTTTAGAAAGAACTGAGGAGGAGTGGAACAGATGTGTAGCATTTCTGATCCACAGACATTACACAGTTTGTATCACTGGTATGTAGACACAGTTGCAAATAATTAATAGCCACATTTAAAACGCACAGGTGTCAAGCAAATGTTTATAACGTATAACCAAAAATGGCACAACTCAAAAAAATATATAAATACATTAAAAACACATCAACAACAACTGACACATATCTGACATTCCAGCTATATCAACAAATACAGAATCTTTATTTAGTTGATTTGCTTGAAAAAATATATAACTTAAAAGACAGAGCAAAAACAACCCAGACACAGGATGCTGGACAGATGTGGGGATATAAATATACTCATGTAACTGTATCTGGTAAGTTGTGTTGGAAATTTTGTGAATGCAGATTTGAACAAAAGTCAACTGAAACTTAGTTACACTAAAATGTACAACTATGTCATACATGACTCATCTCACCTCATCAAAAAAAAAAGATTCCCTCGACATCTGGTGCACTCATAATGAGACAATCTGAAACACTGTCACTTTTTAATTCCCTTGGATATCTGCTGTAATTTGACCTCACACTGTGATATTTAACAACTCTGTCCCTAGCTAAGATGTTTTATTTCCTTGAAAATTCATATCTGAACTTATTTTCATTCTTTTCACAAGGCTCCAGAGAACCCGATAAAATTAGTTTCGTCTCAACTCGGTTTGCCAGGAAAGCGGACGCTGTAAAGACCTTTTACCTGGCCTTATATTCATCTCTACAGCCAAGCCTACAATACCTCCACACACTACTGCCTTACTGTGACAAAACCAATAATATAGCCTATAAATGTTATGTTTTACAGTGGTCTGTTTGGATGGAATTATATATATTAATGAGAGTGATCTCTTCCTAATGTTTAAGTCTCATGAATTCAGTACTACCCAAAATTACCAACTTGTTTGACTGGAAAAGCCAGACGATGCTCCAGCACTGGTCCGGAGCCGTGGAAATAGGTTTGGCTTTTATTCGAGCATACAGCAGATACTCACTATTAAAACTTAATCAGGTTTTAAAGAATGATTAATTAGATGATGTTGCATCTTCTGGTTGAGAATTTAAACCATTCTGCAGATACAACCCAAAGGGGCTTTTTACTTTTGGCCTTTGACCCAAAGGCCCCCCCCCCCAAAAAAAAAAGAATTCAAGGTTTGAGTCTCTACTCCACCAGAGTATGTGGGGATGTCCAGGTGAGTTCACAAAGAGAGGTGAGGCTTCCTGTAGGTCTGATTGGTGATGGAGAGGCGGGTCATTCGTGCACCATAATAATCCACAATATAGTTTGATCCATCTGCTGGACCCACAATCTGCAGGCAGGGACACAACAACAGCCTATGTTTAATACAAATGTGGAGAAAAATGCAGCTATGCCATACCTGAATCTCCTTAACACTCCAAACTGTTTACATCTTTTGGGGGAACAGAAATGGAAAATAAATAATTTCCTCTGAGTCTGGGACATTTTTACATTAAATTTTGTTTCTTGTTTTGCACACAGTGAACTTTTGTTTGCTCCAATTGTGGTGAAAATCAAACAGTAACACTTATCTCAAGTATTTTTGGTTTTTGCCTTTTTCAAAAAGGCAAAAACCAAAAATCCAGTTGCGTTCGATTCAATCTCCTTGAGATAACTATGACCTGGATGAATGAGAATATTCACAGGCTTAACAGTAACACAGTAATGATTTATTAGTTCTTATATAAGAGAATGTTTATTTTGTGTCTTCTTGAGTCTTGTTCGAAATTAAAATACAATCAATTTACTACAATAAATTTATTTTCATGTTTTGCTTAAAAGTGCTCCATTGCTCTCATTGTCGTGCTGTAGATAATTAAATTAAGTACTGTCTGTGCTTAAAAATCGCTGAACAAACACAGCACAGCAACAAACAGTCCATCTATCCATCCATCTCTGTTCCTCTTCACCCTTCCTTTGACTGCTATCTGAGACACTAACGCTCTGCTCTACACACTGCACTGTCCCACCTTGTCTATACCTGTCTCCATTGCTTTACTCCACAAAGTCAAATGGTGCTCCTTTTATTTGACTCAGTCGACTGTGTTTTGGAAAGCAGTCTCTAACTATGCACTGTTTTCAGCTCTAAAAGTTTAATTACTGAAAAGAGCTGGTAGCTGTACAGAGCCGGGCAAACTACTTTCCCATTTCCCCACGGTTTAATGTCCAGGCAAAAAATTGTTTGTTTTTCTTCCAATTTTCTGTTTACTTATAATTAAAAGCAATGTAATTGAACATCTTTGTGTTCTGGACTGATGATTAGACAAAACAAACAATTTTTTTTCATAACTGTCTGATATTTATATATTTTTGTTTCACATACTGGGTAAAGGTGAGGATTTTTGACAAGGTGGTAGTTGGGACTCACCTGCATGGCTATCAGAATGAAGTCTATCAGAGTGCCAATACCACAGAAACCAACAGTACAGAACTTTAGCAACCCTGAGACAGAAGAGGAGAAAAGACACGGTAGGTTTTTATAAATCAATGATTGAACTCTTGGTTTTATGACTCAGAGTCTGTGATCCCTCACACAGACACTGAATCACAGCTTCACAGACTAACTC
This sequence comes from Trinectes maculatus, assembly GCA_016785345.1. Taxonomy (NCBI): domain Eukaryota; kingdom Metazoa; phylum Chordata; class Actinopteri; order Pleuronectiformes; family Achiridae; genus Trinectes; species Trinectes maculatus. The sequence goes on from JAFBJQ010000953.1 coordinate 80,240, forward strand.
AGTGGTTAATGGACAATCCCCCACACACAAACACACACACACCACAGACAAACACACGACACCCTGCATGCCACACACATACACACACCATTTCAGCCTTTGTCATGCAGGTTAAAAGGAGGACAAGAGCGAACTCAGGCTGCTAATATTAACTTGTCCTTGTGGAAATCACAACTGTTATTCTTTGGAATATGAGGTTCCATTGTGTGTAGATCAGTCACAAACAAAGACTAATTAAAACCACAGAAAACCATGAAATAGTGGCACAGTTACAGGGCAACACGGCTCCTTTTTGTTGAATTTCTGAGAGATAAGGTCCGTAAAGAGGAGGAATCATGCTCTGAGAGAAAATTTTCACCAGCAGAAATAAATAATGACAAAAACATGCATGAAATTATCATGACCATTACTACTACTGAGCATAAACTGATCAGTTATAACTAATGCTGGTGATCTCAAACATCTCTACCACTTTTCCAAGTTAAAAACATAACAAAAATTGAACCGTTATCTGTGCTGTGTGTGTATGCAGATGCATTTGTGTGTGTCTGTTGAGTACCTAGAGCTGGATATCCCAGGTAGAAGCGATCAGCTCCGAGCCAGCCCAGGAACAGAGACAGGGCCACAGCCACTTTGTAGGAATAACCACTCCTAGGAGAAATGATGATAATTATTCACATAATAAATAGAACATTTTAATAACACAACTCACACTGTAGCACACTGCCTTTAACATCATGCATCACTCATACTTCAAATCAACTGTGTCATAATCTATTAATTCAACTATGGCTTGTTTCTAGTGTTTTTGATTTTACACTCTACAGTAATTATCTTAAAAGGCAACTGGACTTTGTTGAGTTTCTGATAATATTTTACGTCTCGTCCTAAAAAATAGGAAATAAGATGTTGCTTTTATCATATTGTTAGGGCCCGAGCTTGAACAGTGAAGGCCCCATTGTTTCTGAAGGAGTTATTATTATTATTATTATTGTTATTATTATTATTATTATTATTATTATCATCATCATTATTATTATTATTATTATTATTATTATTATTATTATTATTATTATTATTATTATTAGGGCCCGAGCTGGAACAGCGAAGGCCCTATTGTTTCTGAAGGAGTTATTAGGGCCCAAGTTGGAACAGACCCGGCCTGGACACGTACATATGCTCATAGTAACACTCACTCATACCGCCACCTTTTGGTGGTTGGAAACGGAACTTTGTTTCACACCACGCATATGATCGATCTTCTCCTACAAATTTATTGGTAACCGCATCAAACTTGGTTAAGTTACTCTTCAGCTATGGGGAAATAAAAGTGAAATCTTTTCCAACTTCTAAACGGTGTGGCTGTGGCGACCCCTCAAACTTCGAGGACTCTGTGACTTTAGCAATGACAAATCTCCATAAGTTTGGCTCTGTGTTTGTCTTTTTCTACTGGAAGGAAGGTTAATGGTGGTGGTAGGAAACCTGACTTTTAACATGTCAAGGTCCATACCCCAACGCATACCCCAACATGCAGCAAACTTGCATTAATTCTTAGTATTTTTGTTTTTCGAAACTTGCTCGAAAACGTACAAAATTCGCCAGGGACGTCAGGCGTGGCATGAAACGGCGCAATTGGGCCATCGTTTTCATTGGCGCAATGGTGTTATTTTGGCTTAGCCTGACGAAATTCGTTACACGTCGTCGTCATGCCCAGACGCACAAAAAAGCCTCTTGACACCATGGTGCCAGGTCCACAGGAAGTCGGCCATTTTGAGTGGAAGATGCAATTTGGCGCCATTTCTGCCCATTTCCACACCATGCATATGATCTAACTCCTCCTACAGATTCGTCACAAAACACAAAGTCACTTATAACTTGTGCAAACATCGTCCGGTCCTGACCAAACATCATAGGTTGGACGCTGGCTCCGGCTTGAACACCTACATTTGCTCATGACACTCACTCATAGCGCCACCTGCTGGTGGTTGGAAATGGCACTTTGTTTCCACGCCTCGCATATGATCGATCTCCTCCAACAAATTTAATGGTAACGTCACACTTGGTCAGGTTACTCTTCAGCCATGGGGGAATCAAAGTTGGTGAAATCTTTTCCAACTTCTAAACAGTGTGGCAGTGGCGACCCCTCGAAGTTCGAGGACTCTCTGTGACTTTAGCAATGACAGCTTTCCATGAGTTTGCCTGTGCGTATGTGTTATACATATACATGGGATTCTGACGGTCTGCTGTACACTTGACGGACTGCTGTGCTGTGCGGTGCGCGTTGGCCGGCATCTACCGCATACCCCAAAATGCGCATGTGCTCAGACCCAGTCATCGCTGCTTGCAGCTTTAATTTTAATTGCTGTTAGAAAAATCATAAAAATAATAACAAAATAACAATGATCAATTGATTTTTATATTTTAAATGTTTGATTTTGTGATCGTGAATTTGTGACCGTTGAAGCTGTCCATGTGTGTTATGTATGTATGTATGTATGTATGTATGTATGTATGTATGTATGTACAGTTAAGGTCAAAATTATTAGCCCCCCTCATGACATTAAATAAAACCCTTATCCTTCTAATGGGCCATAACCTTAAGTGTTTATAGTTTGTAAGTGTTCCCAAGAATAAAGATAACACCTGCATAAGAACAAATGAAATTTTTTATTGGTTTGCTGAATTGAAACAAGAAAAAAGCAAAAAATTGTCAAATTTATGGTCAAAATTATTAACCCTCTGACAACTAATAGTCAATCGTGTAGTCTTTCTGATCCAAAACTGACAACAGCCTCTTCTGGTAGTTTTTAACTAAGTTGGCACATGTCTCCTGAGGGATTTTAGCCCATTCTTCTTTGGCAAATTGTTCAAGATCATGCAAATTGCTTTGTCTCCGAGCATGGACTTGAACCTTGAGCTCCCTCCACAGATTCTCGATAGCACTGAGATCCGGGCTCTGAGAGAGACACTCCAGAAAAATATGAAAAATATGCCCAACCAGCTCACGTTTGGTTTCATCAGATCAAAGGACAGACTTCCAAAACGCACCCTTATGCTTCAGATTGTCTCTGGCAAAGTTCAGTCTGGCTTTGATGTGCCACGGTGAGAGCAATTGGGGGTTTTTTTGGACAATGACCACAAAATCCACCACAATGAAGAGCTCTCATAACAGTCTTGTGTGAAACATCGAGTCCAGTTCAGCAACAATCATCTTTGCAGAGGTCCAGGGATTCTTGTTGACATCTTTGATTATTTTTCGCTGCAAAGTGTTGGAAATCTTGCGTTTTCCACCACGGCCAGGTTTATTTTTAAAAGACTTTGCTTCTTTGTGCTTCGCGATTATGCAACGCACAGCTGTTCTCGAAACCATGAAATGCTCGGAAATGGCATTATAAACGTCCCCCTGAAGATGAAGATCCACTATCTTCTGTCTGAGGTCCAGACTGATTTCTTTGCTTTTTGGCATAATGATATTGCTTTTAACCAAGATTATAGAGCAACCCAAGAGCATCCCTTTCATTCAAGTGGTCAAGTCATATTAACTCTACTTCTTAGAGTCACTTAAATAAGGTTCAATTCTAATTGATTGCTCAGGTGTCTTTTCAAGCCTAATTGACTGCTCAGGTGTGGTTTCAAACCCAGTGTGTATGTTTTGAAAGCACAAAATCTCGTGGGGCTAATAATTTTGACCATCTCAGTTTTTACCAGATTTTTCATAAAGAAATCTTGAATATTTATTTTACCAAGTGTACCAAAATGGAGCAATATTATGAAATTTTATGAATATTGCTGACATTGGGCAGTATTTTAAAGAAATATTCAGAAGTTCCTAGGGGGGAAATAATTTTGACCTTAACTGTATGCGTTGTCTTGAGTGAGCACTCACACGTTCCTGCAGGAGATCGTTTTGTTGAAGCCCACCTCATTCCCACTGAACCGGAACTCTGTCCCATTGGAGACTCGACAGCTGACGTTTGGAGCTGGGAAGCATTCCACTGATTAAGCACACAAACACACAAGTGTTTGATTAAGTGATTAATTTTGACAGCTCTGCCACTGACAGAGCTTTGCTATTTCTAAACCTTATCAACTTTCTCCTCTCTACTCATCATAATGACAAGCAGTACCACCAAAGTGGAGAATGAAACTCTGTCTATGAGAGTTGACTTTTGTATCTGTCATTTGTAAATGATCGAATACAGTCAGAACTGTGTATAACTGTAAAGCATTTTTTTCATAATCTTCATAATTTTTTGCATAATCTATACAATATAAAGTATATTATATGTACACATCATGCACAGCGGTTAGACTATAAGCCTAATGGTTTGCATGCATGTTAAAAACAAAACAAATTACCCTTATTTCCAAAAAATTGAGTCTTGTACCACTAATAGAGAAACTAGTTTTCAATCTACAAAAAAAACTTCTTAATGAAAAATAATCAAACTTCTCAAAAGTCCTACAGTCCTCTGTGAAACTGTCTGCATTGTACATATTGTGACAAAGTTAGCTGCTGATTTAAGCCAAACCCCAGAAAACTGTCAGAAATCTACATCAGAAATGTACATCATGTCCTCACCCCAGGCCGTCGTGTCCCTGCAATTCTCCGGTTCCTGAGTAGCTTCGTCAATCTTTGGGTTGTTACAGATATACATGAGGCTAGTAAAGGAGTCTACACTGTTAGTTGATCAGCTGAACATTATGTCTGGTTTAATTATCAGAAGACAGTTTGAACACACACCACACCTCTCTGTGACAGAGTCTGACAAATACTGTTCAGAGAACTCCTCCTCACTGTCTCCTCACTGTGGTCTTCCCCATCGCACCCATCCCCTGGATGAGACAGATGAGTTTTCACACTGAGAATTATCTATCTGATCATTGCTCACTCTTATCCTGATGTATCCTGTTCTCAAAAACACAGATAACCCTGTTTGTCTATTGTAGCATTGTAGCTTGATGTGTGGTGATAAAAACAAACCTCACTGTTGGCACCAGCTGTAAATCAAATTCACCAAGATGACTAAGATATTTTCTTTTTTTTCCCACAATACTCTGTTTTTATGAATTTGTTGAAAAGAAAGATAGACATCTTACATCCATCTTGTTGTAAATGTGCTGATAAATAAAATCAGGCAGATTATACTAACGGTTATTAATAAACTGATCATGTTAACAGAGACACATTTCACAAGCAGCTGTTCACATCCAGTTCATCTGATTTCAGAGTGAAAACACAGAGAATATATCAGTATTTTCTCCGGTCAATATTTACCTTGTAAGAATACGTCTCCCTTTAAGAAATACGGATTCCCATGTGCCATAACGTAAATAGTCACAGTAACAGTAACAGTCTATAGTACCCACTGCAATATCTGACTGGTTTATTTTCAGTATGTAAAACATTTAGCTTCTGTCCGGTTGGCTAAGCCCCGGTAAGCTAACAGCGGCTAGCCACCACCTTCGAGTGACTTATGTCCCTCTCGCTGGCTGTTAGGTAAACAGACGCCGGTTAAAGGATATTGGCCGAGTCTCAGGTCTTCACAGCTGTGGGTGTCCTCAGACAGAACCAACTTCAACTGCGAGCAGAGAGAGTACAACAACAGACTCCACATCCCCGAGCGTAAACACAGTAACCGCGTCCGGAAGCACGCCATGACTGACCCTGACTCTGTCATGTGACAGCACGCTGCCTTCAGGGCGCCCGCAAAATTAGTATATTAGACCTCTATAGGACGCGTTTACAGAACACACTTGAATACAGTACTGTTTAACTTTTAATTTACATTTCTAAACGTATTTATCAGTAAAATTCTTATTCTTATAGGTTGTAGCAGAATAATAAATAGCGTTTTGGTGTTGTGTGATTTATCGATGTAGTAATCACCTGTTCATTGTGTATATGATGATAATGTAAATTTAGCCTTTGTTGCATGTTTTGAAGTGTACCACACATTACTGCAGATGGGTTCATAAGAAAAGTGCGTTCAAGAAATAGTAGTGAAACTGACTCCAGCTACCCTACCAATAAGGATGAGCGATAGAGGATGGATGGATGGATGGACGGAAGTTTTTTTTATAAACTTAAGATTTCGCAATAAGCAAGTTGAGAATATTGTTGTATTGTCATCACTAGGCGTTTGAGCTCAGCTAACTCAGTTTCTCTGAGGTTCTGTCATTTTGTTCACTTGTTTCTGTAACTTTTAATGGTATTACTTAAATGATTAAATAATGATGAAATACAACAAATTACATTTGTCATTATAAATCGTGTAACTAGAAAAAGACAACGAAATTGAACAATTGAATTTATATCAGAATCACTGTACAAATACAAGGTACCCCGGCACAGCAATAAAACAGTAAAAAATATTACACCAACGAGAGTAAAATGATTCATATCAATCAATGGACCTGGATTGGTTAATCATTTAACGGTAATGGTTAACACCATAGTCAGTGGCTGGGCAATACGTTGAAAATTTAGCGGCAGCTAGTTTTTCCGACAGTCCTCAAACGCAACATTAAAGCGACACTGGTGCGGGAGTGGATCTAGTTGATGTAAGTTTTTACACCAGTTCTGAATCATTGTTTGTCGCGCTGTTGCCGGCCCATTCGCCGTTGACTCGCTGCTCTGTGTCCCCAGACTCTTTATCCTGTTAGAAATACAACGAGACGAGCTTTCTCAGGTGCCGTATAGCAAGCTAAGTTAGCATGCTAGCTTCTGGCGGACTGTGGGACGTTTGTGTAGCTGTGAAGCTGTCTGATTGATGGAGGAGAAGTTGTTTAAGTGTGGTTTCGGTGGAGTTGACAGTCGTAAGCATTGTGTGACGTGGAGTCGTTGCTGCGTGAATAAAGTGAGACGTCTCTGTGGCGGTTTCTTCTGTTTTTATACTTCGATGCACCTGTTGCAAGTTGAAATTGATTAAACAGTCCCAACGTCGTGCTTTTCAAAACGTCTGTAAACAGATGAAGACAACAAACCGTCGGGTTGTTTATTTTATATGATATATATTTCCCATATTTCGTTTCACCCCACCCCTCCCCTCTCGTTGCCGAGTTTCACTTCCTGTTTTTTCAGGTGAGCTTACAGGTGAGTTTCCCCCGGAACACGCGCACTCGGCTGCAGGCTGGTTTCAGTCTCGTTCGAGTCAGGGTTAGTGAACTAACGTGTGTGTGTTTGTTTCTCTCTCTCTCTCTCTCTCTCTCTCTCTCTCACCCCCTCTGTGCACTGAAAAAGAGGGTTTGCTGATAACGAGCCTCGCACCTGTAGCACAGAGGCTCGCCTGTAGGTAGCGCAGACTGGGCCGGTTCACACCGTTAGAAAACAGGCTGCGTGATAAATAATTTTGATGCCCTGCAGCAATAAACTGAAGCCTATATTGTTAATAGTCACAGTGATATTCAAACATGACCATTGAATAGATGCTATTTGTAACTTCACACATCGTAGTGAAGTCATGGACAGATTTAGAGACAATGGGTCCAGTGTTAGAGACACAAGCTGTTTATGGTTATCTTTGTTGATTACTATAGTCATTGTGAAGTTGTTTGAGGCAGTTTAATGTCTCACTGTAGTTGTTGTATATGTCTTTTTGCTGATTCAGTATGGTCTGTGCCTCTCATGGAGTTGCGTGTAGTGTTTCTCTTTGTCTCTCTGTTGTGCTTGTTTTGTGCCTCTTTGTGTTTTAGCATCCCTCTTTGGTTGTAGTGCATCTCATTTTGTTTCTTCCTGTCGTCTCTATTAGTCTCTCTGCAGTTGTGTGTGTCCGTAATGTTTTGTTGTGACAACCCAAGCCTGTATCAGTTAGAGTCACCCTTTCTGCTCATACGTCTCACGTGTTTGGAATAAAAGTGAAAAGATGCTCCTCTCTGCTTCTCTCTGTTCTCCGCTGTTGTTGTGTTCCTCTCTGTTCTTCGGTTCTTCTGCTCCTCTGTTTTTTTCTGCCTCTCTTCACCGTCCAGTTTTTAATCGTCCCTCTCTGTCCTTCCTGCTCTCTGTGATCCAGAACTACAGCGAGAGAGTGAAGGACAACAATGTTTGAAAATGTGAAGACAGGTAAATTTCCACAGTTCGTTTTAAACATTTACAGAGCTCCTGGTTGTAAATGAAGTATTCTTGAGTTGCGTTTGTTTGTGTCTGTGTTTGTGTTTGTTTCAGTGTCCTCGGCAGAGCGTCAGCAGGTACTGGGAGCTCTGGAGCGTCTGCACACCAAACTGGTCCAGAGAGAAGAGTGGACCCACAGTGACACTCTGGGGAACCTGAGGGAGACGCTGAAGAGTCCACTCTTCAACCACATCCTGACACTGCAGCATTCAATCAAACAACTCCGAAATCAGGTGAGTAGAAAGAAAGAAGATTGCAGATCAGAAGAGAACCAGCAGCGTTTACAGTACATACTCTAATGCAGGTCATGAATCACAATCTTTGTCATCTATGACAAGCTGAAAATCATTGATTATTGATATCTTTATTCATTTACAAAGTATGAATCAGCTGAATCAGCATTTTCTTAATCAAAACATTGGTGACTCATCCTCATATTATGGCATCAATGATAGATGAGGCTTTATAAGAAATTCGGTCTAAACCCTGTGCTGTGGACAATGTGCACAAGATGCAGTATTCTAGTGAGTTTGTTATTGCAGGGTTTTTATATTGCATTCCATTGGTGTGTAATAGTGTTTTACCAGCTGTATTTAATATTGGCACTGTAGACTAATTAATGTTTTCCATCAGACCTGACTTGTGTACAGTAACTCAGCCCAGGTGTTGACAGCCTATCAGGTATCAGCCACCTCCTGTCTGACGCTGTGACCTGTGAGTGGGGCTGAGTGGGGACACTGAACACACCCCTCCGCATTGCCCATCTGTATTCAGCTCCAGCTTGTACTGACGCAGAGCCTTTACAATAAACAACCCACTGGCCAAATTAACATAATGGCAATAGCCGATGCTCGGCTTCATATTCTAAGTGCTGCGAAGGTCAGAGCTGAGTCTATGAATGCTTTGGTTGAAGTCTGAGAGGGTGTATGAAGCGGGCACGTCTCTCTCTTTCTTTATTTATTTTCTCTCCCTCCCTCCCCTCCTCCCCCGTCCCTCCCCCGGCTCTCTGTGGATCTATCAAGCTTTAATATCTGGTGTCTTGGTTTGAGTAACGGCCTTGTCGTGGTGGTATTGATGAAATGGCTCTGGATCTGCTCCGTCAGCCCAGCCTAAATAAGCTGCAGACTGATAAGTTTCCACAATGTGAGTGTAAAGGTCATTAATACATTACCTGTTCAGTGAGAGCCCACAGAGAATTCTATTGATTTATTTTTTTCCCTTCTCCTCTCTTACCCCCCGGCCTCTCCACTTCATTTTTTTCCTTCATGTCTTTCTTTTTGACAAAATCCTTGCATATAAGGGCGCCCGCCCGTCTCTCATTTCTGTCGTGTTGTCTGTCCCTGGCTTATCTTTGTTGGTAAATCTGACTGACATGGACTTAACACTGTGGGCCTTTGTGACACAACATTGCCCAAATGGTGTCACCAGATCTGGTGCTATGATTAGGTTAAATTCGGAGACATTTCCAGCACTGAGGTTAAGTTTACAATGTAAGACTATAAAACAGAGAGGGAAGCTGCAGCTAGAGAGAAAGAATAAATCAGCTTTTGAAAAAAGTTACACAGTATGCTGTTTTTATTCTGCCACACCAGCTGCTAATATGTTTTATGGTAACAGAAATAATATGTTATTTGTGACAATTTTTCATACAAATGTCCAGCAAGATAAAACGATGAAGTGATATTATTTTATATCCAAAAGTTCAAATCTCGGCCTCAGTGTGACAACATAATGTTCTGCAAAACTCTTTATCAACATTATTCATTGCCATGATTCAGAAACAGTGGGGAAAACATATGTTAAGATACTCCGTTGGCGACAGTAGTTTAACATGGGGATTATAGAAGATCTTTTGTATTGCCAGGTTTAAAAGTCTTTCCTACATGTAATATGATGAATGAGCCTGTAAACTGATTCCTAACCGACTGTCAGATGGGCTCTACAACAAGGTGATGATCCTTATTAGTAAGGGATATTGTCACATGTCAAATAATTACTGGCCCCTGGTCTGAAAATGTGCACAATGTTCAGAAAGTTGGGGGTTGATGTTGGTGTCTTTTTTAATACGTCTGAGAAAAATAGATAAACTCTAAATGAAAAAATGAATATATCCCAGAGAACGCTATGTCATCTATAATTTGTATTAAAAGCTCAGATGAGATCAACAGTGCTGTGAACGCATTGATCTGTTATCAGCTGTGATGTTTAATGATCTTAATTATTGTTTTAAATAATTAAGATCAGTTAAGCAGGCTTATTATTTTATTCACTTCATGAAATTGTTTATAACTCTCTAAACCAGTGCTGCGAAACACTTGTCCTGTTCATTCTGACATCCCCACCCTTTCCTCTGTAGTTGAGCAGTATGCCTCCTGATGCCTGCAGTGATTTCAGCTTCTCCAAAAAGGGTCAGCTGATCATGAGTGCCATTAACCCCACCAGCAGCTCAGACCCACCCACCCTGTCTGCCTCCTCCTCCATCCTTACCAATGGCTCACCTCTGCCCATTCATCAGACTCCGCCCCCATCTGACCTCCTCCAGAAGTGGGTCCTTTCTGCTGCCAAGGTGAGTGGAGCCATGAAACACACAAACACACACACAGCATCAAAACTGCATGCACAATAACACAAACATGCAAACACCAGCGGAAGTAGAAACGCGTACACTAAGTGTGTGTGTGTGTGTGTGTGTGTGTGTGTGTGTGTGTGTGCGCGTGCGTGTGTGTTCACCCAGAGCCGTCACACAGAAGTGGTCAGTCTGACTCGGCCTCTGTCTGGAGGTCTGGGCTTCAGTGTGGTCGGTCTGAATCCTGCAGGCAGCAGCAGTCAGGGGGTCTTCGTCAAACAGGTCCAGCCTGGAGGCATCGCGCACAGGTTGGAATTTGGTTTCTTACAGTGAACATGAGCATAACCCTTACCCAGTGAACATCAGGTGGCATTAAAAACAGTGCAGTCAAATGACAAATAATATGAACACAGATTTAAAATAATGCAATGCATTATTGTAGTTATAAATAGTTATAAATAATCTGAATCCACATGTTGATATATAACGTTATATTTAACTTATATAATATATAAGTTCAACTTCAAAAAAAACTTTAAAACATTTTTAAAAGTGATGATGTGTAAATGCTGAGCTCTCTGTTCGTTTCTTCTAAAAAAAAAAAAAAGCAGTAACTGCAGGTTGCCTGTAAAGATTTTCAGTCGTTCAGGTCATAGTGGCTTCAAGACTTGTCCCTAGCAGGCCAGTGGACTTGTTTAAGTTTTAGAAGATGTTCTACCTCTCAGGGTTCTGCAGATCTCAATGACTGGTGGTGGTTTTAAGCTACTTCACCCCTACGAGCTATTCACCTGCCTATTGTGTGAAATATTATAAAAAATATTTAATAAAAAAATAATAAATTAAAACAATGGAATTACATCTGCATGTAACTGGCCAGTTAAAATTTAACCTTTCAACATATGAAATTATTTATCTGCTTTTTTGGTAACTACTTTGGTAAAATATTTTATCATGTACCATATGCAGGGACGGGCGTCTTCAGGAGCGGGACCAGATCCTTGTGATTAATGGCTGTCCTCTTGAGCCCGGGATCAGCCAGCAGCAGGCTCTGACCCTCCTGCAGCAGCCCGGACACACAGTGGAGCTGGTGGTGGCAAGGGTCCGTCCATCCAACACACCATCACCTGTCACACCCATCAATACAGTAAGAAGTCTGATATTCCTCCTAGCTGACTCAATTGCGCAAGGCTATAGAGTAGATGAAAGCAGATAAAAAATAGACATTTCTGGTGTCACCTTTTTAGTCTTTATGTTAAAATAGTCAATCCCACTAATATCAACATTTCACAGAAACTTTTACGACCCCATCTTTTTATGAAGTGTCCCCATATCTGTTTCGTAAGAAGAATTTGTTATTTTTGTTTTTCATGATATGTTCAAAAAGGAACAACTCGGGCTCAAACAATTGGAGCGGTTTGTTAAACTCAAAACCAATTCATCTAAGATTTTCACTCTAATTAGTGATCTATATATTATATATGAGCTTTTGATACATGCAGGTATGTGTTGAGTGCAGAATCAAGTGTCATTGTTTCATACAAAAAAAGTTGAATCTGTACATTTGTCTTTATTTCACAGCTGAGTTAGGCAATATTTTAGGGCCTGATACTGAAATACCAGCAGTATAGAGATGTGGAATATTGTTGTAATCAGCTTTATCCTGTACTGAGTCCACAAACACAGTAATCATCATCCAGCAGCTTGGCTATTACTCAAAACAAGCATTGCTGAGAGGGCGTCAATCATAGCTGGAGGTCACTTTGAGGCCGCTGCTCTGTGTCGGAGTGAGACCTACTGTTTATGACAAGCTGTAAGGCTGCCGACATTAACTTGGGTGATTTTTATGACCTTAAAGCCTGTAGGAAATCATCTTAATAGGAAATCATCTTAGTGCTCTACTTGCAGCATCACCCCTGACAATATGTATTTAAGTCTGAGAGGAGGCACGATCGATGAATGTCGACAGGATGCGGGAGTAAAAGACCTGCAGTGTGAGAGGAGGGAGCGAACTTGGGAGAAGCAGGGATGGAGATACAGATTCGATGAGGTCATGAAAAAACTAATTTTATTTAACTGAGGTAGAAGGTCAGAGGTCCAACTGTGGGCAACTTCACCTGGAATTTGGAAGCTGAGACAGAAATGAGTGAGCACGCCAAAGCTTCCATAAAATTAGCATTTTCCCTGCAAAGTAGGGCTGGGTGATAAAACAATATCAGTAACTATATATTATAACTATGTTTGTTTTCAGTGGCAAGATAAAAGATCAGTATACATGGATACAACGTTACTGCTTTTTATAATCAGATTCTATTGGATTAATGAACCGTTTAGAATGTTTCAATTAATATGGTTTTGGACTGTTACTTTTTCATTCAGCCTCTTTTCCTAAAGTCTTTTGTTTAATTCTCACTAAAAGGTCAGAAAGAAAAGCTTCCCTAAAAAGATTTTACTTTACACATCTTTGTGCAGAATATTTGGTGGCTAAAACTCACATGACTGGTATTTACAATGTTTTCAAATTTGCATGCTTGTGCCTTACTTTTATCAGTGATAAAGATAGACCATGTTTCAATTACAACTGCTCAGATAACCCATCCCAAACCTGCCTCAGGCTCCACACTTTCATTTTTAAAACTTACTGGCTGTGGACAAACATCTGCTGATGCCTCTGGACACACAGTTAGTGATGTGCTTAGAATCATGAATGACAACTTTGGAAATTATGATGCAGATCCCTTTCTGATAAGATGATGTGGATACTATCACTCTCTTCCTGATTGATCTTCTTAGTCACAACTTCTTTCAGAAGCTTTATTTAAGGCCATTTTGCTTCATAGTGGTGCAACGGCTGTCCCCATTCTGCATTCCTCCAAATGCAGTTTTTTGTGATGATTACATGTTTAAATTTAATTATTAAATGTTAATTATTCAGCGTGGGTAGCCAGCAGTAGACCGGTTAAAAACACAAGGGGCGGTATTCAATGATTTTTTTACTCATTTTGTCTCATTTTGTTTCGGTGTAACTGTTTCTGCTCACAGGTATTGCTCACACATATTGTACATTTACCTCATTATTTGCCACTAGTGTAACATGAATAAAGTAAATTTGCAACACTATATAAATGATTCAAAAGACGAAAAAGCATAATAGGCACCCTGTAAGATGTAGGATGTGCATTCGTGTAGGTGTGTGTAAATTTCCCAGGGCTGATTTGATATTAAATAGCACTTTTTGAGACATATTACCTTTTACAGCATCACTTTAAAGGTTCCAATTCTTGAATACCAGCATCGGCCTGTGATGTCTGTGCTAGAGTCTTGTGTAGTATGTAGTGTGACATATTTCAGAAATTGATTTAATAAACACATCTGGAGCTCGACAGGTGGTGAGAGCACTGTTTTGTTGCACGGCAAAGGATGGGAACAGCCAGAGTTGCTGGACTGAATATATTAGAAGCTATTTGAGAATGTTGACGTGCAAATAACCAAAAGGAAATATTTCAGGAAGAAAAACGACATTGTGACAAACAGGAGCAGGTCTGGACTGTTAATGAGGGCGGAGGATCACAGGTTAGCTGCAGCCGTAATGATTATGCCCTGCTCTATTGTTGGGTCATTATCGCACAGAATTACACTGTCCCTCTTATTTGTTACTCTCCCTCTCTTCCTCCTCACCCCGGCTCATTGGATCGGGGCCATGTCCTGCATACCAGGCCGCTGATCCTCCTGCTTTTGTTTTATTCATGTCCTGTTTCGACCAAGGCCACGTTTAATGGAGCTGAGGGCATGAAAAGCACAACTCTAGATGGGATTTTATTGCCGCTTGCTAAGCCCTGCTAACTATTAGTCTCGCAAAGCCAGGACTCGTCAGTTGTGCAGATTCCGGCGAGTCTGATCCAGTGTGTTGTTCTGACATCAAACCTCTCTGCTACTGTTTTTGCTGTACGATGTTGACAGGAAACTCATCAGCGTAAAGTGTCTCATAAAGAATAAAGTATGAATCGGCCAGTCACATATGATTTTACAGCTTTTGTTTATTTAGTAAATATTATTCCACAATCAATTACGGCAGAGAATGTATCCAGTTAATTTATGGCTCTCTTAAAAATGATGGAAAGCAGAAAAGACAGGGACACAAAAACCACAACAGATTGTCCAATTAAAAGAAACCTGAAGGGGCCTTTAAAACTGCAACAACTCCCACCAAATAAGCAGAAGTTGTCAGAATAAGGTTGCTAAAAGTTTTCTGTGAACTCGCCTTGGCCATTGTAGCATTTTAAGTTTAAGTCACATGACAAGTCCCTCCAGTCAGGATCAAGGTTGTAAGTTGTCTGTATTTCAGATGCAGCCAAGACATGATATTATACCTATGTAAAGTACAGGGAATAAAAGTTCAGAATGTTGAGTCACAGTCCTGCAGGAACCCACTGTTCACTGAACAACAAATGGCATCTGTGACCATGTAGATCTTTTTTTTCTTTTTTAGCGGTGGGGAAGCACAATCAATGGTTTCACTCAGGAACATAAATCAGTCTTTAAATGTATGTACAGGATAAAACAACACAGTAGATGTACATTAAAAATAAGTTTTTAGGTTTTGACAGACACACACCACAAGGTGTATGTCGGTGTATCAAGATCAAGTTTTAATTTGTTGGGAAATTTGTCCTGTGCTCTTGCATGCTGTGGCCATAAAACATTAATAAAACATTGAGAATATAAAAAAAAATTCTATCATGAGGTCAAAGAAAGACTGGACCACAGGCTAGAGTCATCCCACTGTGCAGCGGTCAACCTATTGCAGCAGGATCCCACTTTATCAATAATAAGTTCCTGTTCCAGTAAACTCTGGAGGGAGCAGATCAAACACATTTAGCTTGATAGAGCTGTCTTATTTGTCTTTAACCACAAAATGTAAATTCCACATGTGCGATTAGTACTGCAGCAGAATACATTCAACACAGGCGTCCTATTAATCATTACAGAACATCTGCAGAGGCAAAAAAAAAAGAGTAAGCTTCCATTAGGAGGCAAACAGATTCATCCAGTGTCCAGGGATCACTTGTGGAGGAGGAAGAGCAATGTTTCATTAGACAGAGGAAGGCCTCCTCTATCAGTTCACAGCTGTAATAAGAACCAACCAGAGCCAACTCTGATTACAGCCACTTCATAAAGACAGCCAGTTTATATGTGCTGCGGTTCCCATTGTTCAGCAGCTGGTATCAGACAGGAGGAAATGTTCTCAGCTGGTAATTAACCTGCTGACGTTCACTTTAATGACCTTTCACCTTAGGACAGATAGCCAGACGTGAGCTCTGCTACCAGCAGAATAAGTAAAATTCAGAGTATAAGAGTTTGTGTGGGCATAGACCTGTGCATACTGGATCAGAAATTACTGGCCCTCAAATTTAAAGGGTTGCTTTACAAATGCATTCACTTCTCAACATCTTGACCAAAGTTATTCAGCGAATGCTCCGTAAATAACAAAAGCTTTCCCGTTAAAAAAGTCTGTTTCAACTCACAATGATGCCTCATATATTATTGATCTTTCTAGAATCTAAACCTTTTTTTCTCCAATATTGAATATTGAATAAATATTTGGCCATACCCCTACATGCCTATCGGGCACTTGCAAACATTAATGGATCTTTGTATGTCTGCCCTTGTGCTGCAGGATCAGTGGGGTCATGTGGAGGAGATTGAGCTGGTGAACGATGGTTCAGGTTTGGGCTTCGGCATTGTGGGAGGGAAGACCACCGGAGTGGTGGTCAGGACACTTGTTCCAAACAGTGTGGCTGACAAGGTAAGATGGACCCTGCGGGTGCAATTACAAGCATGGCACTTCTCTGTTTGCCAAGGCAAAACATTTCTCTCAGGTCTAAGTCTTTGAAGAAAAATATGATTACAATGTGATGTTTTTATGGAGAATGAAGGACTGGAAGGGAAAAAAATATTAATTAATCACTGTTAAAGAGATGAGTCAAAGGATTTACAGTAAGTGTAGTTTGCATTATTCATGTTCATCATGAATGGATGAACACTGGATGATCATGGATTTTCAAACAAATGAACTGAAACAAATGGCTGCTTAATGGAAGAAGAGAAGGAAAGAAATCACTAAATACTGGTAAAACTGAGGTCTACTGAGCCCTGCAACCATTGACCAAGGCATCTTCAGCAGATCCGCTGAGCAGCTCACAGTAGCAACCTGATTTGTCTAAGCAGGAATTAGAGCCTGGTGGATGTTTCCTGCATAAATGACCATTAAAGCACAGGCAGTAGAATAGAGCAGGCAACAGCAGAAAAGGAAAATTGTTGCTTTGTAACAGGATTAATCAATTAGATTAATTGTACAAGATAAATGTTTCTGCACAGAAGTGTAATTCACTCTGACACTGATGTTATTTAACCACTTTCTTCTCACTTCAATTCAATTAATGCTTGAAGCTGAAATGTTAAAACCTTAGATGACCATATTTTAATAGAAAAGCTCCTTCTCCTTCTGTTCTCTTAATATCTGTCCTACACTTCTCCTCTAAATTCTCTCTTTCCTTTTACCACCTGTTTACTGTCTCCTTTACCTCTTTGTTGTTTCAGTTTCTTTCATCCTGCTTCACCTTTCCAGTTTTTAAAAACTGACCATGTTCCAATATTGATGCTTTGAAAATAAGTTTAAAGGTGCAAAATTTTATAGAACTACAGCCAGGTCATCTGGATATTTAAATCACCATTTAATTATCAAAGAATATCCAGAACTAGTGGTTTAACAGCAAGTTGGTCGTTAAAGCTTGAACAAATAATGTCTGGTTAAAAAAAAGGATAGTGGAATTACCTTAGCTCATATATTTTTAAAAAAAAGCACAAATTGTATCATCAACAAAGTCCTGTTATTAACAAGTTCTGTTTAGTTTGCTGAATATGAAAACAAAAACATAAATTGGACATGTATGGATTTTTTTACGTGAATTATTTTAAACTACTTTAAAGTTTGTTGAAGTCTGTGTGTTATTGTGTTGTGTTATAAGTATGTTGTCAATGCTTGGAATGTCTTACATACAACACCTTAAGGAACTTAAGTTGTAGCTAGTGTTTTGATGGAAGAGCTGGGGACATAAGACTTTTAAATGATGTCCCACTTCTTTGGTTGAGGGAAAACAGCTGCAGCAAACCTCAATATAACAGTCACATACTACTGTGTTATTATGTTGGAATCTAGTGAACCAGTTTGTTTTTAATCCACTAAGACGACCCCCACCCAACCCACCCAACCCACCCACACACACACACTCATTGTTTCTTTGTCCCATTTAGGATGGACGTCTTCGCACAGGTGACCACATCCTTCGCATTGGGACAACACCCACCACAGGTCTGACCAGTGACCAGGTTGTCAAGGTTTTGCAGGGATGTGGGAGTCGTGTGACCATGCTGATTGCCAGGGATCCCCAGGGTCAGAGGTCAATAGGTCCACCACCTCCACCACCTCCAGACTCTGCCCCAGTCTCCTCCCTCCTCCCCCGACCCCCGGAACTGCCCCAACAAGGCCCCGACACAGCTCCCATACACCGGGTTAGCAAGACGGTGAGTAGTAGTGTCAGAATCACCAGAAATATACAGTGGATATAAAAAGTCTACACACCATTGTTAAAATGGCAGGTTTTTGTAAGTCAGCTGTACATTATTTGGGGTTAATCAGTTATTTATATAATGGTAGGGATATACTAGTTAGTAATGAGTGAGTTTGAATGTAATTGGTTGATTGTGAACACTGGGTGTGCACACTATCACAGCCAGATTACTGTATTTTATTTATTTATAAATTATTTCCTGTAATTGATTCTTCCTGTTTTTTACTTTATTTTAAAAGTTCAAATTTTAGAGTTTGTCAGATTCTGACATGACTTGGTCTCATTTTTTCACATCACAAAAACCTTCTGTTTTATCAGCAGTGTGTGGACTTTTTATATCCACTGTTATTCCAGCAGATGAATTGAAATGCTTGTTGCAGCCAAAGAAATAGGAATGTTAGATTTTGTCAATACACTATGTAATAAAAAAGAAATTAAGAGATAAATGGTAACAATTGAATCAACATGTGTGTTGATTTGCTCACTTATTGTGAATGTTTGACATCATTTAATCACAGTCTTGTCTTAGTCATTAGTCATAACAGTCTCTGAAAACACAGCAGAATTCTTTCATTTCATTTACAGATAAAAGTTGCAAACAACCAGACCCATGAAACTGAGTTGCTCTGTCTTTGCAGCAGAAGATGAAAGAGTTGTTTTCTCTGTTCTTTGTGCATTATATGTGCTACTGGCAGTGTCCATGCTGAAATATATGGGCTGATCATACTGTGTGTGGGTGTGTGTGTGTGTGGGAATGTGGTGTGGTTTAGCCCAACTTGGAGGGATATGAGATCCACGAGGTCCCTCTAACCAAAAAAGGTGACCAGAGCCTTGGCATCTCCATCATCGGTTACAACCCTATGACCAGTCAAGGTGAGAGAGGAAGAAACTCTGATAAAACTACACATTGAACAAACAGTTCAACTTCTCTTTGTTTACACAGTACTGAAAGTTTGGAGCTGCCTGCCAGCATATGCCAAAGCCAGGAATGTCCATTAATATAGTTGAGTGAAAGAACAACAAAGAGTTAAAAGAACCACAACTTCAATTGTGCAATTTAATATTTCTAATACAGAGGCATTAGTTAATAATGCCTAACTAACTACCTGTTGGCGATCACAATGACGTATTTTAAAGCCAGGTGGTGTTACAGTATCTCCCAAAAGTGAGTACACCGGTCACATTTCTGCAGATATTTCATTATATCTTTTCATGGGTAGTGTACAAATTATATAACAATGTAAATTCTCAAAATAACTCGAAAATACAGCCATTAATAGCTAAAACCCTGGCAACAAAAGTGAGTATACCCTAAGTAAATATGTCCAAATTGAGCCCAATTAGTCATTTTCCCTCCCCAGTTTCATGTGACTCATTGGTGTTACAAGGTCTCAGGTGTGATTAGAGAGCAGGTGTGGTAAATTACTGAAGCAGAACATGATCCCCTCCCTTGGGAAACTGGGCCGCAGGGCAGTTTTCCAGCATGATTACAACCCCAAACACCCCTCCAAGACGACCACAGCCTCGCTAAAGAAGCTGAGGGTAAAGGTGATGGACTGGCCAAGCACGTCTCCAGACCTAAACCCTATCGAGCATCTGCGGGGCATCCTCGAATGGACGGTGGAGGAGCATAAGGTCTCTAATATCTGCCAGCTCCGTGATGTTGTCATGGAGGAGTGGAAGAAGATTCGGGTGGCAAGCTCTGGTGAACTCCATGCCCAAGAGAGTTAAGGCAGTGCTGGAAAATAATGGTGGCCACGCAAAATATTGACACTTTGGACATTTTCACTTAGGGTGTACTCACTTTTGTTGCCAGGGGTTTAGCTATTGATGGCTGTATTTTGAGGGAACAATAAATTTATATAATTTATATAAGCTGTACACTGACTACTTTTCATTGTATGAAAGTGTAATTTCTTCAGTGTTGTCCCATGAAAAGATATAATGAAATATCTGCAGAAATGTGAGGGGTGTACTCACTTTTGTGAGATACTGTATATACGATGGTTATAAATGCTTGATGGGTAACAAAAAGTGGGGAGAACAATGTGACTAACGACATCTTGATGACAATTGAATATTTTCTACCTATTGTGCTGTTTTGTCATTAATCTCTCTCCTTTACTGTTTCCATGTGTCTCCATATTTCTTATTCAGATGCAGTGGGTGTGTTTATTAAGCACGTAGTACCAGGTAGTGCTGCAGATCAAAGTGGAAACATTCGTGTCTACGACCGACTGATAGCAGTAAGAACCTTTGTGTGTGTGTGTGTGTCTGTGTGTCTGTGTGTCTGTGTGTGTGTATGTGTTTCGAACTGCAGAAATGTTCAAACTTCCTTGACTTCCTTTTCTCCCAAATTTGAATTACACCTTAAAAATGAACCTTAAATATCCTACCCATGAGCAACATTCATTGTTCAGACAAACTTCTTTGTTTCATACACAGCATAAAATAACAAATTTAATTTTAGAGATGTTACAGTGCAACCTGCCTCAGTGTATGATTGACATATTGATTTTCCTCGCTGTCACTTCCTGTCTCACATCTTTCTCCCACTCTGTCTCTTTTTTTGTTTCACTTCATTAAACTAACTGTCTCATCTGTCTCTTGCTGCCTTTTTGTCTCTTGTTGTCGGTCTGTCTCTCTCAATAGCTGGATGGTGTCAGCCTTCATGGGATGACCAATCAGGAGGTGCTGGAGGTGATGAAGCAGACGGGTCAGACTGTGGTTCTCTCTGTGGTCAGGAAGAAACCCAGAGCCCTGGAGAGATCCCTGGATAAAGGTAGATCGATGGAGGACTGAGAGAGATAGAGCGAGAGAGAGAAACAAACAGAGGGATGGACAGACAGACAGATGGACATTCAGACAGATAGACAGAGAAGTAGACAGAAAGTCATGTGTGGAGGTGTTGATAGTTTCAGTATTGTGTAAACTACGATGTATCTTTTACAGATGATGCTAAAACATTCTAATTGATTTTCTGTATTAAAACAATAATCTGCAGCTCTATGGGAAGTTCACTCTGTGCTAAACTTATAAGAGCTTTTCTCCCTATTTCCTGTCTGAATCCTCTCTGCCTGTGTCCTCTCACCTAGATTAAGATGACAGATTTGTTTACACCTCTGTAATTTTCCCCAGCTCCCCACAGAAAAGCCTGGGATTTCTCCTCCACGAACATCCAGAGAGATTAATTCTCCTGCTTCTGGGTCATTTTTTGTCTTGCAGTCGGCCAGTGGCCTGTGTTGGTTCACCCTCCAGGCCGGAGAGAGAAACAAGTGATTTTAAAAGAGGAAGAGAAGTGCAGCGCTCTTATCTCCTCCAGATGTCCGTTATTTCATTACTGAAAAAAACACAGTAGCAGAGTTCAGCCTGAAGTTTTAACTTGTTGTATTCTGGTCATTTCTCTGACACTATTATCGTACATTAATGATCAACCCGCAGGTCAAAGTTCAGAGCACCCTTAGTGTGTTTACATAGCCACAATTGTACAAAAATTTTCATTGCATGTTCATTGCATTCAGTGGTTGATTAGGGGCCTCAGATGAAACATATGACATAATATGAATGACGGAGCGCATGTCCACACATTCATTTTGTGTAAGGCCAGGAATGGAAGCGATTGAAAGAAATCTATTTTTATTCTTTGTTTTTTCTCTCTCTCTCTCCCCCTCTATGTGCGTGTGTGTGTGTGTGTGTATATGTCAGTGGAGAGGGAGTCGTCTCATCTGTCCCTGCGCAGATCACTGGAGGTGAAGTCTCGCTCATCTGGGTTTGGCTCCACAACGATGAAGCTTGAACCAACATACCCTAACACAGCACAGCTAAGCAGAGGTGAGCCCACATCCCCATGCACTCCAGAACACTGACAGTTCTGAGTCTCAGCACATTCTATGTGACATTAAATAATGGGCACAGCATTAAAGTGCCAAATCCTACTTTTAATTTGAGTGAGTCTACTTCATAAAAGAAACAACAACAATATTATTAAATATAACTTCACAGTAATGTTGATCGGGTTCTAAAATTGACATTTTTGGGTTTCTTTTAACTTTTACCTTCAATGTATTTCAGTGGCAAGAATTTTTGTATTTTGATTATATTCTGGGTGTGAATCTGAAAGGAATAACTTGGTATCGCTGGCACTGGATAACAGGATGTCACAAGGCCTTTATGTGTGCTATTTTGATTTGTGGGGTGTTTTTTCTTAAACACTGGGAGATGCGTGAAGACTTGAGGTTACTCTCACAGCACCAGGTGATTTGATCTTTTAAGTTGCGTGGATGTAGAGCAATATGTCATCTTGTTGCTCTGAGGGACCTCAGTGAATAGTTTGGACAAATACACTAATGGACAGGTCATATTTGGGTTTAAAATCTGTCCTCAGTGCTAACTGGGAGATGAGAACTGGACACTGTGAAACAGTGTCTGAAGTGTAACATTAATCCAGTCAGGTGAAATCCTCATCAATGATCCTGTGATCATGCTGTCAGTAGGTGCAGCTTCAACGACATGTCTAACAGCACTCCTTTCTGAATTACGTCCTCTCCTTTTATTACCTATTAGCTTTACTAAATGGCCAAAACACCAAAGTAACACTCAGCATGCTGCCTGCCTGCTCGCAGGTCTACAGCTGTAAAGTGTCTGAGCTGCCTGACAGCCCCACACCAATGTATCACCCTGTTTATTCAGCCCAGCGCTGCAGATTCATTGCTCTGTGAGGGCCAGGGTTAGCAATGCTAATTTAATCAGAGTCTGTCACTGTAACATTGCCACGTGAAGAGATGTGTGAAAACGTGGAGTTTTTGTTTGTTTGTTTGTTTGTTTGTTTTTTAAGATCAGCTGCAGTGGTTTGTGTTCAGAGTGTACAGAGAGCAGAGTGAAGTCTGTTCAGCTGCCTCTTCTCACAGGGCATGGCTCTCATCTGCTCTGACTGTCAGGAGTTCGGCTTCAAACTGCTGTCGGAATTCCCCTTTATTCTACCGACAAGTAGAAGCATGTGTTGCTGAAGTATTTTTTCTTTGAACATGGTTGAAGTTGCTTACTTTACCATAAATGTGTATGATTTAGAATTTTGCATCTCAACCATTTAATTTCAATGAGGTGACAGACGAGGTGAAGTAGACGTTATAATGTAATATTCCTTTCAGGTTCTGCTGGGGTTCTTCCTCAGTACTATCAGCTGTGTAACATACTAAAATAGACCTCTGTCCATAGTATTTGTTGTGTTTGCCTGGTATTGTGGCTGCAGCTGTACCACATTTCACCTTGCCAGCATATGTCACTAGTCGTGCATTGTCTGCAATCCCACAGTCCACACATTTCTCCCACATCATGAGTTCCTAAACTTTTAAGCCCTTGACCCCAGAACTAATGGTTCCAGAGACTTATGACTGCCATTATCCCTGGTGGAGGTCAATGCACACAGAATATTGATTTCTGCTAGTTCTTTAAAAAAATAACATCACTACACATGTCACAGTTTTTCCTGTGGATCTATAAATTGATCTGCTGCAACCGATGAGCTGATGTAAAGATACAAATATATCATCATCTCTAAATATGTACCATCAAACCCTGCCATTGCACTATTTACACTTCTGCTGCTTTTGCTGCATTTGCATTACATACAGTAAACAGAATTCTGTTACAGTCTCAGCAAAAAGCTGCTGTGTTTTAACGACTTAATTGTAATTTTGCATCTGTTCTACTGCTTACATAGGCTGCTCTCTCTCTCTCTCTCTCTCTCTCACTCTCTCACTCACTCACTCACTCACTGTCTGTCTGTCTGTCTGTCTGTCTGTGTACAGCCACAGAGGCAGAACTGAGGGCTAAATGGGATCAGGCTCTGGGACCACAGTACCAAGTCCTGGTGAGACCACACACACTCTAATAATGTCCATGCATATCCGTCCATTCGTTGTGGAAAAATGTTATTAAGTAACAATGATTGCGAAAATTAATTCTATGATTGTTTTAATCATCCCAGTCAAGCAAAAAAATCTACATCATGTATCTTCTTAGCAGTCTACTTATTTTTGTGATTATTTAATCACATCCGTGTCCTTATTTGCCATGATTGCAAGTCGCTGTGCAACAAATGATACATTTACAGTGTATCTGTGCCTCTGTGTACAGTAAAGACTCTTCTTTTCTTCTTTGTATAATTTGTCTTTGAGAATGATTCAGTATCATTTAAATTCCTGCAAAGAACAGCAGTGTACTTACAGTCCAGGCATGGGTAACTGGCGTAAAGGACATCATTGTCTCTCACCTGTATGTGGTCATGGGGCATCATTGCATGCAGTTTATTCATATTTTTAATCAGTCGTTTTTAATAATGAATTAACCAGAATGAAAGTCAAAACTCAACCTTTACTTTTTGAAACAATGCCAGCCTCTCTTGGCTGGTAGGTTGTTCCCACACTGACTCTTTGTGGGGTGCACAGCCTCTTCTACAGGACTCCTTATTCCTCCTTTCTTTTAAGATATTTCTGTGATGATTTATGAGCAAGCATTCACCATTCACCTCTTGATTGGACAAAACATTAGCTTAAAACTTTTGTACTTTTCCATTCCAGACCTTATAATCTCTCCCCCCACCTCTCTCTCTCTCTCTGTGTGTGTCCCTTTAGGTGGTGAAGTTGGATCCTGTCATTGAGGATGATGCAGAGCTGCAGAAGTCCTCCAAAGTAAGAGGCACTCTACTTCTAACTCATTCGGATCAATGACAGTGGGCGAAATATTAGAAACTCCTTTTAGACACACCTAGTTCAAAAAAGCAGCGCAAACTACGACTCCATAGTTGATTTAACACGTCTGTACAGCAGAACATTACAGCTCCACTTAATAAAGGAGGATTTATTGCAGTACTGCTGAATTAAATGATCTCTTTTGGCTGACGTCTTTTACTCCTGGTTGCAGCTGTTGCCAGTGCACACTCTGCGTCTCGGTGTGGAGTTAGACTCATTTGATGGTCACCATTACATCTCCTCTGTGCTCCCTGGAGGCCCGGTGGATAAACATGGAGTCTTAAGACCAGAGGATGAGCTCCTGGAGGTAAAATACATGTACACACCCTATTGGACTGCAGATCTTGAAAATGCAGTGCAGTGTCACAGTTTAAAAGTGAACACAAATACTGGAAGCAGGGCTATGCCAGATGTAACACACAAAAAAATCAAAAGATGTGTTAATAAAATTGAAATGTTTCAACTTATAAATCCTTTTCCTATTGCAAAAACATTTCCCCCAATCTATAGCAGGTTTTCATTCACAGCATCAGCTCTAGAGGGCAAGAACTGGAACAGAGCTCAAACCTGACTTGGCCCCTGACAAGGCCCTTGACCAGTTCAAGACCTTGTGTGCAGTCATTACTTTCAGCAGCAGTCTTCTTTCTTCTTCTGTCTCCACTTCCACTTTTTAACCTCACACATTTACCACTAAACAATGTTGATTCAGTGCTGCTCAGGATTACAAATGTATTCGGTGTAATGTGTGTGTAAATCCAGCCAGTAGACTGAAGACTTTTTCAGCAGACAGGTTAACTCATCAGTGACCACAAACCAGAGCTGCTGTTTTTACCCCTTACCCTTAAGTAAGACCCGACAAGAATTTGTCACTTTGGGTAGCTGAGATAAGACAGCAGGAATCAATCTAAGTATAAAGTTAGGTGGTCACTCTTCTAAACATTAAAGACAAAATGCTGACGAACAATGATGTAAACATATTCGTTTTCACTGTAGAGCTCAATATAGGGATAAGGCAGACCAGCCCTGTGTTGTTATGACAAAAGCAAAAACATATATTTATTTTAGTGGGAATGTAGTCAAAAACGTATTCATATAGCAGCAATAATAATATTTTTGCTATTAATCGTTTTATAATAATAATAAGACATAGTATCAGATGTGGATCCAGCTCTGGAGTCAGTGATACATTGTAACTATACAGTCTGGCATATTCCATGATTGGCTTCCAGCGCAGTCGATGATCCAGGATGTGGCTGCATCTGACAGACAGATACAGCTTTATTGTCATTATATACAAGTATAATGGAATTACAGTTTGCAGTCCTGGATCTGCAAAGATAGAGCACAGGGACTCCAGGCAAGAAGTCCAGTGAATTTATTCAATATATACTTTACTATGCAATTAAGGCTGCAACGATTCATCGTCGACGTCGACTATTAAATGTGGTCGACCCGAAATTTTGTGGTCGTCTAGTCGTATATTATTTTAAGCAACATGATGAACGCCATTCAATTCATTAGAATACATGCAAATAAAGTTGCAATGCGCCACCGGAAACGTAAGGGGCAATAGCCTGCACCATCTGCGTCCATATTGAACTTAACACTGAAGAAGTTCAATAGCAATAGCAAAGTCGATGCAGTAGCAACGATGGCTGAAGCAGAGGTGCATAGTGATGTTAGCGTGAGACCGCGAATGTCTAAAGTCTGGGAGTATTGTCGGGAAAATAAAGAAAATAAACACGTCAAGTGCACTATCGGGAGTTTTGGCATCCAAAGTCCCGGATGGGTAAACTGTTCTCTTTTTTTAGCCTACCTTTCAAAAATGCATCTCTCAGTATAAAGTAACAATAGCTAGGCTACTTTAAGGCCACTTTCTTCAAAGATGATGTTAATTTCGTTTACACGTACCAGGATATCCAAAGCCGACAACGACCGTCATGTTACGGTGCTAAAACTGTGTTTACCTTTTCACCTGTCTGAGGAACACCCGGAGTTTTTCAAAGTAACGTTAACGTCATTTTCAGTGACTGAAACCTCTGGTTAAACCCCATTTGAAAAAAATATGCGTCTTTACTATGATACTATTATATGCATCACTAGTGGACACATTGCCTCTAATACTTAAAAACGGAAAACGTAGCAAATAAATAATCGATAATCGCTGACTAACCGAAAATTAGATTCTAGATTAGTCGACTACAAAAATAATTGTTAGTTGCAGCCCTACATGCAATATATACTTTGAAGATGACAGACAAGAACAAGTATGACCAACAATCTAAACTTGTAGCAGCATAACTGAGAGCTGATCCAAGACAGGTCTGGGCCAGCCTTAACTGATCAAAAAGGAAAGTTTTAAGCTTACTCATAAACACAAAGAGGGTGTCTGCACCCTGGACTGAAGCTGGGAGATAATTCCACAGCAGATCTGTGTGCTCGCTAAAGATTCCGGCTGCTACTCTCCTTTTATAGAATATGGGGACCATAAGGAAGCCTGCATTTAGAGAATGAAATGCGCTAGTGGAACAATATGGAACTATGAGCTCTTAATAGTATGATAGTGCCATGACAGGAAACCAATGCATAAAGTTATTACAGGAGTCTGTCAGTAGATGTACAGCAGCATTTTGAAAAAGCTGCCGTCATTAAGGCCTAACTGGTGCAGTCTAATAAGGAATTCCAACAGTCGAGCCTGGGG
This sequence comes from Trinectes maculatus, assembly GCA_016785345.1. Lineage (NCBI taxonomy): Eukaryota > Metazoa > Chordata > Actinopteri > Pleuronectiformes > Achiridae > Trinectes > Trinectes maculatus. The sequence goes on from JAFBJQ010000953.1 coordinate 107,994, forward strand.
CAAACAGAGAAATAATTGAGCCAAGTGCAGCACGCTGTCAAACTGTCATACTTTTGTGTATTGAAGAGCGAAAAAATATCAATTAACATTACAGTTATGACACGGCACCAATGAAACAAATCACAGTCAGTGTATTCTAGTTAAAACTCTTCATTTGCATTGAATTTGTGTGTAGGTGAATGATGTTCAACTCTACGGCAAATCTCGACGGGAGGTGGTATCGTTTCTCAAAGAGGTGCCTCCTCCATTCACTCTGGTCTGCTGCCGACACCCAGCCTCTGAGCTGGAACCAGAACCAGAATCGGAGCCTGAGTCTGAATCTGAAGCTGCAGTACAACCAGGGCTCAGCCTGGCAGGACGTTCACAGCCCAGTGTTGAGGAGGTGAGAAATCATCAGAGAACGATAGTGCGGGAAAAAAAATCACCTATGAAATATCCAGATTGTGTTTAATTAAATACATTTTGCTCTTGTTACATGTCGAAAACACAACACTATGACATTTAATGCTGATTTCGTTACGAAAAATTGCATTGAATTGCTGACTTTCATATTGTTAAAAACTATTCTAGTCCATAAATAATGATGATATTAACCAACATAAACCGTGTGTGCTGTCCTGTCCTCTACTGCGTTGTGTTGCGTTGTGCTGTGTTGCGTTGTGTTGCGTTGCGTTCTTTTGTGTTGTGTTGTGTGCTCATCAGATTGAGCTGAAGCTCTCGTCATTGCTCTGCAGTCAGACACTGTTGAAAGATGACAGTGGGAAACAGCCGTGGGAGATGAGACGGGTAAACTGCTTCACTCTACTATAGTCAGTGCATGGATTAAGAGACAAATACAAAAAATAACCAATATAAAATAAATATTAATATAAGTAATCAATGTGTGTTTTAATAGTATTTAACCCAAATCACACCCAAATTTAACCCAAATCACATCATTCTGCGATGGGGGTGTTAAATATGTAGTTGGTTGTGTACAAATGTTTCCAGTGATTTCAGGTTACCTGTCAATGGCATCATATCCTCTTTGTGCATGTGTTACTATCCCACTTGTCTGCTATGATCACAAATTAGAGGAGACCTCTGAGTCTAATTCAGCTACCAGTAAAAACCCTAGCAAAAGATGAATATGCTAACTACATAAAGCTGACTGCAGTGATGAATACAACTCCCATAATCCTGTGCTACCTCAACACATCACCCATTATTAAATATGATCAATATTGGTAGGAAATAACAGACTGTGTAAGAGAGCTTTAATCCACTCTGAGAGTGATTTGTTTATATCAGGAACAGGTGTCCCCTGTGGAAGAGGTGCTGGTAGAGGAGAAGATTGAACATAACCAGGAGCAGGAAGAAGACGAGGACCAGGATACCGATGAGGATGAGGGGGAGCTGGCTCTCTGGTCTCCAGATGTTCAGATGCTGAAGCTGCAGAAAGAAAGAGACAAAGGCTTGGGCTTCAGCATCCTGGACTACCAGGTAACAGCAGCAGCAACAGCACCAGTGCTTCATTCATCTGCTGTCTTCTTTCTTTTTTACACTTATAATGACAAGCCTTTCAGTTTCATTTACTTGAAACTCCTAAATTCTCAGTATCTCTGTCACTGAAATATCTGAAACATTTTGACTGGATAATGTTTAGGTGACAGATGGTTTAGGTGAAATATGTGGAAAATTGAACAGAACAGATGCAGGAAGCTGAGTTCTTTTCAGCACCGATCTTTGGTCGTCATACAGTTTATACATCATGACTGTCCAGGCTGTGTTTTAGATGTATTTGTGTTGGTTCGGGGCTTGGATTGAAGTCTGTTAGCAGTTGGTCTTTCCAGCTCCACTGCCAAACAAAGTAAAGTAAAACTCTGTGATAGACATACAAATACTGTACTGTGTCAGTGAAAGCATTCCCCTACGAAGACATTACTGGAGACCAAAAGTGCTTTTCATTTTGATGATTAGTCTGTTTCTGACATAGACTGGTTATGGAAGGATGGTGTGTCTCCACATCCTCTCACTGTACACAGATATAGCCACGATATCACAGATATCGTTTCAGATATCATATTGTGCTGATGACACCATTTGGAGCCAGAATCTGTGTCGTAGTGGTTTGAGCCACATTGTAAAAGTCCCCTCTGTAGAACCGTCTGACCAATCATGATCTGTCAGTAATGTGGTCTTATAGCATCAAATAACTATTTAACACCAAATCTTTATTGGACGTATGAACACCTGAATATAAAGAGCTACCTTACATGACATGATGAAACCATCTTTGGAAACATTTGTTTGATGTATTCTGTAATGTTTTTTTTTTTAGTTTGGCTCATGTGTCATCTGCTAATGTGGAACAGGGTACATACAGGGTATGCAACTATAGCCACATACCAGGGAACAATAATGATATTTTGGCTACATTTTTAGAAGCGATCATATCATCCATCTTTGTATACAGTCATTGGTTTCGGCACTGCCTATGGTGGTTTCAGGGTGAACATGTGGGGAGGCTCACTTCTCTGTGGTTGAATGAGGAAAATAAATTCCACACCCCTTCCAAGTGCAAGTGGGTATTTTTTCTTTTACTAGAAAAAAACTTAATCAACATAAGCCTTTTTTTGGTCTGTGAGTGAGACAATGCAAGACAACAAGACAACCCTCAACAAGGGTGAGGAAAAACTGCCAACCCCCCCCCCCCCCCCCCCCCCCCTTAACAGAGGAAAAAACCGCAGAAACCTCCAGGAGAGACTCATGTGAGGGATCCCACGTGGCATCCATTGGACAGAAGTGCAATGGATGCCACGTGTACACAACACATCAACAAAATGACAGAAAAATATGGAGAGAGAGAGAGATATTATTATTATTATTATTATTGTTGTTATTATTATTCCGTGATATTTGCCTAAATCTCAGACCTGGATTCTGTAATCAGAGATATCAGCATCCTGTGGACAGTCAGAGACTGCTTAAAACACATGCTGTACATGTGTTTTACTTAAATTTCTAACATTTTGTTAAAAGACATTATACTATGATGCTTTTTCTTCCCCATCAGTCAGTCAGACCATCCGCAACAGTGAAAACCAGAAATGGTCTCAGGTTCATATCCGAGTGAAACCCACTTGCAACAGTTGACACAAAATGAAATCAATCAACTTCCCAACTAATCATCTACATGCCACCCTCCACCACCATCACCACCTCACTCTTTTTCCTCTATATCTCTCGCCCAAGGGCACGTCGGCCCAGTGTCTCTGCCAAAGTGTTTCCTGTTACTGACTCGGCTGCTGTCAGAGTTGAGTGAAAGATGTTTGGAGGCAATAACACAAGAGCTGAACTATATGGACTCTGCTTGATAGTTTCTACTAAAACCTGACACCTTTAAAATGTGACCACTCTCAAACCTAAAAATTTGACTGGGTTATTTTCTAAACACAGAAACATATTGATCAGTTTTTTTTTTTGGTTTTTTTTACACAAGTTGAACTTTTTCACTTGTTAAAATCCTGCTCAGTGCAGCAGCAAGTCCAACACCAGGATTGTTTAGTCTATAGATCCACCAGAGTATGTTTCCATCAATATCTCAGGACAAAGGCTATCTTAAATCTAAATGAATGAATGAATGAATGCGTATAATTCATAGCACAAGTGTTTAATAATCTGCCCCGCCCAGTGTTGCCAGTGATGTCAAAATTGCTATGAACCACTGCTACAATGAAATGCCTTCTTATAATATTTAGCTGCTGTGCTAAAGTGATTGTTAGGATTCTATTAGGCGGCACTGTAACTTGAGTGTGAAAAAACAATCCTCTTTCATTTGTGTTAACATGGTATGAACGTCCCTTTTGTTACCCCTCCAGTGATGGTTTTACGTCACTTTTGGCTCAACAACAAGCTGCTACCGAGATCGATTTGGTCCCATTGAAAGTCATCAGAGTATCAGTGAGGTCTGACACACTTGCTGATGATAATGTTCAAAACACAATTGGTTAGCCACTTCCTCCCAAAACTGTAATCTGAAAGTGAGAAATCTTGAAGAACAGTATTCAAATAAATTGAATATAGGATATATGTCTATGCTATTTTCTCGGGAACCAATCCAGAAAAAAACTTCCATCCATCTATCCATCCATCCATCCATACATGAATGTAGGTGGTGGGGCTGGAGTCAATCCCAGCTGACTTTGGGCAAAAGGCAGGGTACACCATGGACTAGTCATCAGACAATCACAGAGAGACATAATAGACAGCAAACTAGTCCCACATATTATCAAAAGTCTGAAAGGAAGAAAATTAAAAAATAAAATCTGATGTAGAGTCTCACAGCTCCTGCAAATACTTGGAATCCCATGTTTATTTTAGTTGTAAAATCATTCAGCGTTTCCATCTTAAAGATTTTATAAAGGCCAACTCTGTGTTGACACCCTGTAACCTACACATCCAAAAAAAGATACGCATTGTTTTCTGTACTTTTGGCAAAATGCATTAATTTCTTTCTTTTTTGTCTTTTTTTTTTTTTTTTTTTTGCACTATCTCCTCCGTTTTTCTGGTTTCTACACTTTTTGACAGCAGAGGCCTTTCTCTTTCCGGAGGATCTTGTAGGAGTAGAGGACTCAAGTTCTGACTCCTCACCACCTGTAGCCATGTTGTTCCTTCTAAAAATACAGAAAGGCTTTGTTCTGGCAGCCTGAAACTTGGCACAGCAGCTCATACTGCAGCACAGGCGATGCCCTGGGTTCATCACAAGGGACTTCACAAAGTGCATATCCACTCTAACCAGGAGAGGGTTGTATGGTTGGCATGTGAGTCTCTAAGCAGTTTGGATTCTGGCAGAGCCAGGGCAGCCTCCTGGTTCCTCTGGTTAAACCAACAGAGCAGAGATGAGGGCTGTATGCAGTGTTTGTGCTCACATTATGAACAGGACAGCCAAAGTTGCAGTTTGTTTTCTGCACACTTTAATGCCAAGTTGGTGCAGAGTAGGTCAAGTGAACATGCAAAAATATTCCACTTCTAGAGGTAGAGTGTATAATTTAACATACATGATGTATAAAGTTCACAGTAATAAATGTTGAGAAAGATTTCAAGTTCCTCTAAAACATTAATAGCTGTTACAGACGGACAAGGTAAACTGACATTTTGTTGCTTCGTCTCCCTACATTAATACCAAATAATGATTTTTTTTTCTTTATTTTATAAAATGCTGAATTCTAAATAGACATACATTTGTTCTAAAAAAGAAGACTTCACTGATTCTCTAATGCAAGAAGTAAACCTGTTCCTCCTTTAAGCATGGGAGAAAAAAGTCACACAAACGACAGAACTGTCTAAAAGACCTTCTGTCCATATTAAGCATCATCTCTGCATAGCCTCATGTAGCACGTTTTTTCCACAACAGCCGTCTGAGTCTGTAGCTCAGGAGGCTTTTTCTAATTTACAGTGCAGCAGCCGTCCAAAGTAACGTGACATAGCTGCCTACCTGTTAGTTTGACCCACATTGTTTGAGCAGAACTGGCAACAACATTGCTCAGGTTTTTCTGTGCACACATTTATTTTCACATGAAAACCCATTTCAGGTTTATGGCAAACTCCCAAGACACTGAGTAACTTAAATGCTGAAATGTAACATTTAAGCTCTCTGACAGAAAGTTGAACATGTCCCACCTTTTACAACACCTAACAGTGATGTCACAGTGTACGACAAGTACATAATGAGTCCAACATGTTAACCACAGTTTAACACATGTAAAATGTTTAAATGTGAGCCTCTGACAAATCTTCACATCAATCAACCGCTGCTGCGTTTCACTGTCAGTTTCACTGACAGAAATGACTGTGACTCTGTCCTTTCATTTCTCAGATCTTGTTTTAATGTCTTGACTGTCTCAGCTATATGGCAGGCAAGATGTTGAAAACAATTTTGACATTTTAAATTAGTCTCTTGTCCTTTTTCTTCCCATTTCACTTCCACATCTCCAACTCTTTCCATCTCTTGTGTTCTATGACCTTTGACCTCCTTACTGCTGACTGCTGCTGACTGCTGTCTAGAAAGTGGCTTCATCTCAGCATGTATATTAATGTGTTGTCTTGTGGATTTGTGTGAATGTCTAATATCTGGTCTCTGTCTCCCCCTGCCTGTCTCTCTGTTGCTCTGTCTTCCTGTCTCACGGCTGACATCCACACTGTATGTCCTCTCTCAGTTCTCTTACATATTTCCTTCTTCTGTTTTCCCTGTGGTAGAATCTGTACTTCCTGGTGTCCTTCTCAGAATCTTTTCTCTCCCTTATAAGTCTCATGGATTTTATTTATTTACGAAATTTTTGTTTGTAGACATTATTGCGTCTTAAACATCATCAGGTTTCTGTCTTCATTCATTTCTCTCCAGGACCCGTTAGATCCAGGTCGATGTGTCATGGTGATTCGTTCTCTGGTTCCTGGCGGCTCAGCAGAGCGTCATGGTGGTCTGCTTCCTGGAGACCAGCTGGTTTCAGTCAACCAAACCCAACTTGACCTACTCACCTTGGCCCAGGCTGTGGAGGTTTTGAAGTCTGTCCCACCTGGCACAGTCCAACTGGGTATCCGAAAGCCTCTGGTGGTAAGTTTTAGTTCCAGGTACCTGTAATTGCAGACATCACAGTTAGGTCCAAAACCTCATTCTTTGTCCAAGTCTTTGAGTGGTAGATCTAAATAATTGAGTAATAGCTCCAGACTGCTGAAGCCTAAATCATTTATTCACACCAAAACTCAAAAGTGAAAACCTTGAAGTCACTGGGATTCAACATTGTACAGTACCTGTCAAAAGTTTGGACATACTCTCTAATTTAGCAGCATTTCTTTATTTAGCATATCTTTATTTTTATTATTTTTTACATTTAATTAAGAATGAATACATCAAAACTATGAAATAAAATGAAATTACCTAGTAAAATGAGGGTGGGGGTGATGTGCTGCCAGGGCCTGGTGCGAGTGAGGACCCTAGCAGCTGAGTTTAGGACATACTGGAGCCTGTCCGGGGGTTTATTTGGGAACCCCGAACAGGACACCATTGCAGTAGTCCGACCAGGAGGTGATGAAGGAGTGAATGAGTTTTTCTGCCACAGAGAGTGGCAGAGCGGAGAGTGACCTAACTGGACAGTTTAATATCCCACAAGTTTAAATTGACTTGGTGTTGTACTTCGTTTGAGCGTTTTAGTAATTTATTGAAACAAAACTCTTGGTGTCTTATGTCCCTCTGGTAGTTTTAGGATTTCCTGGTGGTGGACAGATGTGAGAGAATGGAAATTGGCTGGAACAGCAGCAGTATACAGCATTGCGTTACAGTGCACCCTGTGTCATTTATGTTGATTTTGCTGCCATCTTGTTTGTGCAGGTGGAGGCACCAGAGAGAGGCAGGGAGGACAATAGCCACATGTCTCCCACCACCACTCAGCTGCCTATGCCAACGGTAGGTAACACACGCCGTAGATTCATATATACGATACAGGTTAATGGTGAACTGACTTGAATAACTTGGTTTCCTAAGAGAAACCCCACACACTGGACTATTTCGATTTTCTACTTGTTTATATAATTCATCCCTCCCTGACTCTATTCCACTTTTCTCTCCTCCTCATCACTACCTCTCCCCTCCATTGCTCTTCCATTCTAACACCCTTTTTTTTATTTCCCATGCTGGTCTAGATATGAGGTGAGCACTGCTGCCAGTGTGTTTGACTATAAAGAAAAATAAGTGGATATATAAAAATAATAATACAATGAATGTGTAGAACATGGGACCAGTGAAGATAAACCCATCCATTGAGCAGACTGGGTTTATCTCTGTAGAAACCTCGAACAGCTTTACATACAGAAGCTGATAAAACTAGTGCTAAAGATGAGCACCAATGACAAATGCAACATGTGGCATTTATAATAGTTAGTTCCACTGTTGATACAGTTTGCTCAAAAAAGTCATTGTACTGCTCATTGGATTGATTTTTTCCATCTCATTTTCATATCACTGCTGTTTTTTTTTTGTTTTTGTTTTTCCTTTTGTTAAATTTTCTGCTATTTTTACTAGCCTATTTTAGCAACCCGGTTGCTAAACTGTTCTCTCTGTGGCAAAGTTCTTCTGTTTGAAACACTTCCAAGCAGACTCTGCACACGGCTTGAAATCTTACTGACAGTCAGAAGGACAAACGGCACTGAAAGCACATGAAGGTTCATGGCAGTGGTCAGTAATCAGTGTTTTGGTACTGTTACTACAGTTTGGGTCAGGGGTTTCTCAGTACTTGCAGGAAACCATGTTGTCTGATGCGTCCTTTGTCTGTTGAAGCTTCGTTAGATTGTATCCTTTTTTTTTCACCTCCCTCTCTCCTCTTCTCCCCTCCTCTCCCCTCCCATCCATTATCCCTCTTTTTCCTCTCTCCTCTGCCTTTTCCTCCTCTCTTTAACCTTCTTTCACCCTCTCTCTCTCTCGCCCTCCCTCCCTCCTCTATGTCTCTGGGAAGCTGCTGAGTCAGCTGAAAGGCTGGATGGTATAAAGTGCTCTATCAGCTCAACCAGCAGCATCTCTCTTTTAAGTGAGTCGGGGTGGGGGGGTGGGGGGAATGAGGACACTCTGGTCCTTCAGCATCAGTACACTCAGTACTGCAGTACTCACTGTGAACACAGTTCCATTACTGATGACTTCAGCTACAAAGACAATTAGATACAGTTTGATTCTTCCTTGCTTTGTGCAGAAATCTGCAACAATTATGTCATCCTGCTTTTATGTGATGGCCAGTTTTGTTGTATGTCAGCTTGTATGTCACCACTAAAAGAGGGCATCAGAGTAAATATGAGTTGACGTCAGTTTTCACTGCATTTAGTTTTTGTGTATACACAAGCTCATAACCTGACAAACAAAACCTTGTCACAAAGCTCCAAACTTGTGCATTTGGTTTGGGACAAAACCGAATAGCTTTTATTATCCATGATTGTAATGGATGACAAGGAGCTGAGAACCAGCTGAGAACCAGCTGAGAACCAGCTGATCCTGTGTGGCTTGTTTGTGAAAATACAAACTAAATAAAATATGTCTCATCAATACCAATAATTGATACATTTAAAGTAAAATCCTGTAGATAAAATAATGTAACTGGCCTTCTGAGCTTTTACTTTTTCCCCATGTGAGCTCTAAGGTGAAATGACCCTCATGTCATTTTACATTAGGGGTGTACCGATACGAGAATGAGTGCCAAGTTTGGGTACTCGCCGATACAAAGATTAACAAGGGCAATATACTGGGTAAGCTCTACGGTTAATTTTACCGTCTGTGGGTTGTCTGGTGCTGTTTTGTCTCACTTCTCCACTGTTTCCTGCAAATTTGTGTGTGTCGCGCTGCCACTAGCAGCATGAAGTTCTTTGAAGTCTGTGTCGCATTTGGTCTTGCGCAGCAGGACGGCAGGTCATGACATCACCCAGCAGTAAAGTGGTATCGGGTGCAGATTATCAGAGTATTTTTCTGAGCAGAAATCCAAGTACAAGTTGAGAGCAGGCCTGATATTGGTATCCTTTTGTGTGCCTCTGCTACCTGTGTTTCAGTAGAGGTCACATGAGTTTAGGTCTGAAAATAAAGAGAAAAAAATTATTATTATTTAGAACAGCTACTATACTGTCCTCCAGTATCCTACAGTGTTCTGTCCTACCCTGGTGAGTTCTACCGCTCTCTTTTGACTTCTGTTAAGTCTCCTGAGTTTTGCCGTTTTCTCCTGAGTTTTGTTGTTTTCTCCTGAGTTTTGTTGTTTTCTCCTGAGTTTTGTTGTTTTCTCCTGAGTTTTGTTGTTTTCTCCTGAGTTTTGTTGTTTTCTCCTGAGTTCCCCTTTTCTCTGCTGAATAGCACTGTACTCTGCTGAGTTCTACTGTATAGCTGTCTGTCCTCCTGCTGCCTGCATTGCAGCCATCTTCTGCTGCCGTTTTATTTCCTGTTTTATATGCAGCCCATTTGGGTGTAGAGTTTTTTTTCACAGCCCACAGGTCTCTGATGGGTTTCCATAAAGACAGCCAGGTTGGTGCTGTCACTTTAACGCCACATCGTTCTCTGTCACGCCAGCCTGCTGACCAGAGAGAGACCCCTGTTCCACATCCACACCTCGTTAACTTTTAGAGGTCATGTATAGAGGAACGCTGCAGGAACCAGCCGTTGCTCTAGTTACACGCTGTCACAACATTATTCTGATTTTCTTTGTGCAGATAAAAAGCTGCTGTGAACACAGTTCCCCCAGATTAAAACATGAACACTGGAGGAAAAAAAAAACTACGGTTTTTACAGTCAGCAAAGAGTCCTGAGGTAGAACTGTTACAACCATAACAGTAAACTTTACGGCCATGTAAAGGCAACTTCTACTGCTGACATTGTCACAGTTTGCTCCATGAAACGAATTCTTAATCCTTGGAGGAGCTATTTCAGTTAATTTTTTTAATTATTTTTACAGGTCAAATCCTGACTGAGCCCACCGTTGTCTAAATTAACGCATTCATATCACCCATTTGGCTCAGAGTAAGATAAAGGAGTAAACTAAAGATATATACAGTAGAGTTGGATGTGTCCTCAAACTATGACATAAACAATCATTAATACTGCAGTTTTTTCTCCTTAACTAACTCTCTATAATGGTGGCAGTAGCGGTGGCTAAAATTTCACTTCACTGTGGGGGGGCAATAAAAAGAGAATTCAATAGCAGTTTCAAAGGAGGAAGAAAATGCCACCAAATGTAAATTCTTTTAAGATTTAACGAGGATAAATAGATCAACAAGTAAACAGGTCACAGAAGTCTCCAATAACTGCATCTATTTCTGTGTTCGGATCCTCCAACAGGTCAGCAGGTTTAAAATGGAAACATCCAACTGCAGTGTTGGTTCTCATGGTGCAAATACCTGCAGTTTTGAAAATAATGAAAGAACAGTGACAGCAAGGAGTCACAAAGAGACTTCATCTGCTCCTCTGTTAACATTTCCCTCATCCTCGCTGTAGGATATCTGCATATCTCTGCTCCAGTTGGGGTGAAGACAAGGTGACAGGACCAGTTTGCCACTTTGGATGTTGATGTTCATTCTTGTAGTCGGGCTCTTCTTTATCCTACAGTTGATTTAGTTTGAGTATGAGGTCCACCACTGTACCATCTCTTTGCAGCCTGCAGCCTCCTGTTAGGCTGCAGGAAGTCCGTAGCAGTCCGCTTGTCATCTCAGCCGTCCTCATCGTCTAATGGCAGCGATATTAAATGACAGTGTCTTTAAATCTTATGAATATGAGGCCAGGCAGTCACGGCCAATACACATCAGTCTGCAGAACATCCTGTTAGCGTTATGAGCTCTCTGCTGCTGCCGCCGTCTGCTCCTCACCTCCATTATGTGGTCGCAATGGGCCAGCTTCCCAGACCCAAATTAAAAGAAGAGGAACAGAGTCCTTGAAGATGAGGGTTCGTCGATGGAAATTAGCCTAAGTGTTGTCATTAATATTTCCCAGCGCAGGCTAATGTCTGCATCATAATGTTAAGAACAGGATACACGCTCAGTATCTGCTGAGGAAGGCTCTTTGGGGAGTTGGAGAAACCCTTTATGTGTTCAGAGATAAAGGCAAATGTTCAAAGTAAGTCAAGGTTTAGATTTAGTGTGAGCTGCTGTTTTGACTATAGTTTCTTCAGTAGAGTGACAAGCTGAATTTCAACTTTCATCAGAATGCTTACACAAACTGCATGGGTTGCAGTGGGCCCAGCCAAACCTTTTGGTGGCTGCCATAACATCTCCTCTCTCACCACTGTTGTGAGTCAAAAAAATGTGTTGAATTTGTAGCGTTACATTTTATTGTTATATGTTTGGGAACTTTCTTACCTCAGATCAGCTGATATCATTCATCAGAAGATCGGTATAATAAATATAGTACATCAGGATTTGTCTGTTAAAGAACCCACCCCGACGATGTGTGGAGAGTTTCTCTTCCTAAATAAAAAAAAATTAATCGTTCAAAGGAAGGCCTTTGAAATAATAATTTAATTATTTTGGCTATGCAAAACATGTTGAAAACCATAGTAAAACACAGCTGGTCACCTGTGCATTTTCGAAAAACCTTTGCTGATGGCAATGTATGTCAGTTATATGTAAGAGGGTCACTAATTGTGTCATGATCTGTATCTGCTGACACGGCAGAAATGTATCAACCAGTGGAAAAGTATGAAAGTCCCTCAGTTCTTGAAATATTTATTATTGTGTCTGTATCGTTTATGTTGTAGCTTTAACGATTGTTTGAAGTGTCTCCTACACAAATCCAGGAGGACTAGTCACGAAACATGTCATCACTGAAGCCACTGATAGTTACATTAATAATAAATCTGTGACCATCAGGATGATGTGAACTTTATTTTTTGTGGGATTGTTTATTTTTGTGCTGAATTTAAATGCCTTTATGTCTTAGGGTCTCAATGATATCTCCATCATTCCTGAAGATCTTGAACAAAAAGTATTAGATCAGGAGGAGGAGGAGGAGGAGGAGCCAGAGCTGATTCTGGATGGAGGTCTGCCTCGATACACCACCTCCACTCTGACCTCTGAGCCCCTGCCTTCAGACATGGGAAGGGAGATGGCTGTGGATGATGAGGAGGAGGTTAAAAAGGAGGAGAGTAACCAAGAGAGGATGGGTTCTTTCCCCAGGAAACCACCCCCATCATGGGAGGAGTGGAAGCGTTCTTCCTCCTGCCGGGCTGGACCAGAGGAGGTGAGAGTGTGGATGAGAGAGAGAATATTAATCTTAACTCACCTGTAGCAGTGATACATACAGTGTAATGTTCATTTCTGCAGCTCTAGTCATCAGAAGGTCAGCAGAGAACTGTCATACTCAATTCTGTGCTGACAGTGCTTTCTTACATTCAAAACTGTTCTACTCTCATTTGGTAACTGTATCCAGTTTCTTCTGACATTTTTATTTTTTTTTTCAATCCCCTTTTAAGTCACTGTCAGTAGGATGTAGATTCAAAAAGTCTCCTCCACAATATCATACAATACGTGACGTATACAACGACGTCCATGTCATTTCATCATAAAGCAACATTTGTACGGCAAAAAATATATCTTAATGTGAATCCAAGTCATAGACAGTCAACTGTACTATTTTGAACTTTGTTTCCTTAGTAGGCCATACTTCCCTGCTGTGGATGCAAATACACTAGTGTGTTTGTATCAACCAATTTATGTTGTTTGTAGCCAAGTGGAGCCAGGAGAGGCTGAGTAAATCAATGAGTATTTGTAAATTTACAGTGAAATCAGATCTTTGCTGTGAGAAGTCTCTCTGCTCGCCACAGCTGTATAAAGTAGTTATCTGTGTAACAGCTGTCTTTTTGTCAGCTCTAACCATGCTTATCATTCTCTTCTGACCTGCCTTATTAACATATCACTTCTGTCGTGGCTCCACTCTGAGTAAAAAGACTTTTCACCCATCCATGTTTTCTTTAATATTGAGAGATGATGCAGTCCTTCCCTTGGGCTTTTAATGTGAAACTTCTCCCAGAAGGGTCCCAATTGATGGTAACTTGAAGTGAATTGTAATGACCAGTGAATCAGTAGCTTTCTCTGCTTTCTCTAGCTGAACTGTATCTCCATTAATACACATCAAATTTGGTTGACCACATTACATCACATCCAAGGCAGCGTGGCATCATTTAAAGACATCTGTCAGGGTCCTTCTGAGGAGTACCATAGATTAGAGATGAGTAGTAGAGAGAGTAGACGAGCATCACCACTGATTCCATTCTCAGTTACCATGACTGATTTCTCCTTTCAGAGCTGGAAAAGAGAGGAGCAGGATGAAGACCAGCAGAGGTCAGACCGTGAAAGCATCGTGTCTGGAAGTCTAATACTGGGTGAGAGGGAACCGGCACACTTGATTTGAATTGATTATCTGATGCTTCAGTTAAGAAAGTATGACATCATGAGATTGGCAGACGAGAGTGACTTGAGTGGTCAAGTGACTGTACCTGAGGGATCTTCACCCTGCGACCACGACTGTGCAGACTCTATAAGAAGTCGTCGTCTCTATATACATTTACTAAAAATATTTTTTTACAGTCACTGATTATCTCAATATGTCATGTGACATCAACATGACTTCTGAGAACAGAAAACGTGTGAGTAACTGTGGATAAGACTTCACTCACTTTTTTGTGTGTGTGTACATGTGTGTGTGTACATGTGTGTTCAGCTCTTACAGACTCCAGAGACAGTGAAGCAGATTCGGAGCTCACGCTGACTGATACCGACACAGAGTCAGTATATACACCACCTTTGTCTTTTTTACTCTATTTACTCTTAATCTTCCCCCTTGTCTCAGTCGCCTCCTCTGTTAGTGGCTTTATACCATATACCAGGACTGCATCACCCTCTGCTGGTCACATTTGTGGTAACACTACATTTTTCAATGATTTTTGTTTTTACGTATCCAAACAGTCAATGTGTAAATAAAGTGTAATTCCACTACTGCTAATAGTTCACTTCTCTTCTGAAACTGACATTTGCTTACATGGGCATAATTTTTTGTTAACATCAGTTGAACCATGAACCATTTGACAAACGTAAACACACAAATGTCACTAAATATTGCCTCTCTATTGAATATTGAATCTACACACAAGACCACCATAGACTGCTAACGGAAACCTAACAACACCATGGTTTACAACACGTTCTGTAAATTATTGCTCCTCTCAATTCCATTTACAGACTGATGACATTGGATTGTGTTTGAACTATATAGGTATAAGAGAATTAGAACTACTGTATCCATGATTAACACAAAACTTCCTTAAATAAGAGAATCTGTCTGTATGATGATTGTACAAGCCTGCTCCCTATAATACTCCCTACCCTCACATCAACACATCACAACAAAATAAACAAGCTTGAACAAATCAATCTAATGTTGTCGTTTTCTTCCTGTGGAGGTCTGTCAAGATGATTGACATAGAGAGGAGGAAGAGGAGGAGCCAGGGACTAGCCACTCTACCAATCAGAGGATTCCACAGGTAGGAGACATGCTTTCACTTCTATCTCATTAAAATAACCACTGCAGAAATTCAGGTAACTTGGCTTGTGTTATGTGCTTTAACAGTTATCTTCCTGAAAGAGAGGAAGGAGAGGGAGAGGAAACTCCTGCCTTCAGTCACTGGGGACCCCCCCGCAGGTAAAAATATCACATTCATCACGTTATTTTACATCTACGCTAATACATTTTAATGTCAAAGAGCACAACCTCTGCTTCATTTAAGCCTGCTATTCCCAACGTTTAAGCCCCCCAAAAATACAGACATTAGGAAATGGTGCTCGCCAAAACCACAAATAACCTTATTGTAATTCATTATTCACAACATCAGTTATCTGCATAGTCACAACTGCTGACCCTGTTTTACTTTTAGTTAGTATACACTCTGAAACTGAATTGATAGTCTGCATCTAGGCAGAAATAAAGACTCTTTGAAACAATGATGCAGACACACATATATAGTGTCTGATTGGGTCAGAATATTATTAATACTACATTATTAACCCTTACTGTCAGTGACCGTTCCATCCCATTGACCAGCTAGTATTTTTGAAACTAATCAACCAACCACAACAATTATTTTGTCCATTTGTTTAGGAAAGCCATTCTTTCAAGGTATCTGAATAAGCATCCTGTTTTTTTGATTTTGTTTTTTTTATCCCACTAGCTTAAATGTTCATTTGTGATTTACGGTCAAAGCAGAGCAAAACAGCAAAAAATTTGCCTGTAGATGTTTGAGGCCTGAGGGACAAAACACCCAACGCTTCACAAATATATCATATTTTACAAAGATCATCTACAAGAACGTGGCTTTAATCATAATGCAGCACTATGAACACCATATCAACACAAGCTCAGTTTGGGCCATCCTGTATCCTGTATCTTGGATGTTTGTGGCTCCTGTTATGTGGTGTTGTGATGGTTATTCTCCTGATACGAGTCTTCCTGCCCTGCAGGGTGGAGGTGTGGGCTGAGAAGGATCAGTCTCTGGGTCTGAGCATTGTGGGCGGTCGTCATGTCATCAAGCGTCTGAGGAACGGAGAGGAACTCAAGGGAATCTTCATCAAGCAGGTTTTGCCAGAGAGTCCCGCTGCCAAGACTCAGTGTCTTAAGACTGGAGACAAGATTCTGGAGGTGAGGTTGGGTCTAATACCTGGATCTCTTTTGTAAGGGCAGACTTACGGCTACAGTGCAGACATTCATTTCATTCAGTTCATTTCAGTGTTACGGCTGTAAATGGGTACTGTATATTTGCTGGCGATGTTATCGATAGTGTTCAGTGTTTTGCAGTGTTGCGAGCAAATATTGTATTGTGAGCTCAGCTTTACTGTCTTCATCCTGTATCTTGGATACAGGATTAAAACATTTAAAACATAACAGATTATGCCAGCTAATCATCTATGATGATGGACATAGTATTTATCTGTACATCTGGTGTGTATTTTTGTTGTATGTGTGCACATGCTTGCGTGTGTTCACATTGTGTGTGTGTTTGTGGATATGCACTCAGGTGTCAGGTGTTGACCTTCGAACTGCCAGTCATGAAGAGGCAGTCAATGCCATTAAAGCAGCTCCAACCCCCATCGTCTTCATCGTCCAGAGTCTGTCGGCGACACCACGGGTATGTGAATACTAAAACTCATCCTCATTTGACCGACAGGAATTCACTGGAGCTGATCCCTGCTCATTCACCTGCTCATTCAGTCTGATAGAGGGTACAGTAACACTCCAAAGAGAATACCATGGGCACCCTGTAGCTACATTACATTAGCCTTCACAGTGTCTGTGGTTTAGGTGTCACCTTAACCACAAAATAATGTATCTCAAATACCCACCCATTTCGAACTGATGTCAGTTCATTTTTGATTTTGAATAAATTAATCACTTACAACTTCTAGATTCACATGGCATTTCAGCTTGGCTGGAATGTTTGGGGGGCTTTTGCCATTATGTTGGCTTTTCAAAAACAATGGCCTCAGAAAACATTACAACTCATGTTATAAAGGAGGCTGTGCCAGAGACCTGCTATCAACCATCCACGTAATGAAATAAATTTAGGGATAGGCTGTGATGGTATTCCTGTTTGTCAAATATGCAAAAACTCAATTGCCAAATTTTAATAGGTCGAAAAAGGCGTAGACATAAACACAAGATGCAAGATTTCACAAGATACACTGTGAATTTGTGATTATAATCTGAATATGCTGCTCATTCTTATTATGTCTCCTTGTGTGCGTCTGTGTTTCAGCCAGTGTCTCTAATAGCCCCCAGCTACAGCAAACACAAAGCAAAGAGGACAGAGTCCCCGGTAAGAACAGATACCACCATATATCTGGTCAAATGCTTAAGGCAGCAGGACAATACTAAGCAGTCCAAAGCTCTGCAGGTCTGTGACTGTGTGGACAGATGGACAAGCACCATAATATCTGCTATTCAGTTCAGCTCAGTTAAGTTTCATATGTGTGGTGCCAAATCATATTCAGATGTCTTAGTGTTTCATGTAGATTGTAGCTAGCTTTGTAGCTACCAACACACTATCATCACTGACTGATACCTGCTAATTTTTTCCTTTTTTTCCCCCTGTCAAATGACCTGTCTGTCATAGTCATCCAGTGATGTGTGTGAACAGAGATGATGGATGTTTATTGTCGAATAGAGCAGAGATGTATGCGGTCAGGTCACAGATCATAGAAGACATATGTGGAGACATTGTGTCTGAGCTGTTGTCTGAAGAGCTTTGCACATCAGACCAGAGGGTTAGGGTTGACCAGAGACAGATGTTAGTAGCAGGTCTTAACAGGACCTTATAGAGTGAGGTGTAATGAGGTGCTTTTTATTTAAGGAAAATAGTTTAGAATCTTACAGATGTAAAGAAGTCAGCTCTGTTCAATAACTTTAGTCCTCTATAGTCCAGCAGATGGCAGCACACCCTCAGCACTCTGGACAGTGGCCTGTGACACTTCACCGGTCTATAGTTGCACATAGTAAAACTAGTCCACAGCTCTGTGGTTGCTTATGACTAAGACTTATGTGACCCCGCTGATTTTATGTTCTGTCTCTTTTTCTGCAGAAACCAGGAGTAACACCACCTCCTTTGAGACAGCCCCCGCCCTACTGTCCCCCCAGTCGATCAGAGCACGAGCTGAACTCTGACCTGGAGCAGGCCAAAGGTCAGTGCAGCATACACAAACACAAAATGAACACTCGCATAATCACAAGAGTATAACGCAGCCTCAGAGCTGCACGATGGCACTGTCGCCAGCCTGCAAAACGATTTGCGAAACAATTTACTATATATCTAAACGTGAGTTGATGGAATGGTCTCGTTACGTCACTTTACCATTGGTTTGTAATAATTACATATAAAGGTTCATAGCTGTACTCTACATATTGTCCCACATACACCTGGTTGTGTTCATTTTCTGTTTCATTTTTGTGTTACCCTAAAAGCCTTTTGGCTCCTTTTGCCCCTTTTGCCAACAACCAACACAAAATCTGGATAGAAAAGGTCATAAGCCCTTGGCAGTCTCTCCAGACTCATGATCTACAGACTCTAGTTCTAGTTGTGTTCTTTTTTAAGTCTCTGTGTCTCCCTCTGTGAATTTGTTATCTGAGGTCTGAGATCTGAGCTTCTCTGGTGCTTCTCCTGTGGCTCAGGAGAAGCTTTTGGACACTGGGATCACACTGATCCTCAGCACTTATCTTCAGTTCACTGAGGCTTGTGTGAGTGTGTGTGCTGGCTGTAAGTTGACAGACTGAGTATGATCATCTGCGGTACTGGATGAGAGAGAGTGAGGTCGGCTTATTGGTTTGTCAAAACAAAATACTTTGTGTGTGTTGACCATCTGCCATACTGAGGGAAAAGAAAGAAAAAGATAGAGGTTTGCTAACTGATTTGTGTGTGTTAACCTTGAAACTTTGCTTGCAACAAGAGAATCAAAATGAAGATTGTAGAGTTTTCCAGGTGTGTTCATAACTTGATTCTTTATCATTTTTAAAGGTCCTTAAACTAATTTCCTTAAGCCTTTATTTATCATTTGAATCTGCCATGGTATTCACATCAAAAATATTAGCATTTTACTAAAATGCTATGCAACTTGGTAATTATGATGGTTGAAATCATGTTTGATGTGACATTTTTGTAGTTTTTAAGTAAAAATGATTTGTGAAAATTTGTTCTGTCCGGGTTTCTGAAGCAGATAAATAAGAATTGATACTTCTTGTGTTCCACACACATTCCACACTGACTCACTTCAGTTTATTGGTCCCTGTGGAATCTGTTTGTAACTGCAACTGATTAGTCTGTGAAATTAACAGCCATAAAACAAATCAATGAATCAATGAAAGCTGAAAACATGACAACTGTTAAAAACTTTAGCATTTAACTTTGACTAGTAATTATTAGTTGTTTTTTAGATGCTTCTAAGAATTAGGTTGGAAAAAAATGGCCCTGTAAAGTACTAAAAATCTGAACACAGCCCTCACCATTTTGTTAGAAATTGAGAACTTGTGGCAGTTATCAGATTAGGGATGTCACAGCGTAGACATTTTATGATCTCAACACAAGAATTACCACAGACATAAAAAGAAGAGAGGTATGTACCACCTCGTCTCTATACCCAAATAAAAATGAAGCACTTGGCGTCACTGGTGGGCAAGTTGTGTAATCTGAGTACATGACCACTGTAAAACACTGACTTCCACAGCAGCCCTTAATCTGATAGGTTTTTTATATACAGTTAAGAACATAGAGTGCTTTGAACACAGACCTGAGTTTGGTCAGAGTTTTTGTCATGCAGCACTTCACATCTCTGTTGAATTGAGGTTGTGGGTTTTGTGTCTGGCGAGTATAGAGGTCAATGCAGGATGCAGGGCGGGTCAACTCTGTGTCACCTGATGATACGCAGTCTCAGTCCATGACACAGTAGACTTCAGCATGATGAGACCTTGCGTTCTTCTCTCTCTCTCTCTCTCTGTCTCTCTCTCTCTCTCTCTCCCTTCTAAATGCGCTGCTTAGTCCACGACAAATCGAATTTTTCTTCCTTTTTTAATTGAAAAGAATAAATAAAGCAAGTAGCTGTTTAAGGGGACATTGTATAGTTCACTTGATAGAGCTGGTATCTCATGTATGGAGGCTCCACTCCTCTGCATTCCTCTTATGTCTCACTGAGTTGAAGAGCAATGAAAATACTGAGACCCAAACTAACTAACTACCAACTACCATTAGTTTGGGTGTGCAGATGGAATTTGTTGACTATAAAGCTGTTCAGCTTTAACATTTTAGATTTCAACAACGTTAAGTTTTTCTGTTAAACCATGGCTCCTCTTCACTTTGCCTTTGTCATTTAAATGGAGAGGTTGTGTCTGTGTTGAATACAAATCACTTGATCCATTACATCCTTTAACAGCTGTGACAGCACCTCTCTCTCTCCCTCTCTCTCTGTCTCTCTCTCTCTCTCTCTCTCTCTCTCTCTCTCTCTCTTTTTTTAAAGCAAAGTAATCACTCACTAATAGTTCAGTGTGACTTTGTTTCCATGTGAAACATTTGTCCTATAGTATATTTATATTAGATTTATATTCTAAATGTATACTTATGTTTTACTTTGGCATGTCCCACTTTATCAAGTGTTAGACTAACTCAGTTTGCTGTGTGTCTAAGTGTCTTTGGACTATTTCAGTGCGTTTTTTAAATTTTATTTCAGAATTTAATTTATCTCCAGAGAATTTTACTTTCTCTCATAGTAGTTTTGTAGTTTAGTGCTGGGCTTTCATTTTATCGAAACATCTCAGAGCATCTTCGTTTATGTGTGTGTGTGTGTGTGTAGATATGTATGCATGTCAGATGCTTGTGATGCTCTGTGTATGTTGTGCCGTTGGAGTTGAAACTGGCAGATGGGCTGGTGCTGGCCACTGCAGCCCTGTGTTAATGTGTGTGTGTTTCTGTCTTTGCAGGGCGTGTATGAACCAGCAGTTGCCTCCATCCTGTCCGTAGGCCAGTTACAGCACAGAGTGGAGGATGTTTTTCAGTTTTGTCTTTCTGATTCCTCTTGGCTCTTTGGTCTCTCTCTCTCTCTCTTGCTCGCCCTCTCTCTCTCTCTCTTTGGGGTTCAGGGTGTTTCTCTGCCTTCCTCTGGTCTGGGTGCATTTGTTTTGGTTTCCATCCAAAGCGGGCAGACAGAGTTGTGAGGGGTTCTTTTTAAATTCTTACAAGGCTGCTGGTTGGAGGGTTTAGTGGTTTCAGTGGGAGATCCTTGTTTGCAGCTTATATGAAGTGGATCTGGTGTTTTAAGGTGTCAGCTGTCTCCTGTCAGGTTGCTTTTACCTGAGCTGTTTCTGTTATCGCTCTTCTGTTATGGATGTATTCTACAAATCATCACCTTTGTCCTGACTAATTTTGATCTTAAAATCTTTACAAATGAATATGTGTAATCTAGAAATTGTGTGGTCTTCTGATAATACTCAACTGGGAATAATGTCAGCTGATGATCACTGGAAAATTATTTTCCATTTTCCAGTGATCATTAAATGTATATATTGTGTTTGCTTGAAAAGCGTAACAATACATGAAAAAAAAAGATCCTTGGGATGCTAACTCCCACAGGATGAATACCATGAGACGATGTCTGTGTGACCACTGTGTAAAATGTATTTGTTGTCACAATGATGTCATTATTAAACAAGGAGCGGTGATGAGTGCAGCTAATGTTAATCAAACACAAAGCACCAGCCTGGTTTCAATAAAAAGAATAAGTTGTTTTGCACCACAGAGAATGCAGCAGATTTATTTCAGAGAAGCTTGACTCATAAATACGCTCTGTGTCTTTTGCCTGAATTCAGGGACAGTTGATGCCAGAGTCCTGGTCTGTCCTCTGGGACAGGTTAGACTGACACCTCCCTGTGCCTTATCCTGAAATCAGTTCACAGCCAATGTGCCGTCATTGTTTGTAGCCTGTCCTCCCTGTCCATTCCGTTTCGACTCGGAGACATTTTGGCCTGTGTTGTTCCTGGTATTTCCCTGATGCTATAGGACACATAATGCTCAGTCCTCAGTTAGTGGCCTGAACTTTAGGACAACAAAGACAGTTGTAGTTGTGTGTTATCATTAGCCTGAATTCAAGTACAACTAAGACACAGTCACCAGCTTGTGTTTTACAGGGACCAGGAGACTGAAGTCTGTGTCTTTAGACAAAGTTTAGGACAAACTGTTGCTTGTCCACGGCATTTTTGCATGGTTTCATCTTTAACACATAACCAGCATTACTGCGTTTCTGATGGAGTGTTTTCTGGCAGCTGAGAACACATATACAGTATGAAGTGTTATGACTGAAGCCACATTAAGTGTTTGTGTGTAAGCCCACTGTGACTTGTGGATCTCAGGGCTTTTGTTCCACACAAATACAATAAAACCACTTGTTTGTGTCAGTGTGTGTTGAATTAGGAGCCACTGGAGGATCATAAATGAATTTGGCAGTGGTGCTGATCAATGATGCTCATCCCTGAGACCAGTCTGCTGCCTCTTTTAGATTCTTGTCTTTTTTTTTTCTTTCCGGGAAAATGTTATACTTTCTGCTGCAACAACTATAAATAATTCAGTTCAGTTCTAAATGCTGGTTCAGCTTTGTTTTTTCAGAGCAGAGGCAGCAAAGATCTAGAGAAATGCTGCTCGTCCCTGTTTAGTGACAACTGCAGTGAATGTGACAAAATATGTGAGGAGAGCACACTGTATACTGCAGATGCTTTGGTCCATTTCTTTCCACCAAGGAAACGGCCTGGTGACCAGTAGAGAACGCAGAAAATATCTAAAACACAAGATCGGAATCAGTGTTTATCAAGTTGTAAGAACGTGACAACCCACTCTGCCAAACTTTATGATAAAGCTGTGGAAGTAGGTTGCTCTTTACCACAGAAGACATTTGTGTCCCTCAGCGCTTATTGGGTGGATTTAAATGAAATCATTGCCTGGGTGTGTGTGTGTGTGTGTGTGTGTGAGTGTGTGTGCGCGTGTGTGTGTGTGTGTGTGTGTGTGTGTGTGTGTGAGTGTGAGAGAGAGAGAGAGAGAGCTGCCGCCTGCTGCTGCCTGCTGCTGCCTGCCGAGCTCCAGTCAGTTTGATGGATGAATCTGTTTTGTTCCTTGATTACTAACTGGGATGTCATCACTTTGAAGACTCCATTAACTTAAGCTGAGATAGAAGTTGGCATGGCTGTGGGAAACATGGTAGAATTGTTGGTAGATTGTTACTGAGACACATAATTGTCACAATATGAATCAGTGAAGGAGAGGTAAAAATGTAGATTTTCACTAGACACAACCTTAAAAATGTAAATACACAGTGAACAAAGGAGACTGTATTGAACTGATGAGACGTTTTCAACAGTACACGTGAAGTGTAAGGAATGGCCCCAATTGGTTAACTTACGAACAAAAATGTATATCTTAAATGTTTTATATTTCTCTGTTGTTTAACTTAAATTTTTCTTTTTCTCAAATTGTTTACACATTACATGTTAATGTAAAGATGTTGTTGTAGTCATTTGCATGCATCTGCAGAGAACACTTGGCCATTATCAGACCGAGGCTGTGTCCGAAATCGTCCCCTAACCCCTACTCCCTACTCCCTACATAGGGGAAATAAATGTAGTGCACTATATAGTGAGCTCAACAGAAAAATCTTTCGGACACTACTCTCGGTTTTCTTTTTCTCAAATTGTTAAACATTACATGTTAATGTAAAGATGTTGTTGTAGTCATTTGCATGCATCTGCAGAGAACACTTGGCCATTATCAGACCAGGTATTAAAAGCCACCCTGAGACATTTGATCACAGGACAGCTCCAAATGCATCATTTCAAATCTGGCATTGTAGCGTCTCACCGGAAGCTTCACCCATAATCGTTCCTACATTAGCGCCCCCCAGGAATAATATGAACACATATTCTTCCACCTCTGAATGTGACCTGATGGATCAGTTGTCAATGTGCTCTTGATGCATCTTTTGGTTTGATCTCACCTGAAATATATCTAGTTCTGTTCAGATCGCTAGATTCCTCAGCTGTACAGTCCTTGATCTCATTGGTATGGGCTTCTGTAAAAATATACACACACATACAATTCCCTGCTGCCTGTGGTAATGAGAGAGAGAGAGAGAGAGCTGTATCCACTGGGTGAGCTACGGCTAACCAGGTGTTGGGATTTAATGTTGTAGGTTTGAATCCCACTCCTGATGATCTCTGATCCTCTGCTGGCGGCTGGGTGGCAGCACTGATGTGAAACTGCAGCCTGTGTGTGATTATTCACTCACACAAACACACACACACAGATACACACAGAGCCCCCTTTTGAACTTTATTAAAATGGCAGACGTCTCCTCCCCCAGGTGATCGAGCTGTCCTTGAGAGGAGGCTGAATCCCTGCCTCTGTTCTCTTTCTCCCTCTCCCTCTCTCTCTGGCCTTGTTTCTGCTGTTTGGACTGTACCTGCTCTGCTGCCATCCTCTGGTAGGATCACGCTGCCTGACATCAGTCTGACACAACCCAACACAAGCAGATGTTTGCAACAAGCAGGGGCACGGCAGTCGCTGGTTTGATCCCCTTCAGGATACAGCTGGAAGCATACAGCTGAGAGAATGCTGGGGTTTCCTCGGGACAAATCTGTCTCTAAGCATGTTCAGGACAAGTCTCTGACTTCAAGCATCATTAGGAGCCCATGGCCATGACTGTCCCGAAAGGTCTTCAGGACATGCAGCTGACTGTTCTTATTGTGTCTGAGTATCTTCAGAACCAGTCCCACATTATCTTTCAACATCTTTAAGACATGTATTTGACTGTCCCCGACTGTCTTTAAGACAAGTCAGTGAGTGACTTTAGCAGAAAGCCAAGTTTAAATCCTACACAACAAATGTGTGGACTTGATGATCTCTGTCCACAGAGATTCCTCACATCCAATATAACAGAGATTTAGAGGATCTAACAGGAAGAATTGTATAAACTGTGCAAATTCAGTGCCGTGCAAAAGTATTCACCCCTCTGGCATTTTTTTGTGTTTTGTTGCGTCAAAACCAGGAAGTAAAATGGATTGTTTGGGGGTTTGCATCATTTTGTTGACAGAACATGCTTACAACTTTGAAGATGTGAGTTTTTTGTTTATTGTGAAGCAAACAACAAAAAGGACAAAAAAAAACCCAGAAAACTTCAATGTGCACAAGTATTCACCCCCCTGAAGTCAGTACTTTGTAGAGCCACCTTTTGCAGCAATTACAGCTGCAAGTCACTTTGGCTCAGTCGCTATCAGGTGGCCACATCCAGCCACTCAAGGTAAAACTGCTCCAGCTCCTTCAAGTTGGCTGGGTTCTGCTGGAGAACAGGAATCTGCAAGTCTGACCACAGATTCTCAACAGTAACGAGGACTGGACTTTGACTAGGTCATTCCAACACATTTGAATGTTTCCCCTTTAAGCCACTCAAGTGTAGCTTTAGCAGTGTGCTTATTATTGGCCTGCTGGAAGGTGAACCTTCTTCACAGTCTCAAATCACTGGCAGACTGAAACAGCTTTGCTCAACAATATTGCTGTATTTAACATCCATCATCCATCTTTTCATAGATCCTGACCAGTTTCCCAGTCCCTGCTGGTGAAACCATGCACACAGCATGATGCTGCCACCACCAGGCTTCAATGTGGGGATGCTGTTCTTGGGGTGATAAGATGTGTTGGCTTGGGGTCTGACAGTGTTTTCCTCAAAGGCAGAAAAGTTACATTTTAGTCTCATCTGACCGTGATCTCACCGTCCTCCATGTGTTTCTTTCACATATCCTTTGCCAAACTCAACATGTTCCTTCCTATTTTTTTCTTTAAATAATGGCTATTTCTGGCCACTCTCCCATAGAGCCCAGCTCTGTGGGGTGTATGGCTTATTGTGGCCCTATGGACAGATCCTCCAGTCTCTGCTGTAGAACTCTGCAGCTCCTTCACTGTTACCTTTAGTCTTGCTTTAGTAGAGTTGCCTCTCTGATCAATGCCTTCCTTGCCTGGTCCCTGAGTTTTGGTGGGCGACCCTCTCTTGGCAGGTTTGTTGTTGTACCATGTTCTTTCCATTTGATGATGATGGATTTGATGGTTCTCCGGGGAATCATCAAAGATTTGGATATTTTTTATGACCCAACCCTCTTTTTATGACAACAACTTTGTCCCTGACTAATTTAGAGAGCTCCTGGTTTTCCATGGTGTTGTTTAGTTAGTGGTGCCTCTTGCTTAGTGGTGTTACAGCCTCTGGGGACTTACAGAAATGGTGTATATATACTGACAGATCATATGACACTTAGATTGCACACAGGTGGACGTTATTTCAGTAATCATGTGACTTCTGAAGGTAGTTGGTTGCACAATAACCTTTCAGGGGCTCCAGAGCAAAGGGGTTGAATACATGTGCACATGCCAATTTTCAGTTTATAATTAAAAAAAAAGAGTAGATATTTTTCTCCTTTCACTTCACCAACTTAGCCTATTTTGTGCAGAATCATTGCATAAAATTCAGAAAAAAACGTTTAAATTACGGTTGTAATGTAACAAAATGGGTAAAAAGCCAAGGGGGTGAATACTTTTGCAAGGCACTGTATATAAAGCTCATAGGGACGGTACCAAGAAGACTGGAGTTTGGAACTGCTGCCAAAGGGGCTTTTCTAAAGTACTAAATACTTAAAGAAGTAATTTGAGCCAATCATGCATCCATTATCTATACTCCACATCCTCTGTTGTTACAGGGGAGCTGGAGACAAAATAGTAAATACAATGATTGTGAAATATCAGCAGTTTACTACAACCACAGAAAGCTGCTTCCATGTTGTTACGGTTCTTTTGACGGTTCAGGAAAGATGATCTTGTTATGGTTAAATACTGAGGGACACAACACTATTTAACCTGCAATATTTAACCTCAGGTCC
This sequence comes from Trinectes maculatus, assembly GCA_016785345.1. Classification (NCBI taxonomy): domain Eukaryota; kingdom Metazoa; phylum Chordata; class Actinopteri; order Pleuronectiformes; family Achiridae; genus Trinectes; species Trinectes maculatus. The sequence goes on from JAFBJQ010000953.1 coordinate 134,971, forward strand.
TCGCAGAGCTCTAACAATGCTGTTACAGTATTGTTGCTTTACAGTTCATCCCCACTGCTACTAACTCAAAAGTGTAACACCATGGGGATTTTGTTGAAGATTAAATCTGTCTCTTCTGCACACCTTCCTTTCTCTGTAATGTCAGTCCATCTTCTTTATAGTCAGTACTATTTGTTTAAACTGCTCCACAAAAAGAAATCTATATTACCAGTTAATACAAATGAAATGAAATCAGATGAAACCTGATTGAGCCTGTGGGGAAACTGGGTCTTTGCTGCAGCAGCAGACACTCACAGGACACAACAAGCAGGCAAATGGAATATAAATAGAAACACAGTTTCTATTTGTTTCGACACAAAGTCAACAGACAGTTCAACAAACTGTAATAGATGAAGCGCAAATGGGACATGTTGGTACATTTGCACACATTATGGAAGAGCTCGGAATCTCTGAGGTAACAAGCTATACGTTTTTTTCAGTACTCTGCTTCAGCCATCTATTTGTGATATTTAACAGTTTCATACCTACTGTGTATGCAGCTATGTATAAACCAGTCTTAGGACACAGCAGCAGCAGCAAGTAAATACACAAATCCAAGTTGGCTATTGTTGATCACTGTGATCAACATGTGAGACAAAGAGGAGATTATAGAGCACTATTATAGAGCAGCTTGTAATGACTCCTTTTCAAGTCAAGCTTAATGCAAATATTAATCCCACTGACGCATTCAAATTTAACCATGTCATATACAAAACCCAAACCTCAACATGTCTGTGAACTTACACCTGCAATACATTGAAGTCTGAGAGTAGCTGCTGATGTTACTGATGTGTCACTGGCAGGTGATGGTAAATGTCCCCAAGTAATTTCTGACTGCTGCTGTCATAGTGCTAATAGTACTCATCCACTCATCCACAGCCTCTCAGTCACAGTCTGTTTATTGGAAATGCTTGGGACTGGTTCTATATGAGGCCGCATATGTCTGTCTGTCTGTCTGCCTGCCTGCCTGCCTGCCTGCCTGCCTGTCTGTCTGTCTGCCTGTCTGTCTGATGACAAACGTTACAGATTGTAGATTTTTTTGCACGTCTTATCCACAGCTTTTAACTTTGACATCTTAAGAGAATGAATGAGATGAATGATGGGTATCTTCAAATATCTGCTTCTAAAGATTCATTAACATTTTCTTATCAGGCTCCTTGATGATTAGACACACACAGACACACACACAAACCCATGCAAAAAGTTTGTAAAGCCTATTCAGCATGAAACAGTCTCCTCTTCTCCCCCTTCCCCCAGTTCCTCCTCTTGTATTAAACTGCAGTGTATTGTGCTTTATCTGCAGTACCAGACTGTAAAACTGCTTCTTTCCTGAAAAATAATTTACAACCAGAGCCCGTTCTGTCTCACATTTTACATTACAGTGTTTTTGATCTCCCACATTTTGGTCATTTTACATGCCGTGTCATCTTCAGAGCCTTCAGTCAGGTCAACAGCAGGAAAAGCTTCATTTTATAGAGAGCTGAGTCAACTCAGACTCTTATTTATCCATGTCTTTATTCCTCCCGTCTGACGCACACGTGGCAGTGCACCTCCACCTTTGTGTTAACACCGGCCCATCATGTGTAAATGTCCCTTGTGAGCATTAACATTCTTCATATTGCTCCATAAAGCTTTAGCATGCTCCAGCTAAAATTTATCTATTTAATATTTCAAATAGAATTATTATTTTAACATCACTGAAAAACGACCATTCATATTAACTGAGCTTTGGATGAAAATTATCATGTTTGAAAAGTACATGTTGTCGTGGCGTGAAGGAAAAACTTGGAGCTCGATATGCATATGGTAACAAGTTTTACAGTGAGAAGTGCGTTTTACTGGATCTTTTTCGAGATAACTCGGACCAAGCCAAATCATGGGATTTGGATTTTGTAAACAGTAAACATTGAAACACAAACTTAATGAATTATCTATTTATAAGTTTTCTCTAGTTTTTGAGCTCACTACCCATTCAACACAGATTAGCATCTTGCCAGAGCATTAGCCAAACCAACATGAGACTATGAACAGGGCTCTCACGTCTCACGCATTGAGCGTGACAGTCACTCTTTGCGGTCTTTTGTCACGCACTCCCTCCACACACTGTATTTCCCACGTTGAAAAAAAAAATAATAATATACATTTCTCAGGTGCACCGCTATCACTATGGAAACGTCAAGAAACAAGCACGTCTCCCATGAGGAGAGCCTGCCACTTACGGGCGATAACAACACTAATAATAATAATATTAATGAAAGACCCCCATTCCTGCGACCTGTCCAGTCTACCCCCCCCCCCCCCCCCCGGGGGTGCTACTCTTGCCTGTGTAACCCCCCCCCAAAAGGGGAGAGGGGGTGCTACTCTTGCCTGTGTAACGGGCATGCATTGTTCTTAACAGTTCAGGTCAGGTTGGATGCACGCCCGTTAACCCGTAACTTCTGCGTTGTGTTCTATGCTGCGCTTGACTGAAGGAAGGACTCTGACCACGATCAACTGCTGGTTACTCTTTTAATGAAGGCAGGATGTAGGGTTTGTCTGTACAGATCAACAGAAACACACACACAGGCTTTGTAACATGCAGACTCCTCCACATAGCACACAGGCCTCAAGCTCCTCCTCTCAGTTTATCTGGCGCAAACTGAGAGAAGCACCTTCATGACGACACAAGCCTGCGACTTCTTAAAGTGACAGTACAGGTATTAACACTCGAGTCGGAATACAACATCCAGGCATACATATAGACAATAAAACACACCTAAACATATAGAAAACAAGGTTTATCAGGATTTGGTGACATTTCAACCGTAAAAATAAAGATACATTTTCAACCTGGTTACACATGCATTCAAAACTTGAGAGCCCTGTTATGAAGAAAGCTGTGCTTATGTAAATACTGTAGTCTCAACTGAGGCTACTTGGTGTTCTCAGACGCAGTCTTGGTTGCATGTGTTTATTGAGTCATGTCTAGGCAGAGGGGAGGTGCAGGTCTGAATGGTGATGATTGCTTAATGTTACACGTATGTGTGTCTTCGTACACTGATAGTGATATTTTTGCTTAATGTGTGTGAGCCCACAACTATGGTTGTGTATTAAATAAGAATCAGAATCAGAGGTTTATTCATACCTGGAGGGAAATTCAAACGTGATCTGTGGTCTGTCTGCCCCCCCAAAAGGGGAGAGGGGGTGCTACTCTTGCCTGTGTAACGGGCATGCATTGTTCTTAACAGTTCAGGTCAGGTTGGACGCGCGCCCGTTAACCCGTAACTTCTGCATTGTGTTCTATGCTGCGCTCGACTGAAGGAAGGACTCTGACCACGATCAACTGCTGGTTACTCTTTTAATGAAGGCAGGATGTAGGGTTTGTCTGTACAGATCAACAGAAACACACACACAGGCTTTGTAACATGCAGACACCTCCACATAGCACACAGGCCTCAAGCTCCTCCTCTCAGTTTATCTGGCGCAAACTGAGAGAAGCACCTTCATGACGACACAAGCCTGAGACTTCTTAAAGTGACAGTACAGGTATTAACACTCGAGTCGGAATACAACATCCAGGCATACATATACACAATAAAACACACCTAAACATATAGAAAACAAGGTTTATCAGGATTTGATGACATTTCAACCGTAAAAATAAAGATACATTTTCAACCTGGTTACACCTGCATTCAAAACTTGAGAGCCCTTTTATGAAGAAAGCTGTGCTTATGTAAATACTGTAGTCTCAACTGAGGCTACTTGGTGTTCTCAGACGCAGTCTTGGTTGCATGTGTTTAATGAGTCATGTCTAGGCAGAGGGGAGGTGCAGGTCTGAATGGTGATGATTGCTTAATGTTACACGTATGTGTGTCTTCGTACACTGATAGTGATATTTTTGCTTAATGTGTGTGAGCCCACAACTATGGTTGTGTATTAAATAAGAATCAGAATAAGAGGTTTATTCATACCTGGAGGGAAATTCAAACGTGATCTGTGGTCTGTCTCTCTCTATCTCTCTCCGTCTCTCTCTGTCTCTGTCTCCCCGTCTCTCTTTCCTTTGTGTGTGTTTTCTGCTGACTGCAAATTTGTTTGGGTGATCAATAAGCTATCTTAACACAACATCGCCTGCATCAGCTCCTCATAGGCTGTTACAACACAACATATTGTTCTGAATGAATGTATGACCGTGTGTGTGTGTGATTATGTGTGTGTATGTTTCAATGTGTGTTCATGCTGATTAATCTCTATCTCTAATTCCCGTTCTCATCTATTCTCTACCCATGAGCTGTCACTCACGTTTTCCTATGATGGCAAGAGTTTGTTAAGATTCGGGGAAGTTCTTAACAACTCCAAAGTTTCTTTCTGATATCCTGAATGTCTAATCCAGTTGAGTCCAAAAAGATGTTGAAGTCATGGAGGCTCTTCTCTACAACTGTGTAATTGAGCTAATATGCCGGTTGGGACTATCCAAGGGTATCGAAGAGTTCTGAAAGCTCTTGCTTACTTGTCCTTGTCCTTATGAGTTTCTTGGGACACATTTCATGATAAGGGGAGAACAGATGTGATTCAGGACAATTTAGCTTTACTGAAGACTCAAACGTCTCTGAAGATATTTAGGATGTCTTTTGTACGGTTGTAGCATATGGGTATGCCACAGTGTATTTTTTTAACACATTGTGAACTTGAGTCGACACTGATATTATTGATTTCATCTGAGATTTTACAAGACAGATGTGTGTCTGCAGAGTGTTTATTTTGCCTTGTTGTGGTGCACCTTAATGTGTGTACAGTATTTCCCATGAGGTTACTGTGGCAAATGTGTCCCACTTTAAGTTATATAATGACACAGCTGAAAAGCAGAATAGATCAGTTGTGAGGATCCATATGTGTCAATCGAGGCACACCACACCACACCACGCTACAACATTCTCAGTCCCAAACGCGCATCCACACATTTTTACATTACATTACTTTCTTGTGACCGCTCTCTTTTGCTCAATATATACATTATTACAATTTAAATTTTAAAACATACCCCATCTGATATAATGATGCCCGCTGTCCACAGTTCTTTGGATTTTTCTCTCTTAAAATGGATATGTTTGAAACCCTGCTGAAAATTCTGGCACTTCTTTATAGTGAGAATAGGCCGAAGCTGAGACCTTTGGAAACCCTCAGACTTGTTCTCCTCAGGCAACACAACCACCAGTGGTTGGCTGATCATCAGTGTTCCAATAAAATAATGCAGCTTTTCATTTTTAGCATTACTGTGATCCCTCACTATATCGTGGTTCACTTATCACAGTTCACTTATCATGGCTTTGTTGTATTGCCTTTTTTAAAATTATTTAATTCTGTGTCGCTGAGTTTTTGTTATAGTACAGTATGTGCAGGTATTTCATCAGTGGATGAATACTGTACTGTACACAATGCAAATGCAGCCCTGTACGCCAGTACCACTTCCGCAAGTTCGTCAGCGTGACATTGTACACAGCACACTATTGGCTGATGGAATGGAAGGCGACCATCCACAGCACTGTGTTCTGTATCCTCCTTGCACCTGCATCTCTCCTTGTCCACTTCATACTGACAGCTGATCGCTGCCATAGTGTTGCTCTGCAGTGTTGTGGTTTTGTGAAATTTCCATAAAAGTTTGAATTTAGTTTTGCAGAAGGTGTTTATAAGAGTGTGGGAAGGGTTTATGAAGCCTATATATTAGGGCTGCAACGATTAGTCGCCGTCGTCGTCGTCGTCGACTATTAAATATCGTCGACAAGAAATTTTGTCGTCGTCTAGTCGTATATTTTTTTAAGCAACGTGATGAACGCCATTCAATTCATTAGAATACATGCAAATAAAGTTGCAATGCGCCACCGGAAAAGTAAGGGGCAATAGCCTGCACCACCTGCGTCCATATTGAACTAAACACTGATGAAGTTCAATAGCAATAGCAAAGTCGATGCAGTAGCAACGATGGCTGAAGCAGAGGCGCATAGTGATGCTAGCGTGAGACTGCGAATGTCTAAAGTCTGGGAGTATTGTCGGGAAAATAAACACGTCACGTGCACTATCGGGAGCCGCCGCCGACCGTCATGTTACGGTGCTAAAACTGTGTTTCATCTTTTCACGTGTCTGAGGAACACCCGGAGTTTTTCAAAGTAACGTTAACGTCATTTTCAATGACTGAAACCTCCGGTTAAGCCCCATTTGAAAAAAATATGCGTCTTTACTATGATACTGTAACGTCCGACCGGACGTATGAGGAAGACGAGGAGTTGTACAGCAGCCCTCTTTATTGGTAACGTTTCTCAAATACAACCTGGTCACTGTCGGCCGCAACCACGCCAACAACAACAGAACAACAAAACTTCCTTATTTATTACACACGGCTCTCTCCACCAACCAGACGCATTCACAGACTGTGGGACATCACAGAACTCTCACAATAACACTGAACATTAGTGCAGGATCGCTACAATACTATTATATGCATCACTTGTGGACACATTGCCTCTAATACACATAAAGATACACTGCTTTTCAATGAAATCCAATTAATACCCAACTTTGTTAAAAACGGGAAACGTAGCAAATAAATAATCGATAATCGTTGACTAATCGAAAAATTAGATTATAGATTAGTCGACTACAAAAATAATCATTAGTTGCAGCCCTAAAAATAACTATTGGATATACTGACCATGTGAAGATGAGGGTGATCATCCAGAACGTTTCTTCCCAGCTTGGGCCAGGAACCACTTGAGCACAGAGAGGCAACATGTGGTGAGGCAGAGTCACATTAAGGGTGAAAGGAAAAGAGGTGCCACGAGATGTCACCAAAGTGAGGTCCCTGAACTCTTTGAATGAGAAGGTGTGTCCAAACTTTTGGTCTGTACTGTACATTATTACAATTTAAATTTTAAAACATACCCCATCTGATATAATGATGCCCGCTGTCCACAGTTCTTTGGATTTTTCTCTCTTAAAATGGATATGTTTGAAACCCTGCTGAAAATTCTGGCACTTCTTTATAGTGAGGATAGGCCGAAGCTGAGACCTTTGGAAACCCTCAGACCTGTTCTCTTCAGGCAACACAACCACTAGTGGTTGGCTGATCATCAGTGTTCCAATAAAATAATGCAGCTTTTCATTTTTAGCATTACTGTGATCCCTCGCTATATCGTGGTTCACTTATCACAGTTCACTTATCATGGCTTTGTTGTGTTGCCTTTTTAAAAATTATTTAATTCTGTGTCGCTGAGTTTTTGTCATAGTACAGTATGTACAGGTATTTCATCAGTGGATGAATACTGTACTGTACACAATGCAAACGCAGTTCTATACGCCAGTACCACTTCCACAAGTTTGCCAACATGACATTGTACACAGCACACTATTGGCTGATGGAATGGAAGGCGACCAACCACAGCACTGTGTTCTGTATCCTCCTGCATCTCTCCTTGTTCACTTCATATTGACAGCTGATCGCTGCCATAGTGTTGCTCTGCAGTGTTGTGGTTTTGTGAAATTTTCATAAAAGTTTGAATTTAGTTTTGCAGAAGGTGTTTATAAGAGTGTGGGAAAGGTTAATAATACAGTGGGAAAGGTTTATAGGAGTGTGGGAAGGGTTTATGAAGCCTATATATATATATTTATGAATATATATAAATAATAAAATAACTATATTGCTGCTACGGATTTTCACCTATCACAGGGGTCTCTGGGATGCATCCCCCACGATAGGTGAGGGATTACTGTACTGTTTCTCATTTGTAGGATTTTCTGCATCTAATCAACAAACTGCTGAGGTGGCATGTGCAGAGTATGTGAATGGTTATGTAATATGTGTTTTGGAGGGGGGGTGATAATAATGATGCTGATAACCTTGAATTTGAAGCTAAAATACTGTTGCGAACAGATATTGTTTTCATTTGAAGCTGTAGTAAAATGATAACATTGGCTTGGATCTAGTCTGTAGCCTCGGCTGACTCCAGTGACTCATTGGAACAGTGACCTTGGTAAAAGCTTAAATGGCTCTGTTTCTGCCTGTGCAGACTTAAGTGCAATTTCCATTTTACAGGCGAGGAAACACTGAGGTACTGTGGACATGACTGTAGCAGAGTTTGCTTGCATTAGATGTTAAAATATATATATATATATACGGTCCAGATGCCCTTGGTTCAAGTTTAACTCTAAAGATCTAATGAATTGCATTGGTAGATTTAGCTCTACAAGGCAGTGAAGAATCTGTAGGAGGAGGAAGAATAGATTTTATGTAGTGAGAAAGATGGATGGGAGCAAGAGAGGGAAATGGTAAGAGAGGAAAGGAGGCTGAGCAGCAGCAGCAGGAGGAGGGTAAAGAGATGACGAGAGAGAGAGAGAGAGAGAGAGAGAGTGCGTATAACAGAGCTGTTCCTCGCTCACTGCCTCAGTATCTCGTCAGCCAGCCATACATACACACACATATACACGCGCACGCATTCACACATACACATTCACGCACAAATCTTGTTTTCTGGATGTCAGAGCGTTACACCTAACCTGAAACAGACGACACACACACACAAAAACACATTCACACACAAACACACTTACACACATACACACACGTAGCAAAAGCAAGACGTGGGGATTTACCTCTATCTGTGTTTTTGAAGACTGAAGCATGGATGATGCTGCCACCAGGTTTGTACACTCACTCACTCTGTGTCTGTCTGTCTGCATGTCTGTCTGTCTGTCTGTCTGTCTCTGACATGTGCCTGTCAATGTATTTAGTCAAGGTAGAGGTCACCTTTAACCCGACTCATTGTCTGCATTTGCCAGGCTGTCTGACACACACAGACGTACACACAAACAGGTGGGTGCAGAGTTGTTTTGGTGTGTGTGTTTGTGTGTGCGTAGCTGGTGATGACTAGTGCTGATCGACTTGGCGGCTTCCCCGGGTGACGCTGCATCACTCATTCAGCACACAAAGTGACACAGACGCAGTTGCTCTCTAAACACACACACACACACATTGTGGAGCTTCTCTCTCTGTATTTTTGTGTAACTGCAAAATCAAATACTGCTTATTTGCATGAAACATTTCTATTATTACACCATAAAGATATAACTGCCGTGGTGTAGCACTCGTTTTGTTATGTGCTGCATGTAATGAACTGATCAGTTTGATTGTTAATGCATTATTCATAGTGAATGTCAGGATGCATTCAGGTTAGGAGAACTGTCGTAAAGCTCCAGTTCTACGCATGTAATCAGCCTTTAATCCCAATTTTGTTACATCATAAAACAGTTTTTGTGATGTAACAGTCTTGTTACATTTTTTAAAGGGGTTCCTCTAGGCATCACATGACAAAACACCTGTGTTCAATGTTGTATTCACATGACTGAACAACACTGTGAACATGACTGGTATTGCGACACTGACTGGATTTCCCATACTGTGTCAAGACAGTAACATCAGCATCAGCCTAGGGAAGAGAAGGAAGTTGCAGGAAGCCATATATTAGGAAGAGGGAGAAGTGATGACTGTGTTTTCAGTGCACAGGAGGTGGGTGGACTTTTATAACAGAGCGTCCAATTGCCATCACAGTGTTGGTAATTTGCACTAAATGTAGCACAGTGATGCAGAACTCAACCTGTCCAGGTTGAGTTCTCCAAGTAGGGCTGAAAATACCAAGCACGCACATGTCGGTGCTCCAGGCTTAATGCACCTCATCGGGTCCCACAGCCTGTGGCTCCTACAATGAGAAGATGGAGGATTGGTTTCTGGGTCACAGCCATAGACTCAACTCTCATTACTTTATTTGCAACAACAAGCTATTGCTGCAGCTTGCATAGTGATCATGCAGATGAGAGCTGACCCAAATGCAAAGTAGATACATCTATGCAACCGTTTTATTACCACTTTTTTTGTGAGAATTTTCATTTTATGGTGAACAGGTTGCAGACCCAATTGGCACTTTAGTCAGTTGCTTGGCTCCAGATAGTAATTTCATTGCAGAACCAAAGCGGTGTTGTGGAGACAGCCAAACCTTTGACTCACACAGGTACCAAACATTTCTCTGCACTGATACTCTCCTTCCTTTAGTCTGTTGTTGCTAAGTGGACCAACTCAGGCAGTGTTGGGAGTAGATTAATGCCATCTCTTCTGGGAGCTGTGTGTGTGTGTGTGTGTGTGTGTGTTTGGTTGTTTGTGTGTGTGTTTGGTTGTTTGTGTGTGTGGTTGTTTGTGTGTGTATGTATGTGTGTGTTCTCTTGACTGTGTGCAAATGAGTTTGTGTGTTTGTGCGTGTGCGTTTGTATGTGTGTGCTTGCAGCTGCAGGCTGAGCTACTGTTGCATTGCAGTGACCTCCAGGAGTTACTGCAGCACTGCTTCAGACACACTGAGGGGATAACAGCCTCTGCTGTTTTCAGCCTCACACTCTCTGACCCCCCACCCCTATCTATCTATCTATCTATCTATCTATCTATCTATCTATCTATCTATCTATCTATCTATCTATCTATCTATCTATCTACCTACCTACCTACCTACCTACCTACCTACCTACCTACCTACCTACCTACCTACCTACCTCTCTCTCTCTTTACCACGCAGATGGAGGATTAGAAATTTCCCACTAAAACCTGTTGTTGGTCAGCAGTGACAGTTTTGTTTCTAAAACCCCAAACTGTAAATACAAAGTGTCCCGTCCCCTTTCATGTGCAGTAAATTCAGCCCCTTCGGAGATACGTACGATCTCACAGAGGATAATTGAGTCCAGTGTCTTTTGATAAACCTCCCCTCCCGTAGCCCAGGGAGTCATTCTTTTCCTTGTGTCTAATCTGTGACAGTTTTCTGATGACATTAATGTGTCTGTTGGGGTAGTTTTATGGAAAGATTAGAGCAGTGGTTCTTAACCTTGTTGGAGGTACCGAACCCCACCAGTTTCATATGCGCATTCACCGAACCCCTCTTTAGTGAAAAATAAAATGTCTTATATTTTTCACCCCCAAACGGACAAACAGCGGGGTGTGTCTTGACCTCCGTGGCGGAGGCTCTGCCGAACCCCTGAGACCGACTCACCGAACCCCCTAGGGTTCGATCGAACCCAAGTTAAGAACCACTGGATTAGACCAAACAAATATGCACCAAACTACTGCCGGCAGTTGGAGAGACAGCTATAAAGTAGATGACCCACTAAGTTGCACAGTTGTAATAGAACAAGCAGGGGCAGGAGAGTAAATAAAGGGTTTGTGCTGCCGCAGATTTTCCACTGGAGTTCAGCCTTCAGTCCTTGCCACACATCCTCTGCTACGCAGCAGCGTTTGTCCCATGTCATTATAATAACTGCCAGTTATGTTTAGAAGTCAGCTGTTAGACTTTGTTCATTTTGTAGACTTTGCTGATTTTGACTATTTTAAGGTAACACAGTATCAGATCATCTAAAACAGTCTCAGCTACAGAACAGCCACCAATTTGGAATGGTTTTGCATGTGGTGATCACAGACATTTGCTTTCTCCTAATCCTTCTTGACTGATTCTTCTCTAGTTTGGTGTTTGGCTAATGTCCTTTTCAATATTGGTGACATAAGGTGGTACCTGCAGCCTGATCAGGTTGCACATTCCCAGCAACTCTGGGACAGAAGGCTTACATTTTGCGCCAGACCATGCCTGTATCCACGGGAGGTCTGAGGTGAAATACCTGTTGCAGGTTAAAACAAGGTACAATTTTATGGATGTGCCTTCCTCCCTACGTGTGGTTGCAAGACAGTCTGTAACATCATCCAGCATGACCAGTTTGGCAGTGGGTCAGTGATGGCCAGGGGAGTCATATCCTTGGAGGGTCACACAGACCTCCATGTCATAGTCAGTGGTACTATGACTGCTGATATAGGTGGCGGGATGAAATCCTTAAAGTGACTGTTAGACTATTGTGACAGCATTGTTCTCAACAAATTCTACATTGTCCATCAATAAGGAATTTCAGCGTTAATCATTTGTCGAACGAGGTGTGTGAATTAAGTGTTCCACTTCATTTTTTTCAAGCATTGTATATTTATTGAAACAATGAAATAGTTGTGAATTAACAAAACAATTGTACCAATTGTGACCAAACACACAAAAAGATGCACACATGTTCAGCCAAATTCAGCGCGTGCATGTGCATACCTGTCTCTCTCTCTCACTCTTTCTCTCTCTCTATTTGTGTGTGTGTTTGGGTATTCAGTCTCTGCAGTATTACCTTGAATAACATTAAATGCAGCTAATGCCCTTCACTCCAGATGTTGTGTTTTCTGTACGCACACAGAGAGAGCAGATGTTTCTCTGTGAGTCCTATTCTTTTGCAGTGACTCACACTTTCTGTATCTGTGTGTTACTTATCAAAACACTCCCCTGTCGTTTCAGTCTGCTGTCAGGACCTGAGGAGGATGATCACACATAGCACAAACTGTTAAACTGCAGAGGAAGAGATTCTTTTTTCTATTATAGTCCAATAGTTACTATCTCTTCTTTTATATTTGATAACATGTCAGTCCGTCTCTAAACAAAACATTTGCATCTTCTCCACATCTTGCCTTTGGCACCTGGAGAGATTGACTGCATCAGCCTCAGCATTGTTCTCAACAAATTCTACAAATTGTCCATCAATAAGGAATTTCAGCGTTAATCATTTGTCGAACGAGGTGTGTGAATTAAGTGTTCCACTTCATTTTTTCAAGCATTGTATATTTATTGAATGATGAATGAAATAGTTGTTAATTAACAAAACAATTGTACCAATTGTGACCAAACACAAAAAGATGCACACATGTTCAGCCAAATTCAGCGCGTGCATGTGCATACCTGTCTCTCTCTCTCACTCTTTCTCTCTCTCTATTTGTGTGTGTGTGTGTGTGTTTGGGTATTCAGTCTCTGCAGTATTACCTTGAATAACATTAAATGCAGCTAATGCCCTTCACTCCAGATGTTGTGTTTTCTGTACGCACACAGAGAGAGAAGCAGATGTTTCTCTGTGAGTCCTATTCTTTTGCAGTGACTCACACTTTCTGTATCTGTGTGTTACTTATCAAAACACTCCCCTGTCGTTTCAGTCTGCTGTCAGGACCTGAGGAGGGTGATCACACATAGCACAAACTGTTAAACTGCAGAGGAAGAGATTCTTTTTTCTATTATAGTCCAATAGTTACTATCTCTTCTTTTATATTTGATAACATGTCAGTCCGTCTCTAAACAAAACATTTGCATCTTCTCCACATCTTGCCTTTGGCACCTGGAGAGATTGACTGCATCAGCCTATTCACATGAGGTTTACTATAAATATGCTTTGACATTTGCAGAGGTATATTCGCTCCATTTCCTGCCAGACTTTTACTTTGGATCCTACAGCAAAGTGTTGAATTTCACTGATGGAAACAGCAAATGCTCTAAAGTAGAATTGATCAGACATTTCTGTTGGGAAAAAAAGACAGACAGACAATTGTGGCTGATTGAGCTGATTTTATTTTAAACAACACAATTCTGCAGCACAGAAATTTCAGCTCTGTCAGCCAGCAGCCGACCCAACGGCTGTCTGCAGAATACATTCAGGATGTGGAAGAAGGTGTGAGAGGGAAATGACAAAACAACACAAAATTAATTACCTCAGAACTCAAATAGTCTTTTCAATTTAGTGTAGCATTAAGTACTTACATAAAACTCCAAATCACCAAGACGTCCACTGGGTCAGCATCACAGGATATTTAACACTCATGTCTCCTCTTTGTCCTTTATCGCCCTGGTCTTAGCTGCCCACACCTTCAAGCTACATTAACACTTAAAGGTCATACACACATACAAACAGAGAGAGAGACAGGGAGAGAGAGAGAGATAGTAGCTGCTGGCTGTCAAACTAAAACAATTATCATCCCATTAGGCTGAGGACATAGATGATAACATGAGCAAATGGGATGAGACATCACAGTCAACCAACCAAATACAAGAGACCATTACCTGTCTTCAGGTTTGCTGGTGTGAGTGAATGAATGTATGTGTTTTTGTGTGTGTCAATGTGTGCGAGAAGGAGAGATTTGATAGGTTGTATTGTGTACCACAACTACAAACCACTGTCTCCAGCACGATATCCACATTCAGCAGACTTCTGAGCAGACTGCTTACAGGACTCATCTTGATTGACATTTTCAGTTTGTTTTAGCATCACGTCTCCTGTAAGTCAGAAGGCATCCAGGAGATAACCTGCACCATACCATGCAATCCTGGTCACATGACCTTGTTCATACGTCACACCTAACACATACCTCAATACCTCCCTCTTTCTGTGCGGAGCGACCACTGCCTATGCTACCATTAGGCTCCATGTTCCAAAACTATAACATCTTCTACCATTGCTATGCTATGCTCAGTTATACCTCACTTTAGAATCTTCCCTCAACAGGATATAAAACATTGCATGGCAAGCAACTGTCTCCAGTTAATACCAGGAAGACCCTGTTTACTGTTGATGTTGCTCCAGTCGTCCTGTCCATCTCTTCCTCCATCCCCCCCTCACTCACCACCAAGAAATAAGTGATCGCCCTCATTTCGCACAGTAACTCACCCCCAAACCAGAGGGAGTAATCAGACATTGTACGCTGTCATCCCGACTGTTCCACACCCAGCCACAAATGGCCCCGGTGCATGCTGGAGGTCATGGTCTAATATAGGCAACAGAAACAGGTCATCTGCAAAGAACAAGGACACAGTTCTGAGGTTATGATTTCAGACACTCCCCTTACAACAGCTTCACCTCAGAATCCCACCCAGCAAAATCGCAAACAGGACTAATAGGACCGACAAGCAACAACTTTGCTGCAAAATACATAGTATTTTTGCAGTGTGGTCTACGTAGATCTTTATACTTCAACACACACAGGGAAAGAATTATTGATTGAAATTTCTGCCAACGATAGTAAAAAACATAATGGATATTTATGTGGGTTCAGAGACGTAGGCATGGGTTTCTGCCGATTCCCCAATTTTCTCTAGCAGGCAGGTCATTGTAATGGTGTGAGAGAGTAAATGCATGAGAAAGTGTGACAGTGAGGCAGAGAAACACACTACGTGAGATTAGAGTAACAGGTTAAGACCTAATTAGACTATGGTGGGCAGCCATGGTCTAGGTCAGGGGTCTTCAACCAGTACAGGGCCACACACACACACACACACACACACACACACACACACACACATACATATCTACTACACTCCACGACACGTGCAAATTTACTCTTTTTACTGTTTTTTATTGTCTGAAAAAAATAACTCCTCAGGTGAAATATTTTTCACGGACCCCCTGCAGTACCTTTGCAGAGGGGGTCTAGGTAATGCAGTCAAATCATAAGAACTCAAAGAATCTAGTCATCGAAGTATCTACACTCTTATCGAACACATTGTTGGAGAAAACAGAGAATGTTTTATTGGGAACTTGTTTGTGTGAAGTTTCACTTTGTTTGCAATTAAACTGCAGGTACACTCAGTCTCAGAGAAGAAGCAGTCCAACAACAGTTGCAGAGAATTAATCACAATGGCAGCAGAGGGTTAGTGATGGTGATAAGGACAGAGGACAGGAGAAAGTACTGATAACAGATGTCTTATGCTTCATTCTCTGTATATTCCAAACAGGAATATTGAATTCAGTGTGACTTTGAAGTTGTGAACCTTTCTGTTTCTACCTAAAATTGCATTTTCTAAATGACATATGGACCATTTGTCCATGTGCATTAAGCCACTCTCTCCTTACATTTTACACTGAAACATTTTCTCATCATACATGGACTAAAATAAAGAGAAAATCAAATGTGGCAGAATAACATCATTGTCTCATGGTGTCATTCGACATTACCATAACAACAGCAGCGCTGAAATGATCATGGGGCTGATGTCAAAACGTTGAGGACATTTCTTTGAGAAAAATTAAGTGAGCACTACTAACAGAAGCCCATTCCGCATGTTGATGATCCTGGTGTGACGTGGTGATAAGAGATTTCCAATTTGCAGAGCAGGATAATGTGAGTTATGGTGAGTCCCAGCCCTCATTACTACACAGCACCAACCTACACGTCTGACATCCTTTAAGCAGATGGGATGAATGGTTTTCATGATAGGCAAATTAAATTAATATAGAAAGACAGAAATGAACGGCTGCAATTAAATATTTTTATGTAAATCTTAAATACAGGGGGTCCTCGAGTTACGTCGGTCGCGAATTACGTCGTTTTCGTGGTTACGACACATCTCCCGTGAACTTCCTTGTTTCGGCTTGAGCAGTTTGCCCCGTAAATACGTACAGACTTCACACGGGAACTAGTTGGTGACGGCTCTCTCTGTCTCTCAGTGGCCTGCCGGCTTTTTTTTTTCTCCAGCACCTCCACAGCTGTGTTTACTTATGTGAAATGGGGGGAGGGGAGGGGGGCGGCAGCGGCAGCCGGTAAGGAGATGCACACGGACACAGATGCGTTCGGGATCGTGGCAATACCGTAGGTTTATTCACAACACAGGGTCTACACGGTTGATATCAGAAATCTAAAGGAAATGCTCATTACACTCGCGATATCAACCCCTACAGTGACAAAAGGCAATTCACCATAGTAAACTCTTATTGTAGGGTGGTGTTATAGCGACATCTGGTGGCACAATGTATGCACAATGGCACAATGAATGTATGGTCCGACTTATGTCGAAATCTCGGATCTCTGATGTAACTCGAGGACCCCCTGTATTAGCACTGGTGTCTGTAGCTGTGATTTGTCAGAATTGCCCCTTTTCATTAAATTCATTGCCACATGCACAAAATGCCATCATCTCCATCTCTAAATGAATCCATTTACAAGTGAAAGTAAAAAGAGTGAAAAACACAGAATCAGTTTGTCAGTGTGTCGCCTGCACTTATTGTCCTGCGCTTACATCAAGACAGTCAGAAAACATAACGCCCTTCATATCTTCAGTGTTTAGGGTTCACCTCATCTATACCTTCGTATGACATCAGGAAAACATCAGGAGCCATGCAGCCATCCAAAGTAAAAAAAGAAAAAGTAAAACTTGAGGTTTAGGTTCTGCATCATGTCAGTCAGGGTTAATACTTGGATATAGTTTGCTGCTCTGTGTTTCTGATGTTTCATATTTCATGTTTTCATTTTTTTCTCACATTGTCTATGGTTGTTGTTTATTTCACAGACGATTAAACAGCATTTTGTTTGACACCGATTTTAATTCACTGCTCGTCTCCTCCTCTCATCCTTCTCTCTGTCATTTCCTCTGCATGTCTCCTCCCTTCATCATTTGATTATCCCCTCATCTCCTAAATCCTCCTCTTCTTTGTGTTCTCATTCAATATACTCGTTTCTGGATGTGCTCAGCCCTGTCTTCTCTCCCCTCTGTCTTTTCCCCCTGTTCCTCTTTCACATCATATTTGTCTCCATCCTGTAATGTTAGAGACAGCCAGTGAATGGACTGGCCAAAATCAGCTCTCCACCCAAAGAATATGGCCCCTGCTGGTAGTTTACAGTGAAAATATGACTTCATTTAATTCCATAGTATCCGTAGGAGATAGTTGTTTTTATAAATCTGAGCAAATATTTAATAGTTCAAATCTGAAGCTACTATTTCTTGTCCTGAACCAATGCTAAAATACAGATACAGTAAATAAATGTGAGTATCTATTATGCCGTAGGTATAATAATAATACTATAATTAACTTTTTCAGCATTTTCTGTCTGTCCATCCCATTCTCTTAAATGCCCTCAGGAACGCCTTTAATGCAAATGTTAATTTGAATTAATGGATGACCTGATTTTTGTATCTAAAGTTCAAAGTGCAGCAGCACGGTGGCGCAGTGGGTAGCGCTCGTGCCTCACAGCAAGAAGGTCCCTGGTTCGAATCTCGGTTCGGGGGATCTTTCTGTGTGGAGTTTGCATGTTCTCTCCGTGTCTGCATGGGTTCTCTCCGGGTACTCCGGCTTCCTCCCACCGCCCAAAAACATGCATTGTGGGGGTTAGGTTAATTGGCCACTCTAAATTGTCCTTAGGTGTGCATGTGAGTGTGAATGGTTGTTTGTTTGTATATGTATTCTGTGTTGGCCCTGCGATGGACTGGCGACCTGTCCAGGGTGTACCCTGCCTCTCGCCCGATGTCAGCTGGGATCGGCTCCAGCTCCCCCCGCGACCCTTAACAGGATAAAGCGGTAGAAAATGAATGAATGAATGAAGTTCAAAGTGCAATGTATGTATGTATGTATGTATGACTTCACGAAACATGATCTTCACCTTGTCACATGACCTTTTAGGCTAATCTTAACAGTTTTACGACGGTGTGTAATATGAAGAATAAGAATGACTTTGGCGACATTTAGCTTCCAAAATGTTAAATGTTAACGCCAACATAATATTCAGAAAAAATCTGCTTATGGTGTTATTCAGCACAGCAATAGCACCTTTCAGTGGGTAACTCTAAAACCTTGATTCATGCTTTGTTTACAGGTATGTCTTGTATTACCTCCTGTAGCCTTCCCAGGACATCATTTGAACAGTTCCACACATTGATATTTCCAATAAAATTAGAGCTATGTCAGTGTTATCTTATAAAACCAACCATTGGTTTTTCTATTATTGTTCCATTTATGAAAACATGTAAATTATTAATTAAGCTAATTTTAATTGTCTTAGGAAGCTATAATACTGAAATACAGTGAACAGAGACAGTTCTCTTTTTTATCTTTTTATTTGAAAAAGGCAAACAAGACAATACAATTTTTGTCTCACATAAAGTCTTCTGCTTTCAGTTTTTTATTACAGAGAAAATAAAGAACAAAAACTTTGCACAAAACCCCATGCACTTACAGATCTGGTACACCCATCATTAAAAAAAGATAAAAAGAGGCAATCATGGAGGAGTCATATAAATTCTGCTTGAGTCAGGGATATGAATGTGATCCATTTATTCCAAATTTCATAAAATCTATCTCTTTGGATTCTTAGAGCAGTGATTTTCAACCTTTTTTGAGCCACGGCACATTTTTTACAATAAACAAAATCCCGTGGCACACCAGCAATCAAAAGTTAGAAAATGTTACAAAAAGTTTCCAAAACAACACTTTTGATGTCTGCAGACATGTCATCAATACGTCTGACAACACACTGCCCTGGCCCTCGGGCCATAACACAGGCACAAAAAATCATTTGGAATGACAAAATATTTTTTTTGACCAATTAAGTGAAATTGGACAATTTCCCACAGCACACCTGACGATCTCTCATGGCACACTGGTGTGCCACGGCACAGTGGTTGAAAATCAGTGTCTTAGAGAATATGTTGTTTTTTCCATTTTAAAGATTTCCAAGATGGCTTGGAACCAATCTTTCCATTAAAAGTTAAACCTTTTGGAGGGGCCAGGTTTAACCACTATTTAATTATTGCTTTCTTACTGGCCGCTAAAAGGGCTTGTAGCAGTTTTATATTTCTCCTCATTTCCAACTCTGTTACCTGACCCAGGTATAAATTTACAAAATCACATGGTATTTGAGTTTCCCAAAACTCAAATACGGTAAGGAGATGCACACGGACACAGATGCGTTCGGGATCGTGACAATACCGTAGGTTTATTCACAACACAGGGTCTACAGGGTCTGATATCAGAAATCTAAAGGAAATGCTCATTACACTCGCGATATCAACCCCTATGGTGACAAAAGGCAATTCACCACAGTAAACTCTTATTGTAGGGTGGTGTTATAGCGGCATCTAGTGGCACAACTTAGTATCTACCTTACATATGAATGTACGTTCCGACTTACGTCGAAATTCGGTTACGACACATTCTCAGGAACGGATCTCCGTCGTAACACAAGGACCCCCTGTATTTTCATTTTTAGCCTGAAGCAGCACATTATACATCCGGGAGATAGCTTTGTTTACAGATGAAGTGTATGCCAACCTTAGAATTTTAAAGAAATCTGTTTCAGCTGGTGTTAAATCTTTTTTATCCATGATTGAATTCTTTAATCATTTCTGTTAGGTTGAAAATCTGTGTCATAAGCACACCATCTAAATATTTTTAACATATTGCTGATCTCGCAGGTCTTAATTACTTTTTCCCATATTTTTAGTGTGTGATATGTTCATGATATTCTTGGATTCTTGGTTTCTTTCCCTGCCAGATGAAGCGGGCAATCCATTCATCCCACTCCTTAAATTGTGTGTCACTCACCTCTGCCCGTACAGTCCTAAATACATACAACTGCAGCAACATATTCTTTTTCCTGCATTTATCCTCCATTTCAAGTTTAGGAAGGGGATCAAATTCCATTTGTGCAAATCAGATTTTATTGTTGATGATAATGGTCTGTAATTCATTTGTGGTAATTTTGAATGGTCTTTTGTCAAAGTTACTCCCAAATACACACACACACGCACACACACACACACACACACATATATATATATACAGGGGGTCCTCGAGTTATGACGGTCGTGAGTTACGTCGTTTTGGTGGTTACGACACATCTCCCGTGAACTTCCTTGTTTCAGCTTAAGCGGTTTGCCCGTAAATACGTACAGTTAGTGAGCGTTAGTGAGTGAGTTGGTGAGCGCTCTCTCTGTCTCTCAGCGCGTCTGCCGGCTCTCCAGCACCTCCACAGCACAGCTAGGCTACTCTGCCTTGTGTTTACTTAGTGTGAAATTGGACGGCTGGCGGGTAGCCGGCGGCAGCCGGTAAGGAGATGCACACGGACACGGATGCGTTCGGGATCGTGGCAATACCGTAATTTCCCCATTAATTTAATTTAAAATTAATTTCCCCATTGTGGGATTAATAAACGTGTTTCTTTTTCTTCTTCTCAAAATAGCTATAAATAATACTAATAGGCCAGTAGTTGTTGCAATCTTGTTTGTCCCTTTCCTTTTGGGATGACTGAAATAA
>JAFBJQ010000954.1:0-27500 GCA_016785345.1 Trinectes maculatus
GAAGCCAAACCTCGTCGTCTTCTATCCCGCTGACAGGAAGGCGGTGCTGTCTGCCGGAGAATAGTATGGTTTTACAGAACGAGGACGCTTCTGGCGTCCTCGTTCTGTTCCATCCTTTGGCGACTACCCAAGTTCCACCCCCTCATTCGAGGTTACAGAGTAGGGATGTGGCACCTACCCCAGGACTAGGAACTTGGTACATTCGGGCCTCTGCACCACGACAAGGCGGATGGACCGGGAGCCCCAGGTGTTCGGGTATCCCAGCAGATGCCCAAACTGATCCATGTGAATCAGACGTGCTTTCACAGATGTGTTTTTGTGAGGTTGGTCAAAGAGACCGTTTGACTGTGGATGGCGTCTGATCAGAAAACAGGACAATGAGCTGAAGTGCTTTGAACAGGGAGGAGAAACATGGAGACGTGTAGTCACACCTTCTCTGGACCTGTTCCTCCTCACTCTCAGTCTGCAGCAGATTTACAGAATCCTGAGGTTTATTCTGACAAACAAATCAAAGATCAAATCAAAGATCAAACATGGCTTCTGGCGTCCTCGTTCTGTTCTCCTGATGGGGATGATGATGTAAATGCATATGGATGTGGGTGAGCGGGTTAGGAGGAACTGTGGTGGCGTTCAGCACGAGGCAGAACTGGTTTTCTGCTGATCCACGTCAAGAGGCGATGCACAGTCAATCACCTCGCCGCTTTCTCATTCTGAAGCAGGAGCCCTCACATCTGGACTGAACCAACAAGCAGCAGCCTGAGAGCTGCCAGAGAATGGAAACACCCAACTCATCACACATGAATAAGATGGACTGAGATGTGGACGTCTTGAGTTGTGTCTCTCCTCTGCCCACCCCCACCCTCACCCCCACCCCCACAACCATTTGGCTATTTGGTCATATCCAAATGGTTCGAGTGCTGGGCTTGAAACCAAGAGGGTGGGGGTTCAACTCCCGCTCTCTGCCCCCGAGTAAGACCCTTAACCCCAACCACTCCCCAGCTGCTTTGTACTGTATGTACTTTATGTACTGTGTGTACTGTATGTACTGTATGTACTGTATGTACTGTATGTACCGTACGTACTGTGTGTACTGTATGTACCGTATGTACTGTATGTACTGTGTGTACTGTATGTACTGTATGTACCGTATGTACCGTATGTATTGTATGTACCGTGTGTACTGTGTGTACCGTATGTACTGTATGTACTGTATGTACTGTGTGTACTGTATGTACCGTATGTACTGTACGTACTGTGTGTACTGTATGTACCGTATGTACTGTATGTACTGTGTGTACTGTATGTACTGTATGTACCGTATGTATTGTATGTACCGTGTGTACTGTGTGTACCGTATGTACTGTATGTACTGTATGTACTGTGTGTACTGTATGTACCGTATGTACTGTATGTACCGTATGTACTGTATGTACTGTGTGTACTGTATGTACTGTATGTACCGTATGTACCGTATGTATTGTATGTACCGTGTGTACTGTGTGTACCGTATGTACTGTATGTACTGTATGTACTGTATGTACTGTGTGTATGGTATGCAGTGATGAAATTTTGATTTCAGAGAAATTTTGATTTCAGCTCCAATTGAGGAGCCTGTGGTGTAAACTAAGGGAAACAGGCTTCAGCTTGAGCGTCTGTTTCCTGCTCGGTCCTGATGCCTGACATGTCTCTGTTCACTGTAGCGTAACATTGTTACATACGTCCCTGTATGTATGTATCCCTGACTGGATTTCTTTTTCCTCGTTCTTGTTTCAAACCTTTATCACTCAGCATCATTCAGGAGGACAGGATGTATAGATCTCCACCTGATCTCCACCTGATCTCCACCTGATCTCCACCTGATCTCTACCTGATCTCCACCTGATCTCCACCTGATGTCACATGGCTTTCAGTCCTTCACTGGGAAAAAACAACATCATTCTCCCCCTGAAAGCACCTGTGTGGGTGCATGTTTTTACATTCCCAGGTGAATGGTTTTGTCTGTGTGTGTGTATCTGTGTGAGTCTGTGTGTATGTATCTGTGTGAGTCTGTGTGTATGTATCTGTGTGTGTCTGTGTGTATGTATGCCTGTGTGTGTCTGTGTGTATGTATCTGTGTGAGTCTGTGTGTATGTATCTGTGTGTGTCTGTGTGTATGTGTGTGTGTGTGTCTGTGTGTATGTATCTGTGTGAGTCTGTGTGTATGTATCTGTGTGTGTCTGTGTATCTGTGTGAGTCTGTGTGTATGTATCTGTGTGTGTCTGTGTGTATGTATCTGTGTGAGTCTGTGTGTATGTATCTGTGTGTGTCTGTGTGTATCTGTGTGAGTCTGTGTGTATGTCTGTGTGTGAGTCTGTGTGTGTGTATCTGTGTGTGTGTATCTGTGTGTGTGTATCTGTGTGTGTCTGTGTGTGTGTATCTGTGTGAGTCTGTGTGTGTGTATCTGTGTGAGTCTGTGTGTGTGTATCTGTGTGTGTCTGCCAGTGAAGCTGCTGAAAACTGAGCAGATTCTTTTTCATCTGCGATGTGAAAACGTCCCAAAGTGACTCTGACTGAAAGAGAACCACACACTGGTCAAATTGTGTTTGGTGGTTGTGAGACGGGCTAAGTGTCGAGTGTGTGTGTGTGTGTGTGTGTGTTTGATAAAGGAAACACAAACTTCCACAGCTACACAAAGAAATTAAAGTGCTGATGGTGTGGTTCATGTTGTATTTGACATTATCTGTAAAGCCAGGTGTCAGGAGGCAAAAGTTCATCCTGTAGAGGAAACATCACAGGCCTTCAGACGGACTCTGACCCTGCCTCTGACCTCTGACCCTGCCTCTGACCTCTGACCTGCTTTGTGGACGTCAGGAGAAGCTGGGACACACTCAGACGTCACGGTCGGAATGTGGAATTTCACAGTGCGGAACGTCACAGCAACGTCGGGCTTCCGACTGAGAGGACGCGGACTCTGATGACGGCGGAGGTGGAGGTCGTTGGTCTGTGGCAGTGATCGGCCCTAATTGGACAACTGCAAGTGATGATGGGGAAGAA
The DNA here is from genome assembly GCA_016785345.1 of Trinectes maculatus. NCBI lineage: Eukaryota > Metazoa > Chordata > Actinopteri > Pleuronectiformes > Achiridae > Trinectes > Trinectes maculatus. Next base: position 3,034 of record JAFBJQ010000954.1, read on the forward strand.
TAAAGGGAGGCTCCGCGGTGCCAAAATGACTCGGCTATTAGTGACGAGCCATAAAGGAGGCGCACACACACACACACACACACACACGCAGTATACTCGATGTGTACTCTTATCACATTATTATTCTATAGCGGCTCAGGAAGCTGCTCTCTGTGACGTCCTCCATTAACCTGGAATAGTTTCAGGCCTGGAAGAAGGAGAAGTGATGGATGTAATTAAATCTGACCTTTCCCCAAAGCTGTTTAACCCCTCGCTGGAAGTGTGTGTGCTGCTTCGCGCGCGTGTGTGTGTTTTGTCGGCATTTCTGTGTAAATACTGTGAAAGATAGTGCATATTAATTAACTGATAATAAACGCAGTGGCGGCCTGTGAGTTTCTGCCTCCAGGCGACGTGTGCGAGCGCCTGTGTGAGAGTGTGTTCTTTTGATGCAACACACGAACACAACTGCTGTGAAATGTCATAATTATACACAACAGCGCACACTGAGAGTCAAACCATTAATACACGTCAGGTGTTCTCCAACAGACGGCGTGATGGTTGACGACATAGAACAGGTGTGCAGGGCGGCGTGACGCCCACGCAGAGCAGCAGGAGGCAGCGATGAGGCAGCGATGAGGCAGCGATGAGGCAGCGATGAGGCAGCGATGAGGCAGGTGTCTGACCTGGATGCTGAGGAGCAGCGGCTCCAGCAGGAGTAAACAGTATAAACTGATCTGGGACCAGTGCTGTGTACCTGCTGCTGTGCTGATAAGCAGCTTCATGACATCATCATTATCACGCTCAGAGGAGCCTGATAACACAAACAGACCCTGGATCTGTTTAACCGGCTTCACACTACAGCACTGTGATCAGATCTCAGCGCTACACATCTGTACAGGAAGCAGCTCAGCAGGGACCAATCAACATGCAGCAGGACTCGCTGTTCAGGTCACATGTAAACTATTAAGGTGTGTGGATGTGTGTGTGTGTGTGTCAGTGTTTGTCTGAACACGCGGTCGATGGCGGCGAGTGCATCCTCGCTCTGAGGCTGGAAGGTGGAACGACATCGCTGCACAAACACATTGGTGGAGAAACACAACTGCAGTGGTGAGCAGACGCATCATCATGACATCATAGATCAGTTTGGTTGGTCTGCGTTGAGACTCTGCCGCAGACACAGGTCATCTCACAGGTGACCAGGTCACATCATCAGATCCGACCACATCAGAGTCTCATCTGCTCAGTCAGCACAACGCCACACAGTTCCCCTGCCTGTGGATGTTTGCTGAATGTGCTGATGTCAAACAACTGCAGTTTGATTCTATCTGCATGAAGCTGAAAGAAATGGGAGCAGATGCTGAGGGTTTTATCAGATGAGGAGACGTCGATGGAGGAGGAGTCAACAGAAAGGTCAGTGAGTGGTTTAATAACGGCCTGCTCTTTGTTCACTCTCCAGTGTCGACAAACTGCCAGTTATAATCATTACAACCATTACTGCTGTCCTGTAGTGATATATGAACAACGCTGGCACAACAAAGCCGGTTTTACAAGCTGTTAATGGTTTTAAAGGTCAGGAAATATAATGAGGTCACAGCAGGGCAAAGGTCAAATGCTGGAAAACACCAGTTGTTACACAGCTGCTCTGGTACCTGTCGCTGTTTACTCTGGTGGTTCAGTCTAATGGGGTCAAACATGGTGCGGCAGCTAACAGCTAACAGCTAACAGCTAACAGCTAACAGCTAACGGCTAACGGCTAACGGCCAACGGCTAACGGCCAACGGCCAACGGCTAACGGCTAACAGCCAACAGCCAACGGCTAACGGCCAACGGCTAACGGCTAACGGCCAACGGCTAACGGCTAACGGCTAACAGCTAACAGCCAACAGCCAACAGCCAACAGCCAACAGCTAACAGCCAACAGCTAACAGCTAACAGCTAACAGCTAACAGCCAACAGCTAACAGCTAACAGCTAACGGCTAACAGCTAACAGTGTGATGTGGAGGAGACCAAATGGGCCTCAAAGTCAATGTGGCATGAATCATCACACTGATATCTGCAGCTGATGGAGGACGGTCATCGTGTGGAGCTCTGCAGGACATCAGGACAAACGCTGTTTGATTGTGTCCTTCATGTCCCAACACAGTGTCTCTGTCTCATTCTCATTTGTGAGTGTCCTGAAGGGACGTGCTGAGTCTCTCTCTCTGTCTCTCTCTCTCTCTGTCTCTCTCTCTCTCTGTCTCTCTCTGTCTCTCTCTGTCTCTCTCTCTCTCTGTCTCTCTCTGTCTCTCTCTCTCTCTGTCTCTCTCTCTCTGTCTCATTTAGTGAACGTCGGTATCATTTATTCATGTGATAATGTAATGGAATGTACATCACATTACTTTACATTACAGTCTTTTAGCAGACGCTTTTATCCAGAGTGACTTAAAATAACATCACTGTTGTCATCATCATCATTGTGACCTCTGATCTGACCTCATCTCACTGCTTCACACACCAACATATGGTTCTCCTGCTCCCTCTGCAGTCCAACAGAGAGAATCAGTGTGTGTGTGTGAAAACATACGAGTTGAGACAGATGTTCTTCAACATGGAATGGAAGTCGTGAGAAGCTGAGGTGATGGTCAGGCTCTGGCATCAGGCTTTAAAACTTCACCATCTCCTCTGTTTGACCAGTCAGGGAGTCCCGCTTTGCTCAAGTATAACGGAGATGGACGGGGACAAACTGGGACATGGACATTTCCAGGACTACATGTTAGTAAACAGACAAATTAACAAAGAATTAACCAAAAAAGGGGGGTTGTGATGATTTTGTATGATTTTATATGCAGTGTCATGTCTCTAACAGTCACTAACAAACAGCCCCCCAGGCCGTCAGCCCCCCAGGCCGTCAGCCCCCCCGGCCGTCAGCCGCCGTGCACCCTGCCGCACAACTCATTCCTCACTGTGTCCACAATCATCACAATGCTTCATTTATTGTGTTTGTTTTATTTATCCAGCCGCCTTGCGTGCCATTGTTTACCCTGCCGGCGATGTCCTTGGACATCCATACGTCTCAGAAACAGATAAGACCTGCCAAAATCTAATTTACCCCCGCCCCCCCCCCTCCCCCATCAGCCGCTCTGTGGTCAGAAGTCGTAGGCAGATCCTCATGGTGCACAGATAATAAATATCTGATGGGAGCTGCTGCAGAGGAGATGGATGATGGAGGCAGGAGGAAGAATGGACAGAGTGAGAGGAGGGGGGGGGGGGGACGGGGGTTGTGGTACAGAAAGTATAATAAGGCATCAGCCTTGAGGAATTCATCAGTGTGTGACACACGTGCACTCGTCACGTGTGTCGACTAAATTCCCACACGTTTTACATATGTGTATATATACAGGCTAGAAACGCTGTGTGTCTGTGTGTGTGTCTGTGTGTGTGTGTGTGTGTGAGTGTCTGTGTGTGTGTGTGTGTGTATGTGTGTGTGAGTGTGTGTGTTTATGATTTGCCTTTTAAATAATGCAGCAGTGTAACATATTAGCGCTTCAGTCATGTGTCGCAGCTCTTTTTCATTCTCACTTCAACATATTCAGCTTGTGCTCATTTTGTTTCACACACACACACATGCATGCACACACACACACACACACACACACACACACACACACACAGACACACACAGACCTGCCGTGTCCGTCCAGGTACAGTAGGTTTATGGAGCAGTCAGTTCACTGGTTCATATATTTGCCTTGTTTTCTGAGCTACATGCTAACACTGGTTCATTCCACCATGTTAGTGATGTTTGTAGAACGACTTACTGTGAAGCAACAAATTATTCTGTGTTCAGTATTCTCTGTGTGTCTCTCTCTCACACACAGACACACACAGACACACACAGACTCACACAGACTCACACAGACACACACAGACTCACACAGACACACACAGACACACACAGAGGTAGAGCGGCTGTGTGGTGACAGAGATGAAGAGAGACGTCAGTGTGTGTGATGAACAGCTGTAATATAAACATGTGTACGTGACATGCCCACACATCTCCTCATCACCATCATGGTGGATGATGAGGAGACACCTGAGGCACAACATATACACACAGGCTTAGTAAATCACCCACTCACACACACTCACACTCACACACACACACACACGCACACACACACACACACACACACACACACACACACACACACACGAGTTGTTTGTTGAAGCCCTCAGTAGAACTTCTTTAGGTACACCTGTACACATGCATTGTTCAGTGTGTCACGTCCTGCAGAAACAGGTCAGGAGCTTCAGGTCGTCCCATGTTTCATGTCTAACAGAGGACAATTAAATACAAATGAAGAAAAGGAACACGAGGAGATGTCAGTCCCACTCAGATGAAATCTGCTCCACCACTATGAGCTGCTGCTTAATGGAAGTTTGGAAGATGGACCTCTGAGCCCGAGGCCAAAAACCCACACGGCTGATGGAGCGAGGTGACAAACAGCTATTGTTGGGCCAAGTAAAGTAAAGTGGCCCGTGGACAGTGCATCTCTCCAGCTGCACAGGAGTCAGAGGAGTCAGAGGAGTCAGAGGAGTCAGAGGAGTCACAGGAGTCAGAGGAGTCAGAGGAGTCACAGGAGTCAGAGTAGTCAGAGGAGTCACAGGAGTCAGAGGAGTCAGAGGAGTCAGAGGAGTCACAGGAGTCACAGGAGTCAGAGGAGTCACAGGAGTCAGAGGAGTCACAGGAGTCAGAGGAGTCAGAGGAGTCACAGGAGTCAGAGGAGTCACAGGAGTCACAGGAGTCAGAGGAGTCAGAGGAGTCAGAGGAGTCACAGGAGTCACAAGAGTCAGAGGAGTCACAAGAGTCAGAGGAGTCACAGGAGTCAGAGGAGTCAGAGGAGTCAGAGGAGTCACAGGAGTCACAAGAGTCAGAGGAGTCACAGGAGTCAGAGGAGTCACAGGAGTCACAGGAGTCAGAGGAGTCAGAGGAGTCAGAGGAGTCACAGGAGTCACAGGAGTCAGAGGAGTCACAGGAGTCACAGGAGTCACAGGAGTCACAGGAGTCAGAGGAGTCACAGGAGTCACAGGAGTCACAGGAGTCACAGGAGTCACAGGAGTCACAGGAGTCACAGAGTCAGTGCTCAGTAACCTGTGGCTCTGTGCTTCATCAGTGTGACAGCGGAGCAGAGAGCAGCCAGCGAGCAGCTGCTGACACGGCTGTTCCTCCACCACGCCGTATCTGGCGCCCGATACAAAGAACGTCCTGGGATGTCAGTGGAAGAGATGGGAAGCTACCTGTCTCCATCCCAAATTTCAATTTGTCTCCATCACAGCAGGCGTCACCATGACGACCGGCCAGAGACTTCAGGCTTCACATGACAACAAATATGTATAAAAAAAGAAATCAAATCAAAGAGTCTTCAGGGTTTTCAATGTGCAGATCACATGACATCACAGCAGACTGATCCTCTGCCTGGTGTGAAGAAGAAGTGTGACCTTTGACCTGACTGTGAAGCCTGATATTCACCATTCAAAGTGTTTAGGGTTAAACTCCTGGAAAGTTCATCTCTCCCTGATATGAAGTCCATGTACAATCTAAATGCCAACACACACACACACGCACACACACACACACACACTCACACACACACACACGCTCCTGTCAGTGTCTGTCCTCAGCAGCAGTCAGGACGTGAGTCCATCTGCACAAACTAATACTGCAGGAAGTGTGGAAAACACCGGCATCCTTTTTCCTCTTTACAAAAAAAGAGAGTTTAACGCCTGAATTCCAGGAAATATCAGGAGACGAGAGAAGAAGAGGTTTCCACACCGAGTGTTTATCTGTTCACGATGAGTGTGTTCTCATCAGCCTGAGAGTTCACACTGAGGTCAACACAGACCACGACCCCTTTTCTCATCAGCAGCAACTGGAGCCACCAGGGAGTCGCACAGAGAAGAAGTGTTAGAACCAAGCTCCACAGAAACCAGCCTCAGATCAAACTCACCATAATGTCAAACTGGAGATGTCCCATATTATTCAAATTTAATAGCGGAAATTATCAGTATCAGTTTTTACTTTTTTAATGACACAACATTTATACAACATGCACAATATTACACATCAAACTCTTCAGCTACTTCTCCTCTCACTCAAACATTAGAGATTTGATGTATAGTTTTTGAGATACTTTTGTTTTGTTTTGTTTACTTTTGTTTGTTTACCTGAAGTTTACCTGATGGTTTTTGTATGGGGGGGGGGGGGGGGATATATCTGTATCAGTTGATATGGGAATGGGAAATTAATAGTTGGACAATATTGGTTTGGATATTGGTAAAAAAGCCAATATTGAACATCCCTATATCAAATGGAATTAAAGACAGAGACAAACGACCACCCGGAGCTCTGGAAGCTGCAGAGACCTTTTCCAACAACAGTGAAGTTTGGTTTTTTTTGACAGCTCATCCTCTAACTCTCTGCACCAAAATAAAATCATTTCTGTTAACCCTCCTCCATCAGGCTCGTGTACAGAGTTTCTCTCAGTCCTCAGCTCAGACGCAGATGATAACCATACAGGGAGTTCCCACAATGCACCGAGCACGCAACATAACATACACACACACAATCATCCAGCATGTTACAGACCAGCGTGTGAAAGAACCTGTGATCTTACCTGTTTGGCCATCAACTCTGCCTGTGTCCAGCTGAGCAGCTATTATCCAGGTCGTTGACCCTTCACCTCTGACACTGACCAGTGTTTACATCCCACACACGTGACGGATGTTCATATAGATGTCTGGAGAGAGAGAGAGACAGAGAGAGAGAGAGAGACAGAGAGAGAGAGAGAGAGAAGAAAAACACAGACAGTGTCAAATTTGGAAGGAAATAAACCTCACGATGCAACAGCTGAGAGGTCACATGACCACAATTAAGTCAATTAATCCCATATAATTAACAATTCAATCTAACCACTGCTGATTCACTTAGAACATGGGGCTGTCACAGTGAACCGAACTGAGGATTGCTTGTTTTGAGGTGAGTGATGGTAGAAATGAAATCTTCCACTGCTCCAGCAACAAAAAGGGACCCTAAGAGTCAAAGAGCAAAGGTCAAAGGTCATATCGACCTGAAGGGAGGAAAAGCTCGTACGTCTGAAAGTAGCTGGAACCTGGTACGTCTGGTGTACGTGAACTGCCTTTTTAACAATACATCCACATAGCATAGCACGCTAGCATTAATATCAGCTAAACGGGTAACTGACTGGTGGTTGTTGCCATGACAATCAAACAGTGGCAGGCCTCGGACACGCCCACTGTCCAGACTAAAGCAGTGCGTACAGGTGAGCAGGGGGCAAAGTTCAGCCTTCACGAGTGAACCTTATAAACTGCGGATTTCACCTTTACTCTGCGTTGTCATTTGTCAACATGGTGCCACATGAGAAAGAGCGGGAGAAGCAGAGTCGGTGAAGTTGTGGGATGTTAGCAGAGACCACTCAGAGATGGAGGAGGAGACGTCTGAGGAGATGAACGAAACAAACATTGCTACTGCCTGGTGGATCTTCAGCATCTTCATTACCCTCAATTCACCCCCACAGTCCTCACATCATCAGGACTGTGGTCCAGAGCCTGAAGATCTACACAACCAGCTGCCTCCTTCAGAACATCAGGCGCCACAGAAATCTGCTCTCACTCACAAATCAAATATGTTTTCATCTATGAAAATGACGACAACGCTGTTTTTTTTCACACTTTTGTGTTTCTCTTCTCTTGTCTCCTTTGAATTAAATAAGAACACGTGTCTCCCCCTTCAGGCACGGCCATGAGCATGCATTAAGATAGTAGCTGTTGTGAGGAGATAGCATCTTGGAGCTCAGACAGTGAGGTGACACAGAGTCTGGCAGAAGTCTGTGTGTGGGAGATGTTGACCTCTGTACTGTGGAGGACTGCAGGTCTGCTCGTCAGCAGCAGGTGGACAGGTGGCTGTGGAAGGTTCAGATCTCATTTCTATAAATATCACAAGCTGTGATCAGAATGGGACAAAAAGTTTGGGATGTTTGACTTGAGGGTGACGCTGGAGGGAAAGATCAGCAACCATCTTCTCAAACAGACATCTCAGCATCACTGAAGTTCTGACCAGGTCAGGGCAGAGGGTGATGTCAGTGTGTTCAGAGTCTGTGATGGACTGAGCCACAGACAGGATGACAGACAGTTAAAACCCTGCAGGGCTCATTATGGTCCACAGCTCCACCACAGGCCCAACACACATCTGCAGCTGAGAGACAGGGAAATGCTTTGTTTTTCACTGGATGAGCAGCAATTAGTGAGTTCAAAAACAATGTGTTTTTTTCATCCGGACGCCAGCGGCAGCGTGAGTCAGAGCGAGAGTCAGAGCGAGAGTCAGAGTGAGAGTCAGAGCGAGAGTCAGAGAGAGAGTCAGAGAGAGAGTCAGAGCGAGAGTCAGAGTGAGAGTCAGAGCGAGAGTCAGAGCGAGAGTCAGAGCGAGAGTCAGAGCGAGAGTCAGAGAGAGAGTCAGAGAGAGAGCCAGAGAGAGAGCCAGAGCGAGAGTCAGAGCGAGAGTCAGAGTGAGAGTCAGAGCGAGAGTCAGAGCGAGAGCCAGAGGGAGAGCCAGAGCGAGAGTCAGAGAGAGAGTCAGAGAGAGAGCCAGAGAGAGAGCCAGAGCGAGAGCCAGAGCGAGAGTCAGAGCGAGAGTCAGAGGGAGAGTCAGAGGGAGAGTCAGAGCGAGAGTCAGAGGGAGAGTCAGAGCGAGAGTCAGAGCGAGAGTCAGAGGGAGAGTCAGAGGGAGAGTCAGAGCGAGAGTCAGAGCGAGAGTCAGAGGGAGAGTCAGAGCGAGAGTCAGAGGGAGAGTCAGAGCGAGAGTCAGAGGGAGAGTCAGAGGGAGAGTCAGAGGGAGAGTCAGAGGGAGAGTCAGAGGGAGAGTCAGAGGGAGAGTCAGAGCGAGAGTCAGAGGGAGAGTCAGAGCGAGAGTCAGAGTGAGAGTCAGAGTGAGAGTCAGAGCGAGAGTCAGAGCGAGAGTCAGAGCGAGAGTCAGAGCGAGAGTCAGAGAGAGAGCCAGAGAGAGAGCCAGAGCCAGAGCCAGAGCGAGAGTCAGAGCGAGAGTCAGAGGGAGAGTCAGAGGGAGAGTCAGAGCGAGAGTCAGAGCGAGAGTCAGAGGGAGAGTCAGAGGGAGAGTCAGAGCGAGAGTCAGAGGGAGAGTCAGAGCGAGAGTCAGAGCGAGAGTCAGAGCGAGAGTCAGAGGGAGAGTCAGAGCGAGAGTCAGAGCGAGAGTCAGAGCGAGAGTCAGAGGGAGAGTCAGAGAGAGAGTCAGAGCGAGAGTCAGAGCGAGAGTCAGAGCGAGAGTCAGAGAGAGAGTCAGAGCGAGAGTCAGAGCGAGAGTCAGAGCGAGAGTCAGAGAGAGAGTCAGAGCGAGAGTCAGTTTCCCCTCGTTAACAGACAGAAACGCTGACAAAGCTTCTGCATAATCAAATGACCCTAATCTGACAAATCATGACGAAACCTTCTGGACTGAGCCTTCATGTTTCAGTCTCACAAACAGACACAACTGTCGTCTGTGTGAAGCAGCGTGTAGACACCAGGGCTGGGCGACGTTACACTGCTGCATCACAACCCACAGGAAAACAAAGAGAAGACGCACAATAAACACATCATGAGACGGATGAGGAGAAGTGGGGAGGCTGGACAGAACCAACCACGAGGTCAGGTCAGGTCAGGTCAGGTCAGGTCAGGTCAGGTCAGGTCAGGTCACCGTCAGTCGCATGATTAAACTGCAGCGGCCGCAGCGTCCAATGATGCCATGAACTCCAGCTCTCAGCAGCGTCAGCCATTCAGGTCTGAATCATCAGGTGATGAATCATGAAGCTGGTGATGCTGCAGGTCTGGTCCATCACAAAACAAGGTTGACAACAAGCTTCTCAGAGATGTTGGCAGTAGGGAGGAGGGGGAGGAGGGAGGGGGGGTAAGGGGGGTAAGGTAAGGGGGGTAAGGGGGGTAAGGGGGAGGCGTCTTAGTAAAGAACAGAAAAACACACGTGATGTGTTTCTGCTCGGCTCGGTTTGAAACAGTCGGACAGAAAGAGCTTCACGCTGCTGGATCATTAATGGCCGCCGACTGTTCTCTGCCTCCCACTCACACACTGTCACGCTCACTGTGAGCCACTGAAACACCAGACACCAGACACCAGACGCTGCCTGCTCATCAGACGTCTGTGCACCATCTGCCATCAGGAGAGTCCCGGCGGAGGAGGTGAGGGTGGGAGGAGGCGTGAGGAGGAGGCTCATCAGTGATTACAGATTCAAACGGGGGCAGAGGACTCCGACTCCTTCCACTGCCTGACAGCCACAAACCAGACCTGAGCAGACCTGAGCAGACCTCAGCAGACCTGAGCAGACCTCAGCAGACCTGAGCAGACCTCAGCAGACCTCAGCAGACCTCAGCAGACCTGAGCAGACCTCAGCAGACCTGAGCAGACCTGAGCAGACCTCAGCAGACCTGAGCAGACCTGAGCAGACCTCAGCAGACCTCAGCAGACCTCAGCAGACCTGAGCAGACCTCAGCAGACCTCAGCAGACCTCAGCAGACCTCAGCAGACCTCAGCAGACCTGAGCAGACCTCAGCAGACCTCAGCAGACCTCAGCAGACCTCAGCGACGGTCCCATTAGCTGCAGACTGACGTTCTGTTCTGTAGCACATCTCCCATGGTCATTACTGCGTGAGATTAACGGTGAACCAGAGAGACGTCAAAGTTGGAGGACGAACACACACGTGGTGCTGATGGAGACAACACCACCAGTTAGAAAAACACACAGTGTCAGCGAGGATGTGTCACAGTCCACCAGCAGAACATCGTTCAGACCTGGTTCTCCTCAGTTTCTGCTGCTGAGGGCTATGAACGGCTTCCACCTGTAATATGATCTATTAGAACATAAAGGAAGAAGATCTGCTTTATGTTGACACTGTACATTACATCCTGTATGAAACCCCCACCCTCACACCCACCTGGCTGTGGAGCACCTCCTACACTCACTGATAAAGTGCCTTGCTCGAGGGCACGGCTCAGTGAATCTGGAGAGATGAGATCGTTCATCAAGCAGCTGACTGTGTCAGATTCTATAACGTGGCCATCAGTCTGAACCTGCAGCTCTTATCTCTCTCACACACACACACACACACACACACACACACACACACACACACACACACACACACACACACACACACACACGTGTACAAACTGAATCACCACAAATATCAACCTGACGTCAAATGTTGCTGTGTCGCTGTCGCACTGCTTTTATTTGATTTATTTGTGTTTTTTAATGCTCAGTTAATATTTATATCAGTGTCAGTTCCACGATGCCTCATTTGCATCCCCTCCAGTGTCTGTAGTGTGTCTGTAGTGTGTCGTTAGTGTGTCTGTAGTGTGTCTGTAGTGTGTCTGTAGTGTGTCGTTAGTGTGTCTGTAGTGTGTCTGTAGTGTGTCGTTAGTGTGTCTGGAGTGTGTCTGTAGTGTGTCTGTAGTGTGTCTGTGAGGTGACGCAGTAAAACCACACAGGCCCAGGCCAGAATATACAACACACATACACTGATGGATGAGGGTGATGGTAAACACACAGTGTAAAGAGCAGACCGACAACAACACAAACGAAAGGACGGTCAGAGCCAGTCGCACACACACAACAGACAGCGTGCAGCACAGCACAGACACACAAAAGAAGTGAAAGACAAGAGTACATAATTACACACTGAACACGCCAGAGACGACATACACACCAATTACACCACTGCAACACACATCTGCACAGCAATGTTATACATACGTACGTGTGTGTGTGTGTGTGTGTGTGTGTGTGTGTGTTATGTCACTGTTGCTGTGGTTCAGCGTAAAACAACCTTCACAGCTAACGTTAGCATACAACCACCTCTTTGCTAATCTCAGTGTTTGCTTCTGCCTCTTGATTGGACAATCAGACGTTAGAACTCTGAGCCAACCATGCACTTCCTGCTTTTCTTTTCTCTGTGATGTCATCAGTGATGTCATGGAATATACTACGTGTGTGTGTGTGTGGGGGGGGGGGTGTTCATGGTTAACGATGTCAGGATAAGTAGAATGTCATTTATAACAGTTACAGACCTCACTAGGTAAAACAGAGCGAGAGAGAGAGAGAGAGAGAGAGAGAGAGCGAGAGAGAGAGAGAGAGAGAGAGAGACTGAAGCCTTATTTTGAAGCCTTTGCTGGACTGAGTGACCTTTGACCTCCACCTGCTTCAGGTTACTTGTATTTTGACCAGCTGAGTTTCTGAGCCAACTCATTCCCAGGTGAAGCTGCTGTTTTGTTTCTCTTCTAGCAGAGTTGGTGGCTGAAGACAAAGCGCGCTGTGTTTCTGATGTTGACCTGATGTGACCTTTTCCTCTGCAGGGTCAAACTCAGGTCATTCTTTTAACAGGTTCTCAGAAGCACAGCCGGGGCATTTGTTCCCACTCCACAGCTGATGGAGGAGGATTTGCCTGAGCGAGTCACAGCCGTCTCTTCTCACTGCTCTGTGTTTGGGTAAATTGTGATCTAAGTGAGTGTGTGTTCAGACGGGCCAAGTGGCGGTCAGCGTTTCCCGCCTGTACGTGTCACACACAACCGAGAGTGGTTTTTTTTTACTCATCAAAGTCCAGGACGAGCGACGTCCAGTGACTCTGGAAACTCATCCTTCAGCACTGTCATTGTTTGTGTCGTGTGTGTGTGTGTTTTTATTTTTGTCAATCAGACCTGAAAGAAGAAGAAACACAGGACAGGAAATGTTAGCGATGCTGCTTCCTGCCACTGCACAAATCACAGTAAAGTCAAAGTGTTGGCACGGCGAGGAGCCTGGTCGCTCTTCACACACAGGCTGTTTCCAGCTGTGGACACATGTTCTAACCCTGTAACTATAAGGCCTTTTTAAACAGGACATTTAAGCCCTTCATTAGAAGCTTAAAGAAAACACTTTATTTATGTGACAGCAGCTTCAACATCAGACTGAAAAAAGAATGAATGTGCATCACACAGTGTTTCATCTCCTTCACCTGGGAAACAGCTGAGTTAAAACATCTGTCCGTTTCCAGACTCGTTTGTTCAGAGTACTTTTTTAGTGTGGAAACATTTGTAGCAGCTTGGTCCCAGCAGGGGGCGAAGCACCAACTGTGCCAGAGTTACTGCCACGCTCCATTAATTCAGGAGCACAGAAATGTTCCTACTCGAGACGTTCTGATTGGCCGGAAAATCAATTTTTGTTTCTTTTCCACCAGAACATAACAAATTGTCTCTGCTGCCTTCACGCAGACAAATCACGACGAGCAGATGCTGAAAACACCTGCAGACAACAAGGTGTTCAGGTCACTTCCTCTGAAATGGCTGCATCACATGACAGAACGTCTGAGGTGCTGAGTCAGCAGAAGATTAAAACTGCCTGCTCGTCATTCAGAGAAGTTCCTCTGTATAATGTTGTAACCACCTCTGGATGTGATTGTGATTGTTTGTTGTGTATCGATTGGTTAAATGACAAGGACACAGTTCACACTCCAAGGACCAGTTGGGTCCACAGTGTGGACTGGTGTGTCCAGCGAGACATTGTCTCTCCGGTGACATTGTGTTTCTGTCCCAGTCTCATTCAGACAATCAGAGATCCTCGCAGCGTCGATATAATTCAACCTCATTAATATGTAAATGTGGTGACATTTACCACTGAGGTCTGTTTATCCGGCTGTTGGCGTCTGGTGGTTGCATTCTCACACTCACACACACACACACACACACACACACACACACACACACGCACACACACACACACACACACACAATATTCCTCTCTCGGTATGTAAATGTAATTTAAATGAGGCGTCATGAAAACAAAGTTGACTTGTAGATTGGAGTCTGAGACATTTTGTGACTTTAAGTTGAGATTCAGAAACAGACAACAACACACAGCAACACACACATGACAGTGAATTTCTCTCACACACAAACGTTGTAGGATGATTGTTAAACCATGTTATAACACCCCCGCTTGTGTGTATTCCTGATTACGGCGTCTGGCTACAGTTCGTCCAGTCCACAGATGGTGTCACAGTGGGAAGGGTCTTGTTTCTGGTGGATGAGGTCACAGGCAGATGAGAGGTTACCACGAGGGTGGGGGTGGAAACAACAAACATCAGTGGACACACAGATTGTTGTCTGTCTCGTCTCTCCCTTCATCATCGTCCTGATTTCTGCTGTGATGTCCATTGTTGTGGTTGCCATGGCAGCTGGTTCGATAAGTCACGCCGATGTTGTTGAGAACGGTGCTGCTAGGCAACAGCTCATATTAATGTCACCGCCACACTGAGCAACAGTTTGGCGAGCTAGCTGTTGACTGACGCCCGGAAAGAAACACGGAGCGATGCAGAGACGCCGTGAAAGAAAAAAAAAAGATCATCAATACAATTTTAACTGAACGTATCATCTGCTGGAAACTGAGCTTCATGTCCTCCAACATTTCAGCTCTGTGATTTCACATTGTGTCATCAGCACCAACCAACGTGACATTAATATGTTTCCATTCAGAAATGTACAGATAATTAAACTCTGGCTCCTCCTCCGTCTTTCTACAGCCAATAAACACTTACAAATGACAAAACTCCCACAATGCAACAGGAGCACACAGCAGCAGCAGCAGCAGGCGTCTGCATGATTCAGATAAAACACAGTGATGGTAAAAGTCAGCTGAAAGTGATGTTTTCTCTAAACAGTGACTGAAGCAGGCTTCAGAAAATAAAATAAAATCACAGGAGTGAAGGTGTCAAACACAGTGAAGCAGAGTGGAGCTATCAGACTCCTCAAACGTTCAACAGCCAATCAGCTCTGGTGTTTTTGTTTATTCATAAACCATGGTCCATGAAGCGCGGCGGCGAAGGCGTTTACAGCCCAGTCACACGTGAAATACAACAACACAGGACGTGCTACACAACATCCCGCTCGAAACAAACAACACCGGCAGGTTGTTATGGACAATAAAGAGACGTCAAACAATCCGATTCGCTGTCAGCTGATCGATCAGATATTCACACCGTTTTGTTTCCTGCTGGTGTAAAGTGGGAACTGCAGCTGGATGAGAGCGTCGTTTCACCTCTTACTGACCGACTGCTGCTCACTAACGCACATAAAGAGTCAGAACCTGATGTGATGCAACAGGCTGGAAACAGAGAAGACAAAGTGTCTCTTTCCTCCTCTCAGGTCTGTGAAGTCCATTAAAGTCGACTGGTGGAGAAGCAAAGGCCAAAGCAGGCTTAAAAGCAGTCGTGTCACAGATGTCAAAGACAATTATCCTCTCACTTCCCCTGTGGAAACTCACTTTGAGAAAAAAAACTTTGAGAGCGGAAGTAAAAAGTATCTCTCTCACACTTTCCTCCTTCACTCTATCACACATGGAGTCATATATGTGTGTGTGTGTTACCTTCATTGTTTTGTTTCTGAAATGGAATGTTTTTATATTGAGTTTGTGAAGAGGCTCAGAGTTTTCCCAGCTGGGCATAGGTAAAGTTAAATAGTTAAATATACAGATTATTGTCCTTTATTCTTGTTGAATGAAATGAAATCGCTGCAGCCTGGTCATATGACCGTTTCCTTTGACCTGACTTAATTAATGTGACAATGAATTTCCTCCAGACAACATACTTCAAATAGACTGAAAGCAAAAGTTTTTATTTTCTCTCTGGGCAAAACAGAGCTGAAAAACAACAACAGAAATATTTTTATTCTTTAAATAAAGCTGACGAGGGAAATGATTCTATTCATTATTAAGACTTCATATTAACTGCTGCTTTTTCAGCTGGATTAATCAATAAACAGAGCTTCTTCTTCTTCCTGATGTAAAAACATGATCATATATCTATTATTACAGTATTTATATTTATATTTATATTTATATTTATAGTTATAGTTATATTTCTTCTTTTGTGGGGTAAATCACAGGCGGTGGTTGTGAGTCAGTGACATTTCTCTCTATTGAATGAAGAAGTTCATTTCCTTCTAGTGTTGTTTTTGTCGTCACTTACTAATGGTTTCATAACATTAAATCTTTTTTTTCCTTTTATAGAATTATTGGGTCAAGTGTTTCACAAACCTAAAATCACAACAACACAGTAAAAGTCGTAGAGGAAAAGAGACAGTTGTATCAAATAAGTCAAGAAGTAGAAGAAGCTAAGTCCTATGAGGCAAACTGTGGTTTGTGAATGTACAGTGACCTTTGACCTTTGGCTGAGAGCAGTATAGTCTGAGGATCTCAGGTGGCTTCTTCAGTCATAATGAGCAGGTCTGATATTTAAGAAGACGACAAACAGACGGAGACGAGTGTGACAGTGGTGAAACATTATATTGTGTTATTATAAAGCTGTTCCACATGTGTACATATGTTCCAGATGTGTATGTATGTTCCAGATGTGTATGTATGTTCCAGATGTGTATGTATGTTCCACATGTGTATGTATGTTCCAGATGTGTATGTATGTTCCAGATGTGTGTGTATGTTCCAGATGTGTGTGTATGTTCCACATGTGTACGTATGTTCCACATGTGTATGTATGTTCCAGATGTGTACGTATGTTCCAGATGTGTACGTATGTTCCACATGTGTATGTATGTTCCACATGTGTACGTATGTTCCACATGTGTATGTATGTTCCAGATGTGTATGTATGTTCCAGATGTGTACGTATGTTCCAGATGTGAACGACTGCACGACGCCCGGGGCCTCGTCTTCACACTGAGCACGACAGTGAGGAGGAGGAGGTGGTGGGGGTGGGGGTGGGGGTGGGGGTGGGGGCGGGGCTGTGTTAGTGTTGAACACAATCACATCTCAGATTCACCACGACAACCTCAGACTTCACACATCTCCGTCCCTTTGAAGCACAGACTGAGAACCAGTGAGGAATGCAGATTCCAAGTCGTCTTACAGTACGTGAATACGTGTTTCATGTTGTCACGCTGCCCCTACACTGCCCCTGCTGTTTGTGTGCATATTGCATCCCCTATAACTGTAGCGTTAATTTTTGAGGACATGCAGACGATGATGAGGGACCAGCTTTTGTCTTCTCAGGGAAACTGACACACTCTGTCTTCTACTGATGGACCTGTGTTCATGTGTGTGTCTCCATCTCTTCCTCACACACAGAGACACACACACACACACACACACACACACACACACACACTCACACACACACACACACAAAGGGATGCTTCCTCCACATGGGGACATCTTTTCTGTAGAAGCTTATTTTATTCATTAAATCGTCTATAAACGTTAACATAAAGACATCAACATAACATCACGTCACTCACACAGGTTACAAACACACACACACACACACACACACACACACCTGTCATACCTGTTCACACATCCGTACACACACACACACACACACACACGAGCACGTGGTGAGTCTGTAGGTGGGTGTGAAGCGTTTTGAGGCCTGACGGGGTTTTTTACATCAACAAGCAGAAGCTGTCGCTCCAAACCGCCTTCCATACCATTCATGCATGAATCACAGCGGCAGTGAAATACACACTGTTTAATGGGCGTGATCAGGCGGTGGTGGCAGCGGCGGCGGCGGCAGTGGCGGCGGCGGCACAGAGGGGAGTCCATTCTCATTTAATAAACCTTTCAAAGCTTCTGGATTGTCATTTACTGGGCTGCCTCTCTTCCTTTACGGCGGCGTGAGCTGTCACTGAGTGTTTTATGAAGACGTAGGGTCGTCATAAAAATGTGTTTAGGTTTCCTCGTCACTCTTATTGCCCTTCGTGATCGTAATGGAGCTGCTGAAACGCTGCTGTGATGTTTGGCTATAAAACAGCCATTAGTCAAGTCAATATCCCAATGTACATAAGTGTAGTGCCCTCACAGGGGCGTGGCAGCCATGGCACATTTACACGACTTCCAGTTTCCTCCCCCTGAGACACTGAGCTGAGATAATGTTCTATACCATAATCATACAACATTACCATAATGTCATTTTAACAGACTCACAACATAAATATAAAGAGTGATGATATGAGATCAGAGGTAAAAACTAACAGGAAACAGGAAATGAAGTAAAACAACAACAGAAACTGAATCCAACAACTAAAAAAACATAAATACTCTAAAGGTTTTAACTTAAATCACCAACTAATGTCTAATGAAGGCCATGTGTAATATACAGTACATGTTTACATGTATGTGTCATAACACAAATCAAATGTTGACTTGTGTTAACTGTGATTGTGGGTCGCATAATTAAATTGTGTTGGGTTGTCAACATAATTAATATACGAGCATAAACAAATGGAAACAAATGGCTGAATGATTGATCACTCGTTAGTGTTTGTAGCATCACACGGTTCCTCTGTTTTATTCAAACAGGAAGTTGACAACTTTCGTTTCCTGTCATGTTTTCCGCATAATCACAAATCTGTCAGTCATAATGTGATTTGTTTTATGATAATGTATAATAATGAGCGACAAAATGAAAATGTGTGAATATGTGGTTTTAAAGAGTTGAATTCTCTGTTATTTGATTTTAAACCAAGGCTTCAGGTCCGAGTCAATAACCTGATCAGTTATCTGCTGGTGAGTGTAAACATCATTGTCCCTATAGGATCCACTCAGGATCTGTGCATCATCTGTAACCTCCATGCCAGGTGACGAGGAAACACACAGGTCAAAGTTCAGCTGAAAGAGGGGTTGGATAAAGCCACAGGAACAGTAACACACAACATGAAGTGACGCAGAATCACACAAACACAGTGTGTGCTTGTGAATCAGGATTTGTTTACTGCTGATGATTGCACGCTGTCCCTGCAGGCAGCTGGTGGTCATCACAGATAAACGTCTCTGTTATTGATGCCACGTGTTTCATTATTTAACGACCGCACAGGAAAATTTCAGTTTTCAAACAAACAGTAAATAAGATGTGAATAAAGGCCACAGCAAGAGGTCACCTCCAACAAACCAACACAACGGAAACCACATGGAGAGACGACGACAGACGAACCAACGCCACTCGCTCTCCGTGGAGCAGGCGCTCTCGCTCCAGCTGCTCGGACGGCAGCAGGAAATGAAGGCATAGATGAAAACGCTGGTGGGGAACAATAAAGCGTGCAGCTCTGCAGACGTCTCATTTGGGTTAACAGAAACTGCAGCATGGTTCAGTAGCACCACTAATGACTGGACTGAGAGTGGAGAGGTTGATGGATGGGGCTGAGAACCTACTGATTGGATTGGTATGCAACAGTGGGCTGCGTTCCACTGTGAGGCCCCACGGCCCTGGTGTCCACCGCTAACTCATCACGTCTCTCCCACTCTGGGAATCCTGCGCCAGGCGGCTGCTCGCACGCCGTCTCAAGGCAACGTTCGTTTGGAATAAAGGAGTGGGTTCTTCAGAGTCGAGGAACTTTTCTTTCATTGCAGTCATTTTAATTTTATCACAGTGGAGTCACACGAGAGCTGTGCTTGAAAATACTGTACTACAGGTTCAAAAGAATACAAATCAAACAGTACGTGAGAGAGAAAAGCTTTACAGTGCGTGGGGATCAGGAGATTCTCCATGTTTTCCATGTGGTAGAGGAACAGAAGCTCATTGACATGGTCCAGGTGTTCCACTGGGCCTTTACTGGACCTCCCAGCATCACCACCCAGGTGTACGAGTTGATCCCTGATGATAGAACTGACTAAACAGAACTGACGATGGACCTTCTCACCAAAACAAGTTTTTAAAACATCAAGACCCTAAAACTGAAACTGAAACTGAAACACACACACACACACACACACACGCGCACACACACACACGCACAGGAGGTTGTGCAGACTGACACAAAGAGCTGCAGCTGTACAGCAGCATGTTTTGTACAAAGAGACTTTCATTAGGATTCTTTAATTACATTTGGATGATAACACTTAATGACTTTTCCTGAAGCTCCTGAAGCTCCCTGACCTCCACTCACAACCGCAGCTCCGCTGTGTTTCTTCCACATCACAGCAGTTCAGTCTCTGACTGCTTCATTTATCATCATCTGTTTTTTCTGAAGGACGCGACCTCGTTAGCCCGTCGATACAGGATGACGCTTGTCCACCTCCTGTCTCCTGCTCAGATGGTCCAGGTCCGAGCAGTGTAACTGGCCCATCGATGGCTGACAGACCTGACGCAAACCACCGTCGTACGGACAAACGAGCCATGTGACAGGTGGTCTTACAACAGCAGACGCAGACACAGAGGATGCTGGGTAACGGGGACAACAGACATCATGGAGGGAAGGAGACGGTGTGACACAAATGACAGTGACAAATGAAAAGTGGCGCCCTCAGGAGGAATGTGTGTTCAGCTGCAGTGGCGGGAACATACAAAGAACACAAAGAACACAAAGAACACAAAGAACACAAAGCAGACACGAGCTGCTTCGTGATACAGCTAATGTTTGTCATGAAATCTCACAGGAAGAAAAACAACAATGTCTCAGTGAAACAGACAGCAGGTCAGTGTGACGCGTCACACTCAGACTCGCGGTGGTGTGTGTTGATTGGCGTCTACAGTGACGTGGATCAGCAGACTGACGTTCAGTCGGAGACGTCGGGCTCAGACGCGTCACTGCATCGTCTTTCACTTTCCTCTTCTCCTCGCGGCAGATTGATGAGGTGGAGGAGACGTCGCCGCCTGACGCCCGCCGCCCGCCGCCCGCTGCCCGCCGCCCGCCGACACAGAGACGAGAGCAGAGGCCAGGAGAAGTTCACTGACGGCAGGTAAAGGAGAATTCCAGTCTCAGCAGAGATGTGTCACTGATAAAGGTCAGGTGGCCCTGTAATAAATCTGCTGAGTGTGACATTCAAGCTGAAGGGAAACGTTTCTGTCCACAGAATGAAAAGGATCAATCCACTCAATCAGGTGACAGAGGAAACCTTTTAGCACATTTCTCATCATGTGTAAAGTGAAGGTGTTGTCCACAGCCTGATGTTTCCCTGACCAGGTCGAGGAGATTCACTGTGTGACTCATACATGCTGAGGGTCTGTGCTGGTCAACAGGTCCAGAGTCCAGACACAGACACGGAGCAGAGAGGCGGCAGAATACTGATGTTCCTGGAGGAGAGGACAGAGCAGGTCGGGGAGATGCTGATCTTCGCCGGGTTTTCACTTTCAGTTTCGAGACTCGGTGAATCAAAGTGCATGCCCCCCCCCCCCCCCCCCCCCCCCCCCCCCCCCCCCCCCCCCCCCCCCCCGACTTTTCACTGGCTGATTCTCAAACCCTGAAGACTCATGAATATCCAGGTTGTTTTTCCCCCTGAATATTAAATTAAAGTTCTTCTCTGAATGACTCCTGCTGGAAAATCAAATGAGCTCCAACTGCTGTGTGTGTGTGTGTGTGTGTGTGTGTGTGTGTGTGTGTGTGTGTCTGTGTGTGTGTGTGAGTCAGATCACTAATAGACCGACTGCAGGAATAAAAGTCTAAACGGAGGCAGAACTCTGGCTCGACTGTCGCCATAGCAACCTGGGTGAAGGTGAATCTGGGTGTTGGGGCGTTAATGATTTGAATAGCTGTGAGGGTTGCGTCTCCATCGGGGAATCGGGGACGTATTGATGTTTACAGACGGTAATAGATCTCAGATTGTTATGTTGGCAGCGGGGAGGCGACAGGCTCAAGTGGCAGAGTGGGAGGTTTAATGGAAAAGTTTGGCCCTTCACTATAAAACCAATCTGCTCGTCCAGCATCATGAACTGAATCTGTTTACACAACAACAAAGACGCACAATCACAGAGAACGAGAGACCAGCCACATGAAGAACACAACGCTAAACATACTCCAGCGTTTCAGCTGTTCATCTCATCAGGCTGATGAGGAAGGCCGGCGGTGGATGCTGATTGGCGGTTACCGTAGTAACATGTCGGCGTTATGTTTACATTACCAGTGGTTAATGCAGATAGCAACACGGTGACAAACGAGTGAGCAGTAATGACAGATGAATCAGACCGGGTCAGAGACAGAGGGATGGAAACATCACATCTCAGACGTCCATCTTTTATTAAACTTCATCTGCTGCTCAAGCAGAGCGAGTGGGGGGGAGGGGGGGGGGGGGGCCCAAAGGGGGGGTCCCAAAGGAGGAGTGGAGAGCGAGCGGGAGCTGGAGGAGAGGAATAATGGGCAAGAGAGGAGGTGGTCGGGAAAAGAGGGAAGGAGGAGGTGAAAGGAGCTTTCTCAGTCGTTTCCTCCATCGCTTCCTGTTTGTGTCTCTTGTCCACTTGTCCTCAGCACAAATCTCCCAGTTTCCATATGTTTCCTAAAATGAAGTGGGAATTATTCATGGGGAGCAAATCAGTGCGCCTGTTTCCAGCCTGTGTAATAAATGCTGCAGCCAGATTTCCCTGCCGCAGCACTCTCACGCTCGCTCCCACAGGGAAAACCGCCGCAGGATTCCTTCACCACTCAGACTGCTACAAATATATACATATATATATATACATATACGTTAAGCCCGATTAAATATCCACACTGGAATCTGTTATTTGTATAATTATTCATCATCAAATCAACTGAATCTTATGCTTACTGTTCATTTAGTCATAAACGTTACATGTGTAACATGTAACGTACATGTGTGTGTGTGTGTGAGTGGTTGGCTGCGTTTCAGAGACATTGACCCTTCACAGTTTCTGTTTCTCCAGCAACTGCACTTCCTCTCCTCCAGGACCGAGTCCATTCAAAACACTGGGTAACCGTGGCAACAGCTCATCCTTATGACCATCTCATCTCCATGTTTCAGTGTAAAGCAGCAGATATTTATTTAGCACATCGCCAGAAATCAATGAACTGGAATTAACCCTTTCAAATCCACACAGGTGTAAATCAACAACAGAAAACAACAGTTTGTTTATAGGAATGTTTAAGACAGATGATGTCATCGGTTCTGACAGAAAACCGGTTTGAACCACTTGAACGTGTCTTCTCTCATTTATCCTGACAAACAAACAAACAAACAGCAGTTTGTTACATCAGTCCAGGTGGAAATATGCAGATGAGAAGAAATGGACTAAATTAACAAGCGATTTAACAAAACTGCTCCTGGAACATTTCCTTCCCTCACTGAAACTGATGAGAGATCAGTTACATGGCCGTGACTGCTCAGGCTTTCACCAGGCTTTAAGATTATTTTACTTTATTTACAAAACTGTGTCTACTTTGCTTTCTCCAGGTACACGACAGGAAGTGAAATGACCTCCAAAACAACAGAGAAGAAGAATCAGACTGATTCACAGCACCAGCAGGCAATTATTTATCCTGCAGTTTCATTAATTACAAACGGCATCTCTCTGATTACTGTCGGAAAAAAACACACTGCTCCTGATTACGTCTGTTCAATGTGAACACAGTCTGCTCTGGTGATTAAAGAAAGTGTGTGTGTGTGTGTGTGTGCGTGTGTGTGTGCGTGTGTGTGTGTGTGTGTGTGTGTGTGTGAGTGTGTGTGAATATAAGGCTGCCATCAGCAGGCATCTTCACATAGGAAAAGTTTATAAACATTGTCTATGTCAAGCCGTCAATCAAGCAGCAGGAATCCTGGGATCTGTGTGTCAGGACGACCAAGACATTTTGAACCCGGCCCCTAGGGGCCGCTGCAGTTTCCAAACATTTACCCCTCACACTGGTGAGAAGATCTGAAGGTGAGTGTGAATCAAACGATGTTACGTTGTAGAAGAAGAAGACAATGGCTCATTAACAGTCACAGCTCATTAGAGCTGCATTAATCAAAACTCACAAACACCACTGGGTCGTGAACCAAAACACAGCATCAGGTAGGAAACACGTTTTTAACATCCACCTGTCGACATGTTTATGACACACACACACACACACACACACACACACACACACACACACACACACACACACACACACACACACACACACACACACACACAGAGGCAGCAGGTTTCATATTGTTTTAGAACGGCTCCATTATTCAGGAAGTTGTTCATATGCTACGTTGCTTCAAATGCTGCCCTGAAATATTCATCAGCTCTATGACAGAGCAGACAGGCGTCTCCCAGACGACACACACTGTATGTGCACCTGTACCTGTACCTGTCAGTCTCATATAGTATCATCAACACCACTAAATCACTGCAATAGGACAAACTACTGTTCCAGATGCTGCACAGACAGAGTCAGATGAAGACAGCTGTGTGACCACAGGTCAGGAAGGTGCAGGAACTCGGGAACAAAGAGAAGCTCATCAGCTGATCCAGAGTCTGTGACACAAACAGGTTGCTTATTCTGCTGCAGTTAAAATTCCTCTAGTGTCACAGACTGAAACTAAAAACTCATCACTTCCCCTAAAAGACAAACTGACAGAGTCACAGAAACATGAGCCCTTCATTGTCAAACAGCTGACGATGTGATGCTAACGTTGGCTGGTTTATTCACTGATTCACTGCTGTTGTGAAGAGGAAACATCCAGAA
>JAFBJQ010000955.1:0-20676 GCA_016785345.1 Trinectes maculatus
TCATGAGGAGTCACACTTGCACACCTGAAGCAACACAAACCTGTTGTTCTACAAGCTATGTAAAAAAAGTGAAATTTGTTAGGTTTCTGGGTTTTGTTGTGCTTTTGCTTCGGGTTCTTTTTTGTTTGTTGTTGTTTTGGTTTGTGCTCCTCCCTCTCACATGTTGCGCAGGGCTGAGGCGGAGCCTGGGTGCAGCTGCAGACACACCTGATGCCCATCATCGGCAATTAGGAGGGACTTATAAGCCGTAGGCTGTGGAGAGATCGACGCCGGAGAATTACACTACCAACGATTCCCCGCTCCAAGCTGCACCCAGGACTCCTGCTGCTTCGAAGCCTTTTTCCTCCTGTGTTCCGCCACAGACTCTGGGTTCTGCCTTCGCCTCTTCACTAAGAGATATTGTGAAGTATTCCTTATTTTGTGACTCTGTAAATAAATAATCAGTTCTGAGACCTTCACTACGTCTGCCTTCTTGGGATCCTAACCAGACCTGACCAGCCCCCGTAACAGAAATTCTTACCTTTTACTTGTTGTGTTGTTCAGCCAGTAAATCCAGCTATCGTCTGCTCAGACAATCATCAGACAATTAGACAAATGTAAATAAGCCTCTTTTAAGATTGACTTTCTTAAAAGTGCATACATAACCTTAGTTAGTATAACCCATAACGCATAACCTTAAACCTGGCAGTCACACAGACACTGTGCATAATAAGTTAATGAGTTTTTAACATCAACATCACTGACAGCCAGCAGACTGGAGTTTATTGCCATATGTCTGCTAAATTCAACAAAGCATGCAGGACAAATTGTTCAAATCGACAAGGGTTAGTAAAGCATTAATAAAGGACTTCAGCATATGAAAAATGTTGCATGGTCAGAGATACATGAAATTTATATATTTTATTTTACGATTTATATTTTGCAGATGTTTCAATCCCGCACAAGATAAGAAATGTCCCTTTTCCATCCCAAATGCAAAATTGTGTCTGATGCATGAATTTGTACTATTGTTGTGGACTCATTATGCAGCATAGCTTGAACTAGTCTCGACATCTTTGCTGTGTGTCAGGGTATCTGATGGAAGTTCTCATGGACAGTGGAATGAGTCACACATTTACTGAGAGCAGCAGGTGCTAACACTTAGTGGCTAAGCAGCCCACAGAGGTTCATAAGTTCAAAAGAAATGCTGTGGCAAAATAGCACAGTATAAACTCAAACAAAGACAAAACATTTATTATGCTTACAAATGGCTTTAGTTAGGTATTATGTCCCAGAAATGTTTGCGTCTGCAGTTATATAATCACTGAATGGATCACTGAATTAGTTAATATATTATAATAATAATATAATATTATTATTTCTTGTGAAAAATACTACTACTGCTACTATTACTACTACTAATAGTAATTATTACTATGATGAAAGTAGTTTTTTACTACTGTCATTGTAGATTACGACGACTAATACTACTACCACTATTATTAATAATAATAATAGTAATAATTACTATTATTACTACCACCAATAATAATAATAATTATTACTATAAGGAAAGTAGCTTTTGACTACTGTCATTATTATAATTATAATGAAGGTAGTTTTTGACTGCTTTCACTGTAGACTGTTTAGAGGAAAAAGTTGTTTTTGTTCTCATATTTTCGCTGATTGGCCACTTTTGTTTACGTTTTCTAGAATGATATGTTGTGTTAATGTGAGTTAAAAAGCTTAATCTCTGAAAAATGGAGATTAATTCATAAATTTTGCTCTGCTTTAATGACCTATGTTATTTTACAATGTTCCTAAGAGCATGTTGTAGTAATTGGCAGTTTCAAACCATTACTGTTTAATGGGGTCGAGGTCAAGTGACCGTAGCGGAAAGCTGTGGCAGATATGGTCAGGAGTCTTTGGTTTTCAAATGATTATTGCAGAACTTTGAGGTGTGTCTGGGTTCATGGGGTTCGGGTTCAAGTCCAAAGATTCAAACCAGAGGGTTTAGTTTCTCTGAAATATGGAGTCATAACTTTCAGGTCGAGGTTAATGGTGCACTACGCGATCCTGCATGGTTTCAGTGCGGTTTCATTTTTGTCTCAAATCGTAGGGATCTCTCCCTGATCCACTGCCTGCCCCTGAATACACTGTGAAAAAGCCCGTCTTGCGAGACAACTCAGGGGTCGTAAATGTCCAAAAAACACTGGGGACACAGGCTGCGCACCAAAACAATAGCAAACCAAATTCCAGCCAATCACAGACAAGATGGTTAGGGGTGGGGGTGGGGGTAGTGCGCGTGCCAATCACCAACAAGATGACTTGTTGGTGACTGGCACGCGCACTAACCAACAAGCTGTGCACCAAAACAAAAACAAACCACGTTCCAGCCAATTACTGACAAGATAGATGGGGAGACCAGTAATCGACAAGCCATCTTGTCGGTGATTGGTACGTGCACTAACCCCCCACCCCCAACCATCTTCTCTGTGATTCTACAATCCAGTCTTCTTTTTCTGACCCCAAGAAGCTTTTCTCCATTTTCTCTGCCCTCCTTGATCCCCCTGCTCCGCCACCCCCATCCTCTCTTGTTCCAAATGATTTCGTCAACTATTTTGTCAAAAAAGATAGATGACATTCGTTTCTCATTTCCTGACCCTCCGACTTACACTGCCTGTCCTACATCCTCTCCCCAATGTACTTCCTTCCAAAACACAAGAACATGCTAGCTTTACCCAACTTTAAAAATACTTTAATAATGATAACCTTCTTGACTCCATCATCACCTCCCATGGCTTCTCCTACCATAGCTATGCTGATGACACTCAGCTGATATGGTCCTTTCCACAATCAGAAGCCGAGGTGGCTTCAAGAATCTCTGCACGTCTGGCTGACATCTCTCAATGGATGTCTGCCCACCACCTGAAGCTCAACCTCAAAGACCAAGATGCTTTTTCTACCGGGGAAGGAGTCTCCCTTCAATTAACACTATGTTACAATTGAAAACTTGGTGGAAACTCCGTGGTAACTCCGACCAGTTGTCCTTTGCTGCCAACATGGCAGCGATGACCCGCTCCTGCAGATTCATCCTCCACAACATCAGGAGGATACGTCCCTTTCTAACCTAGAAGGCAACGCAGGTACTTGTTCAGGCTCTTGTAATCTCATGCCAGGACTACTGTAACTCCCTCCTAGCTGGTCTGCTAGCATCTGCCGTCCGACCTCTGCAACTCATCCAGAATGCAGCAGCTCGTTTGGTCTTCAACTTACCTAAATTCTCCCACACTACTCCGCTCCTCTGCACCCTGCACTGGCTTCCGGTAGCGTCTCAAATCAAATTCAAAGCACTGGTGCTCTCCTACCGTGCTGCCAATGGTTCAGGTCCTTCCTACATTCAGAAAATGGTCAAACCTTATACCCCAGCCTGCCCACTCCTTCACTGCGAGGGGCGGGTGGCCACCACCAAACTAAATCATGTCTGTTCTCAGTCCTGGCTCCTCAATGGTGGAACGAGCTTCCCGTAGACATCAGGACAGCAGAATCTCTCCAACGCTTTCGTCGCAGACTTAAAACTCACCTATTCAAACTGACTGCACCTCGCTCCCTGATTACAATCTAAAAACTACGAGCACTTGACAGCAAGCACTTGTAGTGATTTTCGGCGCTTTCTGATAAATATTTATGTACTTGTTTACTTCTTGCACTTTTGGGTACATCTCAACGTTGAATGTACTTTAATGATTAACTGCAAAGTGATTTGTCAATCAGTCAGTGTGCTGCATGTGGCGAATGCCAAAGTAGCAAAAAAACACCCTGGACATGAATGCCACCGGCATGTTTTATTATCCGCTTTGATTGTTTGAGCCCTCTGTTAGTACCATAAACCTCTGACTCGGACTGATCAGGAAGTCATGGGTTGTTCTTGTCGTGCATTGTGAAATATCGGTATTGGGTTAAGGATGCATCTGATTTAGTTTCTGCAAAGCGTTGTAGAGTCCATGCAGTGGCCCTTCACAAGCCTTTGTTCTGACCATCATTTGATTTTGTCTTTTGAAATGTCCAAATATCTGGAAAAACACAAACAATATAAAACTGAAGCTTTTGCAATTAAATGAAGACTAATAGAACACTATTAATTTATATGATAAACTTATATTATAAATTTTACATTATATTACATGCTCAATTAAAATATACCATTAAAAATACTAAAAAGACAAATAAATCTGATTGACAAGAGCTGTCACACTGTTGTTTACACAAAGGAAGTTGGTAAACCTTTCAAGTAAAGGGCTGGACTTCTAGTCCACCTCACGCTGTAACTGTCTTTACAGCTTGAGCAATGGGTGTGGAAGTTAGTATGGACTGTTCTCAGTGGACTGAACTCATTTCAGTGCAGTACAGTTTCAATTTAAATAAAATAACTGTACATTATTGAAAAAAATAAAATACAACCAGAACTAGTTGAGACTTATTGAGAAAAGCTGAATTAATTAATTACTTACAAAGACTTCTGGTACAGCGTGTGATCAGGAAAGTCCTCAGGCAACGGTTCCAACTTTTTATTTGGAGTTTTATTTACATGTGTGGTGAAGGTCTCTGGCACTTTCACAGTGCAGACAGTGCCTTCACCATACCGGATGCATCAAAAATAACAGCAAGACCTGTTTATAACATCATTATGTAGAAAATGAGCAGGAACACGAGGAGGAAACAGCGAAAGGGAGGAGAAAAGAAGTGAAAGAAGGAAAGAGATACAGTCTGGAGGAGGAGGAGGAGGAGAAGAGAGCGCCAACGTTTTCCAATGAAGATAAAGTGGTTTAATAAACAAGAGTCATAGTGGTTCAAAAAATAGCCCAATTCGAGTCCAAGTCCATGATTAGAGGTCAAACGTTGATTTATGGCCAAGATCCAATCACCTTCAACGTCACAGTCAAACTCTGACGACTCCAACACACCGCAACTTCACTATGCGGATCACCTCTACATGAATGTGTGTAAAAACCTGCTTTAATGATTATAACAAGTATATACAAGCAAGTATAATTTACTGCGTGGCATTTGTAAATGAGAACTTCCTAAACAACGACATGAAACCAGACTGTGGCAAAACGTAACATGTTTCCCTTTCAGGTCCAGGTGACTACAACAGAGATACTCGCCGCTTCCTGCTGACTTCCTCTGGAAACTTATGGGAAACTTCTGGGAAACACAGCACAATATGTAATTGTAAAATGGCCTGCTGTTGCGGGGTCCTCATTTAAAACATCAACAACAGATGGACCGTTTTAGGTTAATTGATGGGGGGCCATTATCTCTGCAATCTTCACTGCCTTCGCCATAAATGCGTTCAACATTTCCAGGTCACGACTCCTTGGGTGCTATTAGTTCAGGAGAAACCATAACATAGAACATTAAACAATCAATGAATGATTTATCAGATCTACACTACAATTTTCCACATATGTCAACGCAATATCACAGTTTTTTAAAAATGAAGTGACCCCATTTTGAGCTATGACCCCAATTTTGAGAAACAGGTTGCTGTAGGATTGAAGCCTTTTACAACCAGTGTGACTGTTATTTCGACAGGTAGGGATGTCCCAATACCGATACCAGTATCGAGGCTCAAGGACTCGTACTCGTGAAAATACTCTGACAGTCTCCCTTGTGTCATTTCCGCTCTTCCGCTGCTCATGAGTGGCTCACTGTCGACACTTTGGAGATTTGTAAGGTAAACAATGATAATGGCAAGTTGTCAAGAGGTGGGGCAAACAATAGCGCTTAGAACACGAGCAATCTGCGAACATGATCCTGTCATGTGTTTTTCTATAACTCCTCGCTTTGTGCCTACATATGACGCACTACGGTAAGGGCTCGGAAGTCACATGGTCTGTCCGTCCAATTAAACACAAGCGTTTCCCCGCGTCATGGATTAGCCACAGACGCTCGAGGGTCCTGTAGTGGGTGCTATTGAACAAATTCGAATGGTTTCCGAATGCTTAGACAGAGATACAGATACATAGATATAAATATACGCACATTGTTGTATTCTCAGGTGTATCCACGGTATGTATTGCAACAACTTCATACTAAGCTACTACAATTTCCAGCCAACATACGAATGACATTAATTAAAAAGGATTTTGACGACACAGCCAACAATATGGCAAAGACAGGAGAAGTGAGACAAAACGGCACTAGACAAACCACGGACAAAAACTGAAGCTCTTACCCAGTGCACCGCCCTTCTGCGAGTACTCAAACTTAAGTACTTGTACTTACGGTATTGGGACACCCCTAATTTGGTGTTCACATGATCTGAACGGATCCGAGACGAGCAGGTTTGATCATTTTATAACCCATTTTCCAGGAAAAGTCACCATAACACACATCCTGTGGTTTCATACATTAGAACGTGACTATAATTCAATAAGACAGATGTAACACTGTTGAATAAAACAGTTTTGTAGTGACCGTATATAAACTTTAAGGCACATTATAAAATCTTTTTTTTTTATGTTTTTCACAATAATAACCATATTATACAACTCATGTTTTCAAACTTAAATTTCAGTGGGTTTTAAATCATCAACCTGCTCCGTATGCTGTGTGTTCACGCGTGTTGTACTGAGCAGCAGATGATGTAATGAGCTTTATCCTGCGTGTCTGCTCGTTAGTGTGTAAATTGCATCAGTTTAAGATGCGTTTTGGCAGCGGCCTGCTATTTTACTGTCTCTGTGGCTCAGACACATTGTTGTGGTAGTGTTTTCTAGTGTTTGTGTGTGTTTGTGTGCATGTTACTATGTATCACTCATCACTTCATTATCTGTTCTGTCAATATCCTGCTGCTTTATTATCTCCCAGTGGCTCTGCTAAAGTGTCAGGTCTTTTTACAGGTGTGTGTGTGCGCATCTCTAATGTTGTGTGGACGTTTTGGTCGATCCTCCCAAATTCAAATATCTATATCAGTAGAGTCAGGTCTGGGGTAAATGGCTGGAGAATACAATACGTCTGTCTGACTGTCCTCAGACAAGGGTGTGTGAGTGTTTCAGTCTGGTTCCCTGCTGTTTGATGGTTTTTCCTGCACTGTTATCCAGCGTGTTGATGGCTCTCTCTGTCTCTTCCTCCACAGGTCGCTCTCTCTGAAACAGAAACAACAGCGCTGTGTAAACCTGTGCAATAATTCATCGATAATGAGCAGCAAAGCAGGAAGTGCAGGAACCTTAACCCCAGAGCGCCACCCTCTTGTTATAAAACATTTACATATGGAAAACTCACCCCCAATTCGCCTCAATTCAGCTTTAACCCAGCAGGTAAGAACATCATCACACATCTTTCCAAGTCATTTTTAACAATTCAATGATTTGAGAGAAAAACAGTGATGCTAAAAATGTTAACGATGGCTACAACAGGCTATAACATGGAGACAAACGTCAACATGAAAACAGATTATCATGAAAACCAGGCCCCGGTGTGTGTGTGTGTGTGTGTGTGTGTTGTGTGTGAAAGTGTGCGTGTTATTTTCATAACTCTTTGCCCTGAGCCTGCACAAATTGCAATTTCCTCCTGTCTTTAAAAACACTTTCACATTGATCAGATCTCCTATCTACTTATGATGGATTCTGACTTTGTTTACATACTTGGGCCGTGATTTAATTCAAGTTAATCTCTTTGGCTCAGTCACTTTTATTTGATTATTGTCAGCAAATAAAGATAATTCTTATCAGGCTATTCATTCAGCTGTTGGCTATTTCACCGATCAGTGTTGCAGGGGAGCTGGAGCCAATCCCGACTAACATTGCGTAAGAGGTGGGGCGCACCCTGGCCTTATTACCAACATATTACAAGGCTGCTATATAGAAACAACCAACAAACTGATGGAAATACTTAAAGTAAATGAAAAAAAATAGTTTGGCAGCAACAGAATGTCACATGTCAAAATGATTGAACAGAGAGTAACAATCATTTTGCTGTTTGTTTTATCAAACTTTTAAAAATTAAATACGAGTAATAGGTTAGGGCTAATCCTAGGGTTAGCCCCTAATAGAGTTTGTCCTAGCACTAACCCTAGAGCTGGTCCTGACTCTAACCCTGGGGTTAGCCCTAAGGCTAATACGTGTTATGGTTAGTCCTAACATTCAAAGATTCAAAGATTTAGGTATAGGTTGCAAACTTGGGAAAAATGATGCTGAATCCCAGACACACTGACCTCTCATGGTTGGATGTCCCTCTCTGCCGATAGGCGACTGTTTTCCTGTCAAAAACAACAGAAGAAAAGTGAAATTAGATTGAATGGTCAAGCAACATTTTTGCAAAACGTTGAGATTCAAAGTCATAACTTGTTATTTGTTTGTTTGATCTTTTTTTTCCCCATGGTAATTTACATTACGCATATTATTTGTTTTAAGCAGGTTTTGTCATAATATAGGCCTGCAACAGTCCAACAGCCTTCAGTTCTACCATAAGAATATACTAATATATATATATACACACACACACACACACACACACATATATATACATACATACATATATTACATTACATTAAAGAGTTTGTATCCTCAAAGTTTATCCGCGATCATCCGACAACATCTGCTAAAATCAGCAGCGCACATCAAAACCTTTTCATTCATCTACAAGCACAGTACAACATACAGGACAACATCAAACGCACTGGAACATCATGTATTATGATGTATGGGGAGGGTCGTCGAAGCTTTTAAGCACTAAATTTAAAACGCATTATATCACTTAGCGTCACAGACGCAGAGTCCATCAAGTCGACAGTGACTTTTTGACCCGCTCTGAACAACACACTCCTGTTTACCGAATCCAGGAAGTCAGTCAGCAGATGAACAAGGCTTGGATGTTTGGTGATCGGACAAACACAATCTCTTGTGGTCATTTTTTGGTGACTAACCTCTACTCCTCTAAACCTTTACCCCCACACACCGTCAGTACAACATTTATTAAAGAGGCAGCTACATCTTAGTCAGGTGTTGAACAAACAACATTCATATAGATGCATTTGACACAGTCACAGTGGCTGCTGTTTGTTAAAACAACATATTTCACAAAACATTGACCTCCTGTAAATGCAAATATGATGTTAAACATATTTATTTGGGAAAGCGTGTGGTAATAATGTTGGTGTCACAGTCCCTGTTCCGTGTGCCTGTAAGTGTGTGTTTTTGTCTATTTTTCAGATTTTTACTGTGAGTGATGAGTGCCTGGTGTGTTTTTGGTTTCCCCTCCCCCCTGCTCTGTCTCAGCACACCTGAGCTGGATCTGCAATCATCACACCTGCCTGCCATCACCAATCACCACTGCCTGCACACCAACGCTGCACTGACATGCAGCTGCTTTGTTTAGTGGCCGAATCCAACTTTATGCATAGATTCTTTCCAGTTTTATCGAACCCTAACCCAGCTGCGCCACCTCCTGCTAACGCCTGCCTGTACCCCATTACCCTGCACTTTGAGTAATGAACCTTTTTGAAAACAAGACCTGATTAAGTCAGCTTCTGGGCTCTGCTCTAATTGGTGACAGTTGGGGAGCTGGTTATACTCTCGCTGACTGTTGTGCAGGTTGTCAGTGATTTTATTGAAGAAATGTTTGTGCCATATGCATTTTATGCTATACCACAGTAGTTTACTGTAGTAGTAGTTTATTGAGTGAACAAATCTGTTGTTGGATTGGGCTGGTACCCATGGATATTAAACTTTTAGGCATTCAGGTGTTTTTCTTCACAGAAAACAGCTTGAGGTGTTAATTTCATTCTCTGTTATTAATTAGCGGATGTCCACATGCTGCAGCTGCCAGATGGGCTACTTTTCCACTCAAAAGGGATGGATGCTTTTCAGCGAAACTAGTTTTTCTCCCTAGTACTATAAAAAAAAATCAAAATCTATTTTATTATTATTATTCATTATTATCAATTTTTTTAATATTTCTAACACGTAAAAACATTTGAACCATTCACCATTTGTCCTGCTTTAGACTCATCAAAACACATTTGGACACGTCAAGCATTGAGATCTAATCAGACCGTGAGTTTAAAGGATTAAAACACTGATGATTAAACATTGATTTATTGATGAGTATTGATGATTAATACAGAGATGTGGTGGTAACACGCACCATGTGGTCTTGGGTGTCATCTTGTATGTGTTCTCCCTCCTCCTCCTCCTCCTCCTCCTCTTCTCCTTCCTCCTCCTCCTCTCCTTCCTCCTCCTCCTCCGCCTCACTGTTCTGTCTTTGCTCCTCTTCGTCATCTAACTCCGAGGTCGACTCCTCCGCTTCCTGCCAGTCCTCGTCATTTTTACACCCCTCTTCCTTCCTCAGCTCTGCATCAAAATACACAGACACAGTGACGCAAAACACCCACACTGTGCAAGAAAGCAGTAACTTTACCCAGTACAGGGGGTCCTCGAGTTACGACGGAGATCCGTTCCTGAGAATGTGTCGTAACCGAATTTCGACGTAAGTCGGAACATACATTCATTGTGCCATTGTGCATACATTGTGCCACTAGATGTCGCTATAACACCACCCTACAATAAGAGTTTACTGTGGTGAATTGCCTTTTGTCACTGTAGGGGTTGATATCGCGAGTGTAATGAGCATTTCCTTTAGATTTCTGATATCAACCGTGTAGACCCTGTGTTGTGAATAAACCTACGGTATCGCCACGATCCCGAACGCATCTGTGTCCGTGTGCATCTCCTTACCGGCTGCCGCTGCCCCCTCCCCCCCCCAACCGTCCATTTCACATAAGTAAACACAAGGCAGAGTAGCCTAGCTGTGCTGTGGAGGTGTTGGAGAGCCGGCAGGTGCGCTGAGAGACAGTGAGAGCGCTCACCAACTAGTTCCCGTGCGAAGTCTGTACGTATTTACGGGGCAAACCGCTTAAGCCGAAACAAGGAAGTTCACAGGAGATGTGTCGCAACCACGAAAACAACGTAACTCGCAACCGTCGTGACTCGAGGACCCCCTGTATTTGTGTTTTTAAAGTGTTTATCACACGTTACTATTTGCCCCAGAGGTAAAATCCTCTTTCCAGTTTTCATGGGGGAAAAAGCAGCCTGGTCCCGCTGAGGAGGATTTCAGTCTGCCAACGCTGATTTGTTCTCAGACTGTTAAAGCTGCTTTTACAAACTCGTCATGTGTGACCTTCACTGCATTGATGTGTGGGGTTTAAAGGCTGCTGCTTGATTCACAAGTACACGATTGAATATGTTTGAATAATCAGTGCTTGTAAAGTTCATGATGTGGCGTTTGGACAACAACATCATCAGCCATTAGCTACGTAGCTGTTTTTTGTTAATAGATACTTGGTCTTGCAGTAGGTAAATACAGATGTATGGATGATGATGATTGACTGGACGTTCAATCAGAAAAGTCACACATGTTTTATCAAACCAGAGTTTGACGCCGCTGAAAACGCCGCTGAGTGTGTCTGCGTTGTATCACCTGTTGCGTTGATGTGTGCGTCTTCTGTGATCTGCTCCAGTCTGATCAGCAACGCTTCGATGTTGGCTTTAATCTGGGTCAGCTCTGACTTGATGGCCTGGAGCTCGGTACCTTTCACTGCTGGGAGACACCGAGAAACAAAAAGAGAGACTGGAATAAAACAGTCAGTAAGCTTAAGGTCAATTTGCTGAAAAGGAAGAGAATGAAAACGGATGAGTAAGCAACTTTCCAAAACATCAGTCAGGCAACTATAAACTCACTGTTTCTATTATCAGAGGAGACACTGCTCATTTAAAACCAGGACCACATGGAGCAATGCACATGGAGACTGTCAATCAACAGTATTCCAAAAAAAACAAATTTGCAGCAACAAAGTTTACATTCCCTCTCTGTCACCTTATCGTGGTGGAGGGGTTTGAGTGCCTTGATCCCAAGAGCAGTGTTGTCAATAGCCCTTGCTAGGGTTTCCAGTGGCAAATTGGTTCTGGATGAAGGGCCAGATGAAGAATGGTCCAAAAAGACCTATACGAGAAGACAATCAAGGGAACAGAGTAACCTGCCCGGAGGGTTACCGGGGCCCTGCCCTGGAGCCAAGCCTGGAGATGGGGCCCTTAAGCGAGTGCCTGGTTGCCGGACCTTCACCGGTGGGGCCCGGTCGGGCTCAGCCCAAAGCAGGAACATGGGACCGTCTTTCTGCAGGCCCACCACCCATAGGGAGAGCCATATGGGTCTGATGCAATGTGGATCGGGCAGCAGGCCAAGGCCTTGGCGGTCTGCTCCCCAGCTACCTAAACTGGTTGTAGGGACATGGAACGTAACATCAGCGGTTGGGAAGGGAGATTCCGGCTGGATATAGTTGGCCATCCCCCCTCAATGATTTGAGGGGGGATGGACCCGGGTGAGAGGAGGAGGGCAAAAGGGTAGCTTCCCTTCACCTTCGGGTTGGGGAACGGATACAGTCTGTTGCTTGTGCTTATGCGCCAAATAGCAGCTCAGATTATCCGCCCTTTTTGGAGAGCCTGGGAAGGATACTGAATTTACTGGTCAGTCTTCGTCCCGACCCTCACCTATGGTCATGAGGTTTGGGTTACAACCAAAAGAATGAGATTGCGAATACAAGCGGTGGAAAGGAGCTTCCTTCACAGGGGGTGAGAAGCTCTGACATTCAGGAGGGGCTCATAGTAGAGGCGCTGCTCCTCTGCATCGAGAGGAGCCAGTTGAGGTGGTTCGGCCACCTGGTCAGGAGGCCTCCTGGACGTCTCCCTCGGAAGATGTTATGGGCTTGTCCCACTGGGAGGAGACCCCAGGGTAGGCCTAGGACACGCTGGCAAGATTATATCTCCCAGCTGGCTTGGGAGTGCCTAGGGGTCCCCCCAGAGGAACTAGTGGAAGTGGCTGGGGTGAGGAATGTCTGGGTGTCCCTGTTGCGACTGCTGCGACCCGGATAAGCAGTAGAAGATGAAGATGAAGATTACATTCACCATAAAATAAAACCTGAGCTGCAAACATCAAGAGAAAGAGACTGTACCGACAAGGGCAAGGTCAAGGTCAGAAAACATAACCATGACATCTTCACCTTAGTCGGTGCAGTTGGTTTCAAGCACATGAATGCAAAAAGAACAAACTGTTAGTTCTTTATAATAACGTTTCCAAAAAGGTTAGACATTGGCCCTGCTGCTTCCTGTTTTGATATTTCTTTTGGACATAAAGTTCATGTCAGGGTCAAAGGTGAGAGGAGCCGACGGGCATCAGAGTCTCTCCTCACATCCCCCAAATCCAAACATGACGTGAGATGAACGTGTCCTGGGTGGAGAGCAAAATGAGAGTGACAAGAGTCGCCCCGCTGCTCGAACCCTGAGCCGACGTGTCAAACATAAGAGAAAAGTTAAGAGCCAGAGAGGGAAAAGAGAGACAATCAACACATGGTGTTATTTATAACACAACAACGACAACACGGCAACTGCAGCTGCTGTAAATGGATAAAAGTCCAGAGAGACAAATCCAGAAAGTCGTCAGGGAATTCATTCATTAAGGAATAAAGACAACACAGTAGCCACAAACTGAGCTATGATGTAAACATGTACATGGGATGTTCTGATAGCTACACTACAAATACAGGAACTCACCTCTCTGTTTGTTGCCGTTGGTGGTGGGGAGGACTGAGGCGTTACGCGCCAGCAGTTTGACCGGCAAGGATTTGACCCGTCGCACAACGGGCAGTGCCACGCGCGGGCGTTTGACGGGCACCACCCGGGGAACCGGGGACACTCTGCCACGGTATTCAAACAACCTGAGGAGGACGAGAAGAGGAAGAGGTGGACAAGGTGAAGGAAAGGCAAAGAGCTGAACATTATCCTTTATTCACCAAACCATACTTCACAGATAAGAATCGTAGTAATATACTTGTAATATGTGAAGGCAAATCCCGTTTTGTAGTAAACATGCTGTATTTGTGCCCTGCAGGAGATTCATGTCACAAATGGCTCAATGAAAAACAAAAGAAAACAAAAAAAAAAACCCAAATTCAATCCAGACTCCAATTACGTTTACCACAAAACATCTTTTGTAAAATAGAGCTGTACTGTGTGAGGTTGATGGGAGACAGGGAGAATGAATGTTCCGTTTGCAAAGTAAAAACATCAGAATACTTTTCAAAACAGAAACAATGCGAAGGGAGGAATGACAAAAATCCCTCTGCCTCCTGCTGCGGTGAGCTGTTATAGATTATGTACATTATTGTAATGTTCGGAATAACACAACAACAACAACAACAACATCGGACATAAGTCAAACTATGGTGAGCAATTTCAGAGAAGAAAGTTTTTGTTCTTATGATTCATGAGTTCATTATATGGTTTTCAGAGATGTTTCCCAGACGTGAAGAAGCTTTGTGTCCTTTGATGCAACGTTTGTGTTTGTCAGTGTCCCACTGGTTAACTTTCATCAGCATTCATGTTCCTCTGCAGTTCCATGTAAATCCCACCAGCACAGCTCCTGCTTGCCACATAATGCTGGCTAATGGGTTTTATCTGATTAAAACAAAAAGATGCAGTAAAACTTAACCATTATTTTGGAATCAATTGTTTTTGATTTTCATGTGTGGAGCCAGATGCAGTTTGGTAATAAAACATCACAACTGTGTATTAATATGAACTAATAAAGAAATAAATAATAAAGACCAGAACATGAGTATCTATGTGGATGTTCCCGTTCATCCTTTGGTTTGGTCTCCAGTCACTGGAGGTTTACGTGGTGACAAACCACTCAAAGTCAACTGTTATAAACAGAATTCCCAGGCCACGCGGTGCCCGCGCCTGTCGTTATGTTCTTCAGGGTGATTGCTAAGATCCCGTCCAGACTGAAGACAGACAATAGTTTGACTTCTGGGATCCTCAGATAATCATCGGAACAATCATCACTGATTCATCTCAGCTGACCATCTCCACTCTCTGCTCTGCTTCGCGCACTTTAGACAAACAAAGCAACTTTCTGCATCTCCAAGACCTCCTCACAGGCTTTGCCAAAAACCACCACATGGAGCGAACCAGTCAATAAGCACTCAACCAAATGATTCACTTATTTCATTAAAAAAGGATACTATTTAAGCCAGTTGTGTATTGGGTTTCATTAATTTGTTTTCAACAGAAATAATAACTTTTTCCATCCGGATCTTTTTTGAAGTGACTGATGTGCAAATGAAAAATGCAGGTTCAACTTTCCTGGACCTTCACACAGTGCTCAGCTGCAAACCTGACAGCCTTTATCACACTTTATACTTCACCCCATGAGTTCGCTCACAGATCGTCGCCGGTTTTTCTTTTATCCTCTGTCCAAAAAACCTCACGTGTTGCTGTCAGGATTCAAATGGGATCTGATTATCCAGTCAAAACAGCATCTCAACACATTCCGTGTTCCGATCCTGAGCGTAAAGGGGTGAGGAATGCTGGAGGAACGCCGAGTACCAACCTCCCTCTCACCTGTCATAG
The DNA here is from genome assembly GCA_016785345.1 of Trinectes maculatus. Lineage (NCBI taxonomy): Eukaryota > Metazoa > Chordata > Actinopteri > Pleuronectiformes > Achiridae > Trinectes > Trinectes maculatus. Next base: position 15,447 of record JAFBJQ010000955.1, read on the forward strand.
AAGTCTTCTCTGTAGTAATCGTAGTCAAACTCGTAGCCACTGAGGAAAAGAAAGCACATGAGAACATGGTGACCATATGAACCAAATGTGATACTGTGCGTTTCATTGCATTACAGGACGAAGGCGCATACAATAATGAAAAGAAATACAAATTATACAATCAATAGTTATGACAAACACAGACTTCTTCATTTCACTGCAAACAGCAGAACAGATGGAATAAAAATCAAAACACAAAGTGGAAACACAAAGTGAACAGTTTCTGCAAATATGGCTACACAGTCCCTCAGTGGTTCAACGCAAACAAGAGTGTGGGTTTGGTTTCATGTTACCAAAGAATAAAAATAAAGAAGAACTATGTGTTAGTACTTTGACATTATCTTATATCCTGATACTCGCGTTTCTCATCCTGGTTTTATTTAATAGTTAAGTACAGTTTTGCACCCAAGTGATTACGTCAACAGGTAAATGGTTCCTCTTCGGTGCCTGCTGGTAAGAAACGCACCACAAAGACAGCATCACACACTTTCCGAAATATCAACAACAACAACAACAATAACCTAAATGTTTTTGACGGCCTTCGATGTACGAGAGCGGAGATGTTAAAAACAGAAGATGAAGCTTTCTTCTGGGTGCCGTTGCTCATAAAACAACTATGGGTCTCGGCCTCCATCATCAGCGGGGGGGTTGTTATCCGGTGTGGGTGGGTTTAAAGCCTCGGCCGTCCCATATTAAAACGCTTTCGATCTCAGTCCCACGTGAAGGCGGCATCAGGCTCTTGTAGTATTTGTGGGCAGAACATTTTCTGATGGAGACCAATGGCTTTAAAGTTGTTAAGTAACCTCCTGTACAACAATAACATTTATACAACACAGAGTATGAGACGAGTCAGTACAGTCTGTACCTGTAGAGAGACGCTGCTGCAGAACGCTTCAGGGCTTTGGATCTGTTCGGCTTCGGTTCTCCAGCCATGTTGATGTCTGACAACAACAACAACACAGGAACAACAAAAAAATAAATAAATTAAGGTTTGATAACTTTAAAGTTACCTTTACCTGCATGTTAAAACAGATTCTAGTATAATTAATTAATAATATAATCAGTAACATCAGAGGCTCCTGCAGACGACAGGAAACTACAGGAGAAAACACAACTGATGGTGGGAAAACTGCTGCTTTCAAAAATCTTGTTGTTGTTGTAATGTCCTGCGTTGCTCACTAGAGGCTGCTGTTAAGCCATTTTCCAACATCTGCGCCTCAGTGACTTTGTCCCCTACGGGGTCTTGTTCATCAAAGGGGAAGTCCCTGAACACACACACACACACACGCACACAACAACAACAAAAAAGTTACCTTTACCTGCATGTTAAAATAGATTCTAATATAACTAATTAATAATATAATCAGTAACATCAGAGGCTCCTGCAGACGACAGGAAACTACAGGAGAAAACACAACTGATGGTGGGAAAACTGCTGCTTTCAAAAAGCTTGTTGTTGTTGTAATGTCCAGCGTTGCCCACTAGAGGCTGCTGTTAAGCCATTTTACAACATCTGCGCCTCAGTGACTTTGTCCCCTACGGGGTCTTGTTCATCAAAGGGGAAGTCCCTGAACACACACACACACACACACACACACACACACACACACACACACACACACACACACACACAGCCTCCTGCTGATGAAGCCATCAGAGACATTTAGTTCCTATTTAGTTCTTGTTTTCGTTGCAGTTTGTGAATCAGCTGATCCCTGAGCTGCGTTGTTTACATTCTTCACATTTTTTTTTACCTCAAGCAAACGACTTTTCCAGGTAAAATTCTTGAACTGCGTCATGGATCTCAACTTCGCTCCACATGTTCAGACTCCTCACACGATCTCTAAGACTCATCCTCAACCCGAGCCGGAGGAAGCTGCAGCTGTTTCCCTGCAGAGATCCAGGGACCCGTTCTTATATTTCTCCAATTATTTTAACTCGTGCTAATCCAGAAATCTTATGCATTGTTTTCTATGTTACTCTTATTTGAGCCAGTCTCAGATCTGTGCCAGCTCCAATTTCCTTTTATGTTGTGTTCTGGTATTTTTTCTTATTTTTTTTTATCATCTCTTTTATGTGAAAGAGTTGGTTTGTAATATAGACGTGCTGTAAAAATAATCTTCCTGATCTCGCATGACTCTGTTGTTATGTTACTAAAAGTAAAAGCACCATGGTGATGATTATGTGTGAAAAGGCTGAATCGGATATTATTATTATTATTATTATTATTATTATTATTATTATTATTATTGGTTATTATTATTATTATTATCGGTTCTTATATAAACTCTATACCATCACAGTAAAGCGGATGCTGGTGAGCTGAAGCAGAGAGAGAGATGATGGTGGAGGGGTTGAGTGGTTAAGTGGATCAGATTAAGAGGAGAATTTTTTATATATTCCCCATGGCAACAGAAACACACACACACACACACACACACACACACCAAGTGTGTGTATTGTGAGATAGCACAATTAACCCTTCAACCAGAACAACACACTTTTTCCACTCATACCTTCAGTGATACTCGTTCACATATTTTCTCGTTATCACAAATGCACGCACACACACACACACTGCACTCAAAAAGGCTATTAAAGAAATGTGCTCGCAGCCCTGCACTGAATGAATATGAACCAGTTGAGTCCTTTGCAGCAGCTCGCTGACAGCTTGTCTCTTCCTGCACCGCCGGGGGAACAGACAGACAGATGGAGGGAAAACACTCCAGCAGCTTAAAGGCACTCTCCGCTCAAATCCCATTTCCCCTCTGATATTTTATTGCATAGTAAAACAGGGGAAGGTGGCGGCAAGACGGCATATTTAAACAGTCCGAGAGAGAGAATGGATATTACATCGCTCAGGGCTTTGTTAAGGTTTCAGACACTGATGCAGACACAGAAAGCTCCGATTGTAATTGGACCATTTTTTCCCCCCAATGTGACAATTAATTAATTAGCTCACCCTGAAGGGATTAACATGATTATATCTCCAATGTAATCAAGCAAGACATTCAGTCTCATTGTGTAAATACGAGAGGGGGAGGAATGATCATGTGACGTGGTCGGTTATAGGAACAGAGGCATGTGTCCATGTCCACAGGTTCCCACAGAACACAGTTTCATGCATAAAGCAAAACAAATATAACTCGACAAACTGCGTTGAATCCTGTGCTGCAGGGTGACACGTTTCATTTACGCTCTACAAGAGAGAAAAAAGGTTTCATGTAAATCTGGTCTGTGACCTCTGACCTCTGCGACCTCTCTTTAAAACACAGTCTGACACGTGCTCACTGCTCTAAATCCTCCACTGACACTTTGGACCTTTTCGCGTTGTCGTTTCCTGATGACGTCACACTGACTCACCGAGCGTCTGTCCCGCCAGCACCCTGCCGTTCTCACCGATCACGGCCCCCCTGGCGTGGCGCTCGCTGGCGTACTGGACGAAGGCGTAGCCCTTGTGCACGGAGCAGCCCAGCACTCGGCCATATTTGGAGAAGATGGTCTCCACGTCCGACTTCTTCACCACCGCCGTGTTCAGGTTGCCAATAAACACCCGGGAGTTGAGGGACTTTGGGTCTGTCTTGTTGGTCACGTTACTGGTTTGGACCTTCAGCGACATGCCGGACAGACGGACAGACGGACGGAGAGATGCAGAGAGACGGGAAGCTGAAGGGAATAGAAGAGGACAGACACCTCATTAGGAAACACAACGCTCGGCTCATCATCATCATCATCATCAGATGTTTCTGTCAAATTCAGGTTTCAACAAGTGAAGAGAAACCCACTGCTGCTTCATCACAGGAGACGAGCTCCATCGATCACAGAGCAGCTTCTGGAAAGATAACGCAGCTTGTTTTTTGTTTTTTTATCTGTATCCATCACTGTGTGTTGATGTCCCGCGTCCACATAACAAACGAGGACAAGCGGAGAGGACGCAAAGAGAAGGCGGGAGGAAACGAGGAGAGGAAAGAGGAGACACTGATGAAGGAACCGATCGGATTGTTCATGTCACTGACGACACCAAACCCCATGTTGTAATACACATGGGAGCGAATATTCACATGATCATCAATTTAAAAGAAAAAAAAAACAACAACACGTAAACACTCAATTTCAATTAGACGTATATGATTTTTTTTTAAAATACATAAATGAAACATGATTTTATTTAATTAGAGGGAAACTACTCATTCTTATATGACCATTAAACCCCTCATTTGAAAACTGTATCAATCAGTTACCATATGATACATCCACTCACATAGTTACAACCTGTATACGATGTTTCTCCATTGAAATGGCTTTGTGAGGCACCAAAATGATGTTTGCAATACAAATACATCGATTGACATTTATTGATAACCGGGTCACTGTTAGAACCCTGATGCCACAGCTCTGCTGTGAATGCAGGTCTCTACATTTGCATAGAGACTCTAATCCACAATGTGAACAGGCTCTTAGTATAAATCAAGCGCTCACACAGTCAGTGTCATTGTTACGACTGTAAAGCATCATACAAGGAAATGCACAGATTTCCATAGAAAACAGGATTTGGTGCAACGAGACGAACGTTCCCTGTGTCTCTGCTCCAGCAGAGCCTGTGCAGCATCCTGCAGGAGCCCCATCATCTCATGCTCTATAAGTAAACGAGCTGTAAGAGCTTCCTCCTTTGGGCTCTTCATGTTGTGATGATACAGGAATGCATTAGCATAAAGGTGCTATAAGTGGTGGGAGTGACTAAAAGAGCTGACTCTGTGTTTTTCATGTAAATGAACAGAATCACCCTCATTTATTGCCCATATTCATATCGGACTTTATTACCTATATTCTAGTTTTAGTTATGATACATTTCCCAAACACTGTTTGTGTCAAGTCAGTTCAAATGTTCTGTTTCTGTTATCCCCTCCCCACCCCCCCACTGATCAATGAAGTCCATCATGCTCCCACAGCAGTTAGCTGTGTGTGTGTGTGTGTGTGTGTGTGTGTGTGTGTAGGATTAGCATTCAGATAAGCTTTGCAGGTTCAGCGACTCGGATCCATTAACATTTCTACCACCTCAGTCCCACTCTGAGCAGCTTAACGGGTCCAGTGTTTCCCCCAAATGAGCTTTACACACACACACACACACACACACACACACACACACACACACACACACACACACACACACACACACACACACACACACACA
>JAFBJQ010000955.1:23604-55931 GCA_016785345.1 Trinectes maculatus
AAATAAAATAAAATAAAATAAAATAAAATAAAATAAAATAACTATATATGGTCTCAAATAAGGAATAAAATAAAATAAAATAAAATATGGTCTCAAGTACATACAATGCAGAGGTTGTTTTTTTTCTATAATATACTATAAGCATTATCAGCTAAGGCTGTTGTTTACTGGTGTCAAACAGGCTGAGAGCGGATTTGAAGGAACCGGGTTCGGCGTGTACGCTGCACCACGGAGCGCAGGAGGAGGGATGAGGTGTGTCAGGGATTTGGAGCGGTGAGGCGCCGAGGCTCAGCAGGAGGATGATAACATGAAGTACATAATCAAAAAGTCAAATTTCCAGCCCAGAAGCTGAGGAGTGACTCCGCCCTCGGCGAGGGAAGGTCATCGCCCCACCGGGGAGCAGACGGGCCAGAAACACTTGATAATAATAAACTGAAGAGACGAGACAGCGGCGGCTTCGGGATTAGAGTCACTTCGGCAAACTTGCAGCGGTAGGTGGTGATACTGTGATAGGATGAATCAATATTCCCAGAGCCAATAACGGCGGCGTCACGCCGCTGAGGCCCCGGTATGTTTACACGCAGCAGCACTGACCTTTACGACCAGAAGACGACTTCTGCACCACGTCCTCAGATGTTTGCATTAAGAAGAGAAACAAGGTTTGTTTCCAACCCAACCCGACCCAACCCGTCGGGTTGTTACTGGTCCTTCTGAAGATGATCACAACCATTTACCATCTCTGTATTTAAGTGGGTGAATAAGGTTGATCCATGATAAACATTTTATCTCCAGAGGATCTTTTCTCAAAGTCTTGTGAAAATGTTTGTTTGCTCCATTATTACTTGGTGGATAATGGATGGTGGACGGGTGAGTGCAGGGAAATATCAGTCTGTAGCAGTCCAAAGAAATTTCCCTGCAGTATATCCTCTCTTTGAGAAGCTTGTAGTGTGTGTGTGTGTGTGTGTGTGTGTGTGTGTGTGTCAGACAGCTGCTGGTTCCAGATAATGTTTATTTCACAGGTTGTGGTTTATGTTGACAACACTGAGTTATTTTGTGGTTCATCCACTGACTGTATTATGACTCTAGGTGAACTGTAGTGTAATTTTGTGTGTTTTTTTTTAAATGTTTAAATAATGGACATATTTCTGAAACATATTACATTTTGAACATGCGAACACACAGTGACCCATCATCGCTACTTGAAATTCTTTTAAAGCCACGTTTCCATTCATGTTGAATCACTGCTCGAGGTAACAGCTGTGGCCAAAGGATAAACTGAGAACCATGAAATCATACACACACACACACACACACACACACACACACACACACACAAACCATTGTGTATAATTTTAACACAATAAATTCCTATTCCTATACAAAAGCCAATTTTCAGTTCTCACGACCCGGTGTTACATTAAGGAGAGAATGTGATTGGCTCCGCCCATTCATCAGTTCCATTCATCAGTTCCTGCAACATCTCAGGACGCTCACTTCCTGTTTATATATGTACCTCCATACATGTACACAACTTTTTATTTTCTTCCTTCCTTCTTCAGACTTGGTTATAGACTTGGTTAAATTGGGAAACACTGACCTGAAGACTCTTACTGTCTGACCCCCCCCCCCCCCACACACACACACACACACTAATGGCAGAAAGCCTGTTTTAACACCACTCAGACCCTGGTGGAAATGTAACTTCCATTTCTTGCCTCATTATGTTGTTTGGTGGTTTGTTGTGAGGCAAAGTGGCTCCGTACAAAAGGATATTACAGCCTTTCATCACAGAATAACCCCCCCCCCCCCCCCCCCCCCACCCCCGATGCTTTCAGCACCACTTTCATTATCATCACAGAATAACCCCCCACCCCCCACCCCCCCCACCCCCGATGCTTTCAGCACCACTTTCATTAATGTTACACTGTTTTAGTTCACATAAAACTTCCACAGGGACAAAAATATTATCTGCCAATGAAGAGACACTGGTATAATAAACCCTGTATTTTAATGTTGTTGCAATCTGTTCTACATATTACAGTATGTGCTGCCTCTGAGGTCAAGGGGTCAAGCCAACTAATGATCCAGAAGACGTAGCTGTCTGATGTTCAGATTGTTAACGACGGGATAAATGCATCATGTCTGTCATGCATTTCAAACGTTCAGTTCCCCCAGCGACAAATCTAACAACACCAACCTGGTACGTGTGTGATTTCACACATGTTTCCAGTCAAACTGTGAAACACGTGCATAGATTTAAAAAAAAAACCAAAAAAAACAAAACAACATCAGCGTGTTGTTGAGAGGTTTGTGGACGTGTCCAAACAGAGGACATGTTTGTTCAGGCTGACAAGTCCCTGCACACCTGACAGCACAATGGCCACCCTCCATTTGACTCCTGCAGTCCCACTCGGGGCAACATTAACCGCCCCCCCCCCACCCCCGCCTCCACAGGTTGCCGATAAATCAGTGCCACGCAGGCCAGCAGGCAGTAATGGAGACAGATAGTCTCTCTTAGACCGCATTAATGAACTGTTGTTCCTGGAAGCAGGACAGCCGATGGACGGATCAATACCGCATTGTTTTCTGCTTCGCCGTCACCGCCGCCGCCGCGCGGCCGCCGCTGCGTTCACAATCAGCTCAGGGAGTCAATTAAAAAGGAGGCGATGTAATGAATCTGCGATGAATCAAATGGGGGTTTTTATCGACGCTCAAACAGAGGAGGTTTCCGTCTCCATCTGGAGTTGAGGGGAGGTGAGCCGACGCTGGTCCGTCTCAAACGGCCCTCTGGTTTCTGGGTTTCGTCTTTAACGATGTGAAAATGGTGGGAAATGGCTACATTTCCATTGTATTGTCCATTTTTTCCTGAACCTCTTTTCTTTTCATATCGTTTTCTCTCTCATCACTGCTCGTGTCGTCCACCTCCCCAGACCTCCCTCTCTTCTCTCTGACTGCTCCCACTCAGGCGGCGTCCATCTTCCCCTCCTCACTCCTCTTTTCCCATTTCACATCATTCCTCTCCCTCGCTCTCCACTTCCCCCGTTTTTACTTCTTTACTTCTTTTCTCTTTGCAGTTTTTTTTTAACATTTTGCTTGTTTTTCCTTTCTCTCTCTCTCCTTTTCCTCATCACACTCATCCATCCACATCATCATCATCATCCCTCCTTTTCCTTTTCCTCTGCTCCACATCCTCTTCATCAGAGAGTTTCCTTCCCTCCTTGTTCTCCAGATGATGAACGACTGGCTGTTCCACTCATCCATCTACTGGGCAGCCTCATCTATCTATCCCCTGCCTGCCTGCCCACACACACACACACACACACACACACACACACTTCATATAACAAAGAAAAGCACAAACATGTACACTGAAACACATAACAGTATGAAACCCACACACACACACTCAAGGTGTCCAGAGAGAGAAAGATGAAGTGTAATTTAAATGGGCTTTGCACACACACACACACACACACACACACACACACACACACACACACACACACACACACACACACACACACACTCCCTGAGGGTATGCCAGAACCGCAGCCAGAACAGCGTCTGATTAAAGAGCCTGTATAGAAAATCAATACCTCCTTCATTATAGCCTCACCCCTCTGTATCTCCACCTCCACCTCCACCTTCTAGCCTCACCCCTCTGTATCTCCACCTCCACCTCCACCTTCTCTCGCTCCAGCCAGGCCTCGCCGCCTCATTCCCCCAAACAGCCACCTCCCTCCACCTCAACCATCTATATATATCTGTATCTATATCTATATCTGTGTGTCACCCATGAAGAAGAGACTGAGTGTGTTTGATGTGTTTCAGTTCAAACCATCACCTGACCTCGCCCTTTGCTCCCATCATAACCTCCCTCGTGACCTTTTACAAAGAGCTCTCGCTCCCTGACTCTGAGCTGTGATATCAGGGGTCAGATGTGATGACCTCTGGACCTGAATACAGTCACACTGATTCTGCTGCCAAGCAACAAAAGAACAGGTTCTAATATAACGCTAATATAATTATAATATAATATTTTAATGAATTAAGTGGTTTGAATTAATTAAATGTCTACATACTGTATATAATTATACAATTTGATATTAATTTGAATTTTAGGAAACTTTGGTGTTTTCCTTTTTTTCCTCCATCTCATTCTTTGTTTTCCTCGTCTCCGCTCAGCAGCTGTGGATTAAACAGGAAATGCTGAAGAGCGAAAAAGGGACGGGGGCTCTCTCTCTCTCACACACACACACACACACACACACACACACACACACACACACACACAGTGTAGGGGGTGTTTAATTTCTCCTCCTGGAGCAGATTAAAGCCTGAGCTGTTAAAATCTGTTCACCTCAGGCTTCTTTGCTAAAATAACAAGCACTCCTACACAACTCGCATCAATAGTGGAACACAAAGTGCACACTGCGATGTTCTCCAACACATTTTAAGGATAAAATGTTTCATGTGGTGAAAAAGTGACTGGAAAAGGAAACTCGGAGCATTTTTGGTGTCATTTGCAGTCACATGACAACATCACCCATCAACTGACCATGTTTCCATCATGGAGGCCGGGACACTAAGCAGTAAACAAACTAATCAAATTACTGAGCTCTAATGAATCTAAAGGAGCTCAGTGAGGTGTGTTAGACGAGTCAATATTTCATTATCTCACTTTGTGTCCATTTGCTGCTGAGACAACAGCAGCGGCTCCAGCATCAGCATCAGCATCAGCGGCCATCACTCCGCTATCTCTGGATCTTTTACCAGTGATGGCTCATTTAGACCTGTGGTTTCTAACCACTGAGAGTAAACAAAGATGGACGACATGTCGTCGACGCCGCCACCCCCCCCAACCAGGAGGCAACTGTCATGCCTCCATCCATCTTTATATATGGTCTTTGGTTGTACGTCAGTGGGGGGGGGGGGGGGGGGGGGCCAAAGGGGGGGGGGGGGGGGGGGTCTACACATGTAACAGCATCAAACGCATTTTTTTTCCAGCTGTGTTTCTTTTAAATGATAGAAATGTCATCGTTGGACTGAACAGAGCAGCTGGTCGTAGCCGTGGTGTGTGCGTGTATGTGTGTTTGTGTGCATGTGTGTGTGTGTGTGTGCGTGCATGCGTGTGTGAAGCTGTTACAGGAACACACACAGCGACACTTGAATACCAATAAGACGTTTCAAATGATGTGGCTGGACGGCCCCTTCAATCAAACTTCATCTACACACACTCGCCGTGCAAACACACGTCAAACGCACAGGCGTGTGTGTCACATGGGCATACATACGCTGGACCTCATTCACGCCACGTCAGCAACACACACACATTAAGGAAAGACACATGCTCCAGAGAGCCAATTTGATCCTGACAGAACATACGATGACACACACTCTGAATCTTAACCTGTACAAAGTCACACTGCTTCTTCCCTTGCTCACATCGACGCACACACACGCACACACACACACACATACAGACACACACACAGACAGATCAGTGTGGGCGTTAAGTGAATTGTCATCGACAGCTGATCCCTAACACTCCTCCTAACCAATTCATTTGTATTCTGTTGTCAAACCACAAACCTGAGATGTTCACATCAGCAAAGCGCACAACATCTCACAACATCTGCTTGTTTGATCATTTCAGTGTGTTTCTCTTGCGGCCTGAGGACGGAGGAGGAGGAGGATGTAGTAACGGCTACAAAAAACAAAAACAAAATGGTGCTGATGTTGGCGATGGCGTAGGGGGGCGGTGCACAGCGGGTTAAACGCCGACTTTTGATAAAGAGCATTTTGAAAGAACAGAAAAAGAAAACTGTGGCTATGAGACTGACAAAGACAAAGAGAGTGAGGAAATGATTTACTCCTCTATGAATTAGTCTCATTAGATATAATTTATTGCTTCATAAGATAATGTAACTGTAGAATTCTTCATTTTGTTTCCTTTAACACACACACACACACACACACACACACACACACACACGCACACACACTGTACAACACCGCCGCCCTCAGCGCCACACAGACCAACAGAGACAGAGATCTGATGGAGAAGATGCTTCAATTATTTATTGGTTGACACTTAAACCGTAAACAAAGATGGACGACCTCCACCTCCTCCAAAATATAGGTACAAACAAATCACCTGGAGCCAGAGTCTGTGCAGCTGTGGAGACGCACCTGACCAGTGATGTCATGAATTGACCATGATGTCATTCAACAATAAATTAAACCAGAAAAAAATGCATCAGTGTGATAAGAGCTTTGTGACCAAATGTATATATACAACCGCTTCCATAGAGGGGGCGGGGCTTATCACCTACAACTATCTTCGCGTGAAAAACGTCAGTTCAGCGAGGTCATATTTCTGATCAGCTCCCGAAACTTGGCTTTTCATAATAATCGACTGGACGATCCACCAAAAAACATTTATTTCTCCAACTGTCTTTTTTTCCCCCCCATCAGCAGTTTCCTCCTCCTTATCTCCTCCTCTCCACCTGTCTGATTATTGGTGTGTTTCTCTCCGTCCGTCTCCCTGCGGGAACCAGGGAGAAGAAAACACCAAGATAGTGGGATGTGAGAACTCCAGCTGCAGCCAGCGGCTGCACACTGGCATTTCAGCTGATTGCCACTGCAGGCGGTGAACACAGCAGCACATACAGGATGTTAATGGGAACTACAGCCTCGGGATACGCCGACATTGTGGACTGTGTTTTTCTGTGTGTGCGTGAAGCTGATGGCAACTCTTTAACATATAAAACTCAATTTATTTATGTTTTTGCCTCTTTTTTTTTAACCATCAGCTATAATTGTACACCTGCTGTCATTTTGTCTGGTTAATTAATGAGTCAATCAACGATCTGTCAAGGCGGATTAAGTTTTACGTCAGTAACTTTAAGAAAAGGTATTTAAACTTTTACTAATTTGAACCACTGTGGAACTAATGAAGGGATATCTTATCTTATCTTATCTTATCTTATCTTATCTTATCTTATCTTATCTTATCTTATCTTATCTTATCTTATCTTATCTGATCTGATCTTAGCTTAGCTTAGCTTAGCTTAGCTTAGCTTAGCTTAGCTTACTCAACTAAACTAGTAAAATATATTTTATTTCTAAAAAATAAAAAGCTGTCAACAGCAGGTAACATGCTGATTAAGCACAAAGCATTTTACATGTTAAAGTACCAATAATACATGTTTTACCTAATACACACGGATTGTTGTTAGTGCCAATTAAACTGCTGTGATTTATATGGACAGTTTCCCAGAGCTCTGCTGATGCAGTGCTAAGTACAGTGGGTCCTCGAGATATGACGTTTTTGTGGTTACGACACATCTCCCATGAACTTCCTTGTTTCGGCTTAAGCGGTTTGCCCCGTAAATACGTACAGATTTCACACGGGAACTAGTTGGTGCCGGCTCTCCAACACCTCCACAGCTAGGCTACTCTGCATTGTGTTTACTTATGTGAAATGGATGGCTGGCAGGGTGGGCAGCGGCAGCCGGTGAGGAGATGCACACGGACACAGATGCGTTCGGGATCGTGGCAATACCGTAGGTTTATTCACAACACAGGGTCTACACGGTTGATATCAGAAATCTAAAGGAAATGCTCATTACACTCGTGATATCAACCTCTACGGTGACAAAAGGCAATTCACCACTCTTATTTTAGCGTGGTGTTATAGCGACATCTAGTGGCACAACTTAGTATCTACCTTACATATGAATGTATGTTCCGACTTACGTCGAAATTCGGTTACGACACATTCTCAGGAACGGATCTCCGTCGTAACTCGAGGACCCCCTGTACTGTGACGTGAAGGTCAGCTGGAGGGCGAGAGAAACATTCACCTTTGAGTGGAGACTGAGGTTTCTGTTATGTCTCAGATGAACAGTTCATGCTGGGGAGAAGGTTGAGCTTTAATGTTTTCATGCTTTTGAAAATATTTAACCGAGCGAACACAATAACACGCCTCCTTCCTTCCTTCCTTCCTTCCTTCCTTCCTTCCTATTCTCCTTTGCTGTACTTCTTTTATTGATGCTTTGTTTTGTTTCGATGAATTAAATGTGTCCTCGTTTGCAGGGACATCAGACAGATCTACTTCCCACGTTGCAGATCTCATTTTCTCCTCTGCATCCCGATGACATGAAAACACCAACAACCCATGAAGCACTGATGCAAACCAACGTCAGGCCTGCTCCCTCCCATTCGGACATTAATCCCTCAGCTGTGAGCGGCTGCAGGTTGTTTTTATTCAATCCCGTTCATGTAAACATCGTGACACGTGTGGACACATATCAGCCTAATGATATTTATTCTGAACTCCATGCGTTCAGCAGCAACCGGTCACACCATGTGGTGAGAACAGGCTACAACAGGCTACACACTTAATGTCAGAATAGATTTTACATTTTACCTGCAGACAGAGCCTTGTCTCCGCCTGCTGAGAGAGACTCGGCCCCCTGCTGGCTGAAGTTCCGGCAGTATCCAGCAGCCAGATATTTGCAACCCAGTGCAGTCGTGACACTGTCTGAGGACGAGCTTTCAATTTGTCAACAAACGACAGAAATACTCACATAAAACGCGACAAATACAGGAAACCACCTGATGAAAACTGCATTTGTGTTTGTGTCACCACAGACACAAACACACATTCATTCTGATTGGTTCAGTCGTTTCCACAGTTTCTAACAAAACACTTTCTTTTCCTTTCAACTTTCTATTTAAATTGATCTGTCCCTGTCCCCGTCTGTCCTTTCACTAACAAGTGTCTGTATACACCCACACACACAGACACACACACACACACACACACACACACGTACACAGAGGATGTGTTTAAACAGGATTAGCTTCTTACAGTTCCACAGTCTAATACTTAAATAAAGGCCTGATTAAATACTGTAATGAGGGAACTGGATGCATAGTCATGGTCCCCCTCTCCACACACACACACACACACGCACACGCACACACGCACACACACGCACACACACACTCTCTCTAAACTGCTTCTGCATGCAAACCTGTAAATACTAATATTTATAAACCATGTTTATATGTCAATGAATGAAATTCTGGTAAACAAGATACAGTTGCCACACACACACACACACACACACACACACAGACACACAGAGGAACACACACACACACACACACACACACACACAGGATGGAGTAAACAGAGAAGGAAATGAATCATAAATAGTAAACAAGGTGGAACTGAAAGAAAAACCAGAAGAGAAAGTTAAAAACCAAGAAATGAAAAAGTACGTATGAATAAAATCAAAGAATAATTGATCGAATAAAAACCATGGAACAACACCATTACACTGTGAACCTTGGGGACCATAAAGATGAGCTGATGCACCAGGGGGTTACTGATGTAGTAACCACATACATCACATTTCCAGATGTTTGTGACACTTTTTCTTGAACAAAATCCAGCGTCACGTATCAAACCTGTCGTTGAAAGTCAAGCTCCCTGCCGCAGACGTGTTTCAACAGCAATACCATGAAGATATATAATAATAACACATTTCCTCAGGTCGCTGTCAGTGTTTATTCATCTGAGTGTTTTTTCTTCTGCGCCTGCAGGAGGAGAATCTGACCGTGACACAACAGCAACAACATCCTCTCTGCCTCCCACTGTACAGGAGCATCGCTATAAACCTGTCGGCAATAAACGTGTGCGTGTGCATCTGTGTGCACGTGTGTGCGCCTGTGTGCATGTTATGGTGTCACACAATCACTTTGTCTCGTAAAAACCAGATGCTAATATTTGTCTCATATTTAATGTATTGTTTATAGTGAGCGGCGAGGCCAGGGGGTACAGTGTTTACTGTCTGTTTACTTCTGTCATCATATCACAGGAAGTCAAGTCCCATCAAAGTTAATGGTATCACATTTTATGATTGACATTTCATAAAGTAAAGGTCAAAGGTCATTGTCACTGTGACGCCATAATGTTTGGCAGTTGGGGGGAGTGTGGTCATATTTCCTGTATATAGCCTGTACGTATGCATGAGTGTATTTGTGTTAATGTCATTGCTTTTTGTGTTTTTTATGTCAATATTCAAGAACATTCATTAATTATAACATATATGATTCTCCCATGTCTGTTTTTTATACTATGTGTGTGCGTGCGTGCGTGTGTGTGTGTGCAGCAGCATGTTGTACATTAGTGGACGTGTGTTTATATGTTTGTACAATGATAGATGACGGCAATTTCTTCCCCACACCATAAACAAGACATATTTATTTACCATTGTAAAGTGCATGCTCAAACACACATACACACACCAACATGCACTCATACTCACACACAAACAAATGCAAAGACACACACACAAACAGAGTTTATATCTTTGTTAACCCTTACTTCCCTGTCTTTTTTTTTTAAATCAGCAGTGGTTGTCATTACCACCATGTACAACCCATCACACTCCATCACCACGCATGTTTTCACAGTCAACAAAACACAAAAATCACGCAAACATATTTTCACCTCCTAACTCCTTTACTGCATCAACAGTTTTATGATAGCGAACACACTGTGTGCTGTTGCTATAACAACCAGAGGTAAACGTGAGCGTGTTTGTTCCATATTAGAAATGGAAACAAATAATTAAATCAAGACAAATGGCAAAGAAGAGGAGTGAGAGAGAAAAGAGCATCATGACAACACGTCTGACGCTCGTTGTGATGCTCGTTACGCTAACACTTCATTCATGATTCAATGCGTTTGTTATGATTTGCATTTCTGATTGGCTTCTCTGTCCTAATGACACTGATGATGCTCACGCTGTGTTTACAGGTGTTGACCTTCCAAGAGCTTTGACCTGATATATGATGATGTCATCTACTCCTGTTGATTTTTACTGATTCATCTGGGAAGAGTTGATGTCGTGATGGTGTCAGGACAAAGCCAGGAATCCGGCTTCTGACAACAGGGATGTTATTTTCATTAGCCTGCTATTCCTGCACACGCGCTGCCTTCATGACACTGATTGCACCGCGGCGTTCATTTAGTGAGCGCGACAGATGATCTATTGTTCAGATGGAAATGTCACAAAAGACGTGCTGCTGGTAAATTATGCAGGTAAATAATGACCCCCCCCCCCCCCCCCCCCACAAAAAAAGCCCCGAAACGCTTTAAACTTTGACATGATGAAACGGCGGAGACGACAACTGAGGGAGGAAAAGAAGTGGAACTGTTGAAATAAAGCCGGAAGCAGGAACACGTCGGAAATGAAATATAATGTTGAGCCTCTGTTGTAAGTCACAGGAAACACAAACAATAAAAAGCCACATACAAACACACACACACACACACACACACACACACACACAGTCAACAAATGATGTACAACAAATAGAAAGAGTTCTCTCTCTCACACACTCACACACACACACACTCCATGCATGTAGCCACACACTTCCTCAGGTTCCTCCATCATTGTGTCGATGCTGAATCACCCCCCCCCCCCCCCCCCCCCCAACACACATTCTTTACTTTTTTCAGTCACTCTAGTGAAAAAACACACACACACACACACACACACACACACACACACAGTGCCAGCAGGAACAATATCAGAGGTGTCAGGATGATTGACCATCACATAAGCCTCTCTGATATGAGCTGCCGTGTCCCACAATGCACTGCAGCAACTCTCTGAAACCGCCACCGTCCCTGAACACAACAGACACGTGCCGTTAAGGTCGTTACTCAGCGACTGCTGCTTCACTCTGTGTTTCCACTTCAGCATCTTCAGGTCTTCATGAATTATTAAGAATAATTATTCAGGAGCGTCAGCTTCTCCGCGTCGACAGTTCTGAAATGGAGCCGACACATTATCAGACTGAATGTGCTGCAAAAGTTCACTTTATTAAGTTCACTGACGCCTTCATGCATCGCACAGCTGAGACCGGATCATTCATACATCAGGCTAAATGGTTCCCATGGCGACATTAGCACCATGACGGATGGAACAGCGCTGTGGCGAGGATGACAGGAAACGGCGAACGCTGCACATCGTCCTGCCGCTGACGACGGATAAAAGTGGAGTACGACTGTTTGCGTCAGATGTTTTATTACTGAGGGTTAAAGGAGCAAAGATATTTTATTTTTATTGGCAGATTAAACACGCAACACATGAAAACACCGACAACACCGACAACACTGAGTCCAGCTGATTACAGCTCCGCTCTTCACCACATGTTTTTTTTTTAATATCTGATATTGTTAATAACTTTTTATTTTATTTTATTTTATTTTATTTTATTTTATTTTATTTTATTTTATTTTATTTTATTTTATTTTATTTTATTTTATTTTATTTTATTTTATTTTATTTTATTTTATTTTATTTTATTTTATTTTATTTTATTTTATTTTATTTTATTTTATTTCTATCTATCTATCTATCTATCTATCTATCTATCTATCTATCTATCTATCTATCTATCTATCTATCTATCTATCTATCTATCTATCTATCCATCCATCCATCCATCCATCCATCCATCCATCCATCCATCCATCTATCTATGTTGTTTCTGGTCCAGCTGTTGTTTTCCTGTTGGACACATTCAGAGCTTCCCCTTCTCAAACCCTTTTCATTTCCCGCCACCTGCTTCCACAGCCCGCGAGAAACCGTGGTCACAGCAACCGCGTTCACGTCGCCGCAGCAATGGCGAGAACAATCGCGTCGACTCGGGCGAGGAGGAAGAGCAACGGTGTGGAAAGAGGATGAAGGCGAGAGTGAGCGCGCTGGAGCGAGACAGCGTCAGGTCAGAGAGGAACAACGCACACGCACAAAGAAAAACACAATTAAGCTGGGCTGTTGTTGTGCAGTGAAAGGGTCAGGTCGCCTCACAGCTTCCTAAATACGTACACTCTGTCTCACACAGAGAAATGATGGAAGAGGAAGTTGTTTTCATAAACAAGTTTCACTTTTAGCGGTTTCACTTATTAAAAAAAAAAGAGTCAGTTTTTTGTGTGAGCGCTGTAGAGCGACGTGCAGCAGAGCGACGTGCAGCAGAGATCCCTCCACTCGAAGCAGGGCAGAACATATTCAGTGATGTCAACCCTCAGGTGGCCGCTTCCATTCCCAGCCTCTTCTCTAAAGTGAACCCAGCAGGATGAAGTGTGCCGCTGATGAACACTTCACACTGACGTCTTCACACGAGACAGACATGGGACAGACATGGGACAGACACGGGACAGACACGGGACAGACACGTCCAACCACCCACCGCCCGACGCTGACACCAGCACTGCAGCATCACTACCTCCATTTCTATATAATGATACCAACTGTGGAGAAGCTCGAATCAAAGCTTCCTCTATGACAGAACAAACCAGAGCCTGATCAGAACCACAGGGAAACACAGAGTTCATAAAACACACATTTTCAGAATATTCCTTTAATGCAGGTTGTCTCATTTTAAGATTAAACACGGACAAGATGATTTTTTTCCCCTTATTTGAATCACATACACATCGAATTTCCGAATCAAACACACATTATTATTATTATCATTATTATTATCATTGTTGTTATTATTATTATCATTATTGTTGTTGTTGTTGTTGTTGTTATTATCATTATTAGCGCAGAGATCGTTCATTTGCAGATTTTTAAGCAGAGGAGTTGTGTTGTGTTGTTTTGTTTTGTTTTGTTGTTTTTTTATAATGCATCACTGCAGAACAGATGGATCACTGTGGCAGCAGCAACAATAGTTTCTCCTTCTGTAAGTGTCATTCATAATTCATCAGCCCGGTGTGACTGACTCCACTGAGCAACGGCTATAAACCAATGCCTCACTCACAACCAGGAGCCAGGTGGTCCCCTGTTCACTGCCAGTACCCACAATGCAACAGCATTAGCTTATTTCATTTATTTAACTAGCACTGATTAAGTGTTTAGCGTGGACGCTTGTGCACGTTCCTGCAGCGAGCAGCCTGGTACATCTGGCTGATTCTTGGTTCTTGTGCCTTGCTCAAAGGCTCAAATGCTGCATATTTAAATTCAATACAATAACAGTGAGAGGAAATTGTTGTTTTTCTTATTCCCACATGGGAACTAAAGTCCTTTCACAAAAAGACATCAGTCGCAAAAAAAAGTCGCGTATTAAAAATGTATACGTTTTCTCAAGCGGCGTTAAACAAACCCCAGCGACGCACACAGCAGCACAGGAATGCACTGGCATGACAACGTCACGGGGAACAATATATGGGTTAGGTCCGGTCCAGCCGTGTGCTGCCACTCAGACTGACAGAGACACATACTGATGCCATCCGCTGCCACACACAGCCAATGTGAGTCAGTTTAACAGCAGGACAGTGGTGCGGTTAGATCTGATCCCTCAGCAGTGAGTCACAGCAGTGAGTCACAGCAGAGAGTCACAGAGGATCGGGTTCAATCAATTCGCCGCCACCTCTTAATGACGCCTGCTACAAATACAGAGGAATCTGTTACCGTCTGGCTTTCTGAGCAGACCAGAGGTCATCGCAGGGCAAAGCGGCCTGCGACTCGGCAGCCATTGAGCGGCGGACGTCTGGAGGCCTTCTGAAAATTTAACGCGCGACATCAATTTTAATACGGAACGTCTTCTCTGTCCCGGATCCCTGAATCCGACCCAACTTACAGCATGTGTCCGCGAGACGAGGACGCCAAACGCCACATCAAATATTAAGCGGCTTAATGTCGAAGGAGACAGAGTTCTGTTGAGTTCAGCTACGGCCCAGTTCATCCTCCTGGTATCTCCTCTTCTTCTTCCTCCTCCTCCTCCTCCTCCTCCTCATCTCTTCTCTCTGCCACAATTTACCTCCATTTCCTGGTTTCTCGCTCCCTTTTGGTGCTTTTCTCTTGATTACAGTCATCTCGTCCTCGGCCATTTCACACTCCTCTCACACAGCTGTCTGTTTCCCTCCTCTCCCTCTCCTCCTCTCCCCTGCTTTCTTCTCCTCATTCTCTTTCTCCTCACACTTCCTGTCACATTTTTGCCCCGAAGGGCGACAATCTTTAATTATTTCCTATCTCGCTCCAGATGAGCGCGCCTCATCATGACCTGCTTGACCATTCCATGTTATTTCCCGTTAAATAGCCAGCGGCTTGAGGAAATAAATTACAACATTTTCCACAGTGATGTCACCTGGAGGATTACACCTGCCCGTGAACGCCACAATAATGTTCTTAATGTCCGGTCAGTGCTGACATGACACGTTTCTGACCCTGCAGGTGAAAGCAAGCTGTGGAAGGAAGGCGGTTGACCTTTTGACCTCTTGACGCGATGGATTCTGGGTACTGCAATGAGGTGAAGAGGAAGTAGGAGAATAGTGACTGTATAGATGTGTGCGTGTGGGTGTTACTGATGATGTGTATGTGTGACAAAGACACACTCGATAAACAGCGTCACTAAGAAACAATGGAAACAAAGGAGATAACAGCTGATCCCTGGAAACAAGCCAACTCTGATCAACTGAAATAAATAGGGTTTTTTTTACGTTATGATGGCTTCTGCCGCTTCTGCAGTTTTTTAATTGTTCATTTATTTATTTTAAGTGCATGGTTTTACGGTTCCCAGAACCGGTACGTTCATTTGCTTTATTTCTCCTGGACAATCAAAGTGAAGTCTGCTCATCAGCAGGATTCACACAGGGAGCCCGGCTAATGTGAGTGGAGAAAAGGAGCTGAAGGTGGCGCCGGGAGACGCCAGTGATTCAAAGTCTTTTATAGGCTGTTGTTCTGTCAGGATGCCTCACATCACCTGCATCTGCTCCACCTGTACTGTACGTGCTGTGGATAGATGGAAGACAGACACCAACACGTGGATGATGGAGAACAGAGTTACTTTACAGCTCAGACTGTTTCCTGTCTCAGTAATAACAGGAGACTATGATGACTGTATAACACCTGCGTCTGCGATTGAACCGTCACCAATAAACAACGACAGGTTTATGAGCTAATGACAGGACCACGGACAGCGACTTCTCACATCAATTCAGATTCTCCTATCATCTCTATGAGTTGACGATACATCACTACAACACATTACAACCTACCAGGCTACCACTGCGTCACATTCAGCTGCTGCTGTGCATTGCTGCAATGCTTGTGTTCCGAGTGTGTATTTTTTTTTTAGTTTTGTGCGCCTGAAAACTCTGTTTGCAAACCAAATGTTCCTGACTCCGTCGACACCTGCCTGCACATCCCAGAGCTGTGAATCCGAGCAGGAGAAAGTGGAAAAGTGGCAGGTCCTATCTGACAGGTGGTCGGATAGCTGACAGTATAAACCAAACAAACACGGGCACTTTCACGCACACACACACACACATGCACACACACACACACACAAAATCCCTAGCCCACACAACTTAAACCTAAAATCACGATAAAGTTGGAGGATGCAGATAGAGACTCTGTGTGTGTGTGTGTGTGTGTGTGGTTTTGTCACCACTGAGGCAGAAAACACACACACACACACACGCACGCACACACACACACACACACACACACACACACACACACACACACACACGCTCTATCACCCTTATCTCCACCGCTCTCTCTCTCTCTCTCTCTCTCTTCATCCAGTGCTGGTGCTCACATGATTACCTTTATTATCATAGAGATCTACACACACATACAAAAGCACACATATAGGCACACACACACACACACACATGCAAGGTAATGCGTAGCAGAGATGCTAGTGTAATTATGTTTCCATTACTGTGAATAGTAAACTCACTCACTCACACACACACACACACACACGCACACCCACACACACGCACAGTTCTGGCAGGCAGCCTCCTCTACACCGTCTTCGGATGGACAGGACAGCTGGACGGACAAAGACAGGTCTATTAGGATTTATGAGCGTGTCATTTTGAGCTGGTCTGAAATGAAGAGCCTCCGGAGTCAAAGTCTTTCTCACACTTACAGTGGCTCGTCCTCACATCTGGGCCACGACAGCCAGTATTTAACACAAGCTGCAACACAGCTGCTCATTTTAATTTTATTTCTCTTGAAGCCAAAAGTGATTTTGTTTTATCACGTTATGCTTCAAGAGAAAAAAAAAGTGATTTTAACCCCTTCAGACAAACTGTCCATTCAAACCATTGGTTTCCGAAGCCTTTTACATGGGGCCCAAAAAGTCAGTTGAAACCTCGAATTTTAATGACAAGTCGGAGTTGGTCTTTCTGAAACAGTTATTTCTCCTTAATATCTGAATGATGTCATTTGTGTCAATAAAGCCTGCATCACGTAACACAAGTCACAACTCAAAGAGCGAAAGTACATGTTTCAATATCAGGATTTGTCATTTCAATAGCTGGATTGAAACATAACAACCAATGTGATACGTCCTCACTGTGCCCTTCTCAGTGTCTCCTCTGGGGAGACGGAGCTGCAGTTAATCTGATGAGACAGCAGGAAAATCATCTGAGCAGCACCTCAGCAGAGACGGGCTGTCAGCAGCAGCAGCAGCAGGGTGAGGGCGACAGGCTGCAAAGTCAACAGAGCGACACTGACAATGGCCTGGCAGCCAGAGCTCGTTAAGGAGCCTCGTTAAGAGGCCCCTCGTTAAAGGTTTTCAGGGAGATTTTCAACAGGAAAAAAAAAACACGCTAATTTCTGCTGATATTCTATGATGGGCGCAGCGACGGTGACGCGTAACAACAGAGAATCGCTCAAAAGTATAAGAGATGAATAAATGATCATATTATCATAAAGCTCTTACACTTTTTTTTATTTTGATAAACTATATTTTCATAGCAGATGTATAAGTGTAACTACCACCACCTGATACCCTACACACACACACACACACACACACACACACACATCTTTTATGACGGTAATTACATTTAAAAACATGCTGGTGACAAACGACAGTAAAAATAAACACAATGAGCCACAGCAGCTGAACGTGCGTCTTGTCGTGCGTCATCTCAGTCTGGGAATGACTCCAGGATTAATGATTCCACACATGGGATGTTTTTGGAGATTGTGACATCTCCCACCCCCCATGTGAAAACACAGAGTATATTTACTGTGTCAGTGCTCCGCTGTTAATGCCTGTGCTTCCACCAATTTAGCCTGCTGACATATTTGTCTGCTGAAGCTGCACTGCAGTGTCAAAACACAGCCATAACTGTCACAGTGAATGTTGGTCCTCCAGTGGAGCCGGGACAGACTGAGACTGAAGCTACAGTCCTCTGAGGCGTCACTGTGCAGACACACTCATACTAATATACAGTTTATTTAACCGCTTTACTAATTAACCCTTTACAGGCAGTGACAGCTGGACCCAATCGTTCACACTGTTATCGTTTGTTATTAGAACATCAACACTAGGGATGTTCGATATTGGCTTTTTTACCAATATCCGATATTGTCCAACTAATTTCCGATATATATATATATGCGCCCCCCCACACACACAAAAAAGCAAAACTAAATCGTTTCAAGTAAACAAACAAAAGTAAACAAAAGTATCTCAAAAACTATACATAACATCTCTCATATTTTGACATTTTGAGTGAGAGGGAAAGTAGCTGAAGAGTTTGGTATATAATATGTGCATGTTGCGTAAACGTTACATCATTAAAAAAGTAATCGATAATTTCCGATATTAAATTTTAATTGGACATCTCTAATGAATACAGTATATCGCACAATGTGACATTATTTATTATAAGTGCGTGTTTTTTTTCCATCTTGACTGTAATGACTGATTGATTGATTAAGCATCAGCTGATCAGTGATGAAAAAAATAAATAAATCTGTGTCCCTCAATTTTTGTCTAGAGCTGGTGGAGACCAAACCGGAGCCAAATCTAGCAGACAGCCACAAGATGTTACAATGAGACACAACTCGGACATAAGTGAATTGACATTAAAATGCTGTGATTTCACTTACCGCTCACCAGAGGGCGAAGGACAAACTCCTCGTTACAAACTGTGAATCCCGTTTTTAAAATATATTATTCAGTTTGCATCAGGGAGAAAAGACGCTGCCATTTTCACTCTGTTGAAAGACTACAGGCGAATCATTTTATTAATGTATCTATTTATGTTTTCCTAACCTCTGCCCTTGTACACACACAGACACAGACACACACACACACACACACAGACACACACACAGGCTTGTGATTAAGTGAAGCCGACAGTAATCAGATGCATCCGGAAAGGTCGAGCCTTCCCCCGTTTCCACGAGGAGACGTTCGCTGCCTAAACGCATTACTCTGTGAATTAAATTCAATAAACTCACTCGCGCACACACATGATCATAATAATCCATATTATTATTAACACCATTCACACCACTGTTATGACCCTCACTTCCCCGTCCATTCATTATACCCAGCTCCACGCAGGCAGGACGCAAGAGAGAGAGCGAGAGAGGGGAATGACCCCTGCCCTCACTGGAACACACACACACACACACACAAACTCCATCTACAAGATTTGCATTTTCTGATATTTTAAAAGTTGCCTTATTGGTAACGCACCCACACACACCCACACACACACCCCCCCACACACCCACACACACACCCACACACACACCCACAGAACACAGGGACAAAAAAAAAAAAATCCTAAACCAAACATGTGGCAGGTCTTACAAATACAGGGATCCATTAACAATCAAACTACACACAACCCCTTAATCTGAATAACAAAACATGTGCGGTTCATTTCATCGAAACCATCTGTCATGCGCTCGTTTTACGCAAAACTCAGGCGCTTATATTGTACTGTATGAACACACACACACAACGCGTGGCTCTTGTTTAAGCTGTTTACATGTCAGTCACTGTATGTTGTTACATACAAGACACACAACTCGAATCCAATAAAACCTTGAACATGACGACAACTCCATCACAAATAACAATATCACACAATAAAGTGTCACTATCGGTAGAAAAACAGCTAATGTTTGGAGTTTTAACTCTGTGAATTTATTTTCAACATGTCTGTTAACCCCCCTCCCTGCCAAACCCACTTCACCCACTCAGCACCTCAGTTTGACCTTTCAGCAGAGCCCCGACCTGTGTGTTGTTGATGTTGTATTTAATCCTCTGACGAGGCGCTGCGGGCTGAGGAGCAGCACCGGGATCCTGGAATGTTGTGAATGTTGTGAAACGAGAGGCGGCAGACCTTTGTGAATACGGATCAGCACTCAGGTCTGCGTGGAGAAGTGATGTGGGTTCCGACTCCGATGGGTGTTGATAAGATTTCATCGATTCCAATGCCATTAATCGATTCTGCTTACCGATCCGATTCTTTTATCGATTCCTGCTGTGAATTTTCCGTGTACAAAATGTAGGCTCTACAGGTTTTCTGGTCACGTGACCATTCATTTAGACGTGACCGTTCATTTAGACGTGACCGTTCATGCATACGGTGTACATGTGGTCCAATCAGAAAGGTAACGTGAGATTCTACGTCAGCGTACGGCGCGTCACATGATGGTTATGTTTACGTGGTCATTATTAAATCTGATGACGAACTCTTTCTGAATGATACATGAATGATGATGATATTTGCATGAGGTGCTTGTAGAATGTTACATTTAATGTTACATGTAGCATCGTTTGATTAGGATTTGCATCTACAATACTCCACATGTCCTCATCTGACTATTTGTTTTTTCCAGGTTTGACTTTGTTTGTGTTAACGTTGTTTACATGGCAGCGTCAGACGATTGTCTTAATTAGGTCCATATCAGAATATTTATGTCCGTATAAGGACACATCACAAAGCAGGTGGGGACGTACTGGTCATTTATGTGATTTGTTCATACGAGACAGTAAATTTAACTTCTCTGACCTGAAACTTTTAAATAATCGACGCACGCTTTGGCAAAATCATGAGACTTCAATAAAAGTTCCGTCAACACAGACTTTGGTCTCGTTTGTCTTTTGTACTGCGACACACATCTCACCCTGTTGGTGTAAATACCAACGCTGCTCACCACAAACCAAACGATTTCCGTGTCGTTTAAATTGAAACGTCACAACAGGTTTCATATCAAAGTGCCCGCGGATGGTTCTGTCAGGACCGGAGATAAACACGGCATACGGGATGGAGCTGTACGAGCAATGACAGCGAGGGATGAGATGGAAAATAAAATATTGTCTCTGCTTTCAGTGAGACAGTGAGACCAATGGCCGGCGACGTTGTGTCTGACAGACGGGGCTTTTGTGTTACATGACAACGAAGCGGTTTCGGCGAGACAAAGTACACGCGAACAGGTTTGCAGTCGAGATGAGAACACACTGTGTGAATACAGGATCTGACACGCGAGGATTTTCTTGAGCGACTGATGTTGTTGGTTCCACATGGCTGAAGTCTGCTTTCACCTTCCAACCACTTGTAACACAATCACACTCAGCTCAGCGCGACGCACGAGCTCGTTTGCCTTAAGCTGCAGAGACCTGCGCTCACCGAGGCAGAACAAAACGCAACAAATGAAAATGACGGCGGCTGCGTTTGCAGAAAATAACATATCACGCTCCTGCAGAAATAATTATGTGCATTTTCAAGCCATTGTGCGCATTCCTGTGCGTCTTCAGGGGTAAGATTCGACACAGAAACACTGGAAATTGTGTTCGTAGATGCTTTGAACCCGGTTTGTATTCGATACACTCACCTGGCAAAGACAATGGGCTTTTTTTTAAATAAAACGCTACTTGGCTGGACCTTGTGTGATCACTGTGTGAAACTGGCAGCTATACATGGAAAAAAAAGATAAAGGTTGTGTTACACTCACTGGTGAAGTCATGACATCATGTTGAAACATTTGAAAAGTATCAAAAAAAGTTGCATTTGACCCTGATAATTTAAAAAAAAAAAGAAATTTGGTTAAAAAAAATATTTAAAAAGTAGCAACAAAGGTTCTATGTTGGCAAATTTTCTTTCAAGCAGAAACTGTTCATGACGTTAATCAGGGAGTTGGAACTCGTGATGGAAATTAATTTCTCAGCTGTTTAAGTCCAGGCTTAACAACATGCATGCCTTTTTGTGTGTTTGTTTGTTTTTTCAGTTGCTGTTTTTTGCCAGAGCTCACTTTGTTAATCAAGAATTTACAACTGATGAAACTGACGATGTTTCGTTAAACTATAACTCAGGGCAACGCACATTGGCACGAGGCATGATGCTGCAGATACACACATCCAGCACATGCATGCATCTGCAAAATGATACACACACTCACACACACACACACACACACAGCAGTCCAACTAAATGTGGACAAACTGCAGCCAAACAGAATCCGTTTATTTCCCTCCTTCCTCGTGTCCTTCCATCCTTCCTTATGTTACTCGCTATCCTCTCTCCACTCCTCTCCTTCATTCTCCTCCCAACACACACTTGTACAAATCAGAGCAGCACAGGCAAACATCAAATTAACTCCTCTCCATCCTCTCCTCCTTTATTCCTTCACATGACGACGCAGGGCGGCGCCACGCAAAACATCATGTCCATAAAAAGCCCTGTCTCTCCTTCTGTGGGCCTTGAACCTGTGGATGGTGGAGTAGACACAAAGGTTAAAGTTCAGCTGCTCTGGGTTATGATGCAACACTGACACGATGACTCACACACAAACAACGACAGGCGACAACGGGATGCAATGACATGAGTCACATGAGTCACATAAAGACTGTACGGCGGCGGAGGCTGCTGAGCAACCAGGACTCCAATGAGTCTCTGGTCTGAGTCAGATAAACGTAGGCTGCTGCCAAAAGGATTCAGTGGTTAACAGCATGTTATCGAATGTCGTGTGCAGCTCAAACCAGTGCTGGTTTTCCAGTCTTTCCAGGTTTCAGCGATCAGATATTTCCAGTCTCCACGGTCGAGCAGGAATTTTAACTCATCCAGTTTTATGCAACAAAAACAAACTGAACGCAAAATCTGTACAACTGCACAGGATCAGGCGTTTCCTTTCATAGTCATCATTTTTGACCAGTCCAATCACATGACCCTCATCCCGTGACCATATATACAGCTGTACACGCTGTGGGCGTGGCCAATGTTTTTTTTCACTTATCCATAAAAACGCTGCACAGCCTTCCTCACTACTGTATCCATCAGCTAATAGCAGCTAATAAAACACTGATGAACTCACTCGGCCTCCTGAGAACAAAATATATATATATATACACTGTAGATAGAGAGAGAGAGAGAGAGAGAGAGAGAGAGAGAGAGAGAGAGAATCTTTTTACTGAAGCACTGATGTATCATGAGTTTTGCTGACTGGCACATTTCCACTTTGGGCGAGTGAGGAAGCAATCTCTCTCTCTCTCTCTCGCTCGCTCTCTCTATCTCTCTCTCTCTCTCTCTCTTGCTCGCTCGCTCTATCTCTCTCTCTCCAAATTAAAGGGGAAAAAAATACTTGAGTTAGCACTTTTCATTGGAGGGACAGTATGAGAGTCCGCTCTCTGAGGGACCTGTGTGATTGGCCGAGGTCAATCACCTGACGTCTCTAATCGGTAAGTGAGCCCAGTCGCTCTGCACCCTGCGTCCTCGCCCTGCATCCTCACCCTGCGTCCTCACCCTGCGTCCTCACAGGAATCCGTGTTTGACTTGAACCATGACAACAGAGCTGTAGTTTGGACGTAAACGCAGAAAAAAAGAAACAGAGCTTTTCAGGCAGGATTAAAAATGACTGTTATGTGTTTTCCCTGGGTTTTGCCTGCCAGGCTGCACAACCCACCGCTTTTAAAAGCCTACGTTTTTTAGTTTTGGGCCAAACGCTCCTACACGGAGCAGTACTAGTACAAACTGTCCAGTCAAATGATCACAGCACAACACTCGCTGTGGTAAAGATGCAAACACAACGGCATCTATCATTACAACGGCATACCCTGACTGACCGGATAAGGCGGGCGGATGAAAGGAATACGTTTTAGGACGTATGAAGGGACGATGATGGAGGAAACGGGAGCCAGAGCATTTGGCAGCAGTGGAGGTTCAGGTATCAACAGGGCGAAGCTTCATGGAACAAGACGCATCACGAGCCAGGCAGTCACTCGACGACATACTGATAATTATCATTGTTTACTAAACGCACCTCGCTCTCCCGCTAATGAGCCGGTGTTGTTAGCGCGAGCTAAAGGTCAGAGAGACGCCGTGTTTATGCCGCGACGCTTTCAGCTGTCAGTCAAAGTGAGTGGGCGTCGACCTGTGGATCAATCGCACGTGTCATACGCGGCACAAGATGTTTTCTGCATCACTGAACTAAAAAAATAATCTCACAGCAGAAAGAAGGCAGCGCGGATTTATAAAGACTCACCTTCACTTATTATTGTTATTTATGTTCCACGCTCACTAGTTCTGGGTCAGGGGTCATAAGGTCAACTTAATTCATGTTACTGCCTTTTCGCCAATTTTATAAAATGTTCATAAAATTGTTTTTTGTTTTCAATAAAACTTGGAAAGTGTGTGGGAGCGTGCGTGTGTGTGTGCAGCCTGAAGCTATGAGTCCAGCGTCCGATATTCTGATTGAAGTCACATTCCATTCCATTTCCTGAATATAATTTCCATATCAACTGCTGCAGGGCGCAAATTTATCATTTACCTTTTCTCCGCTGGTCAAAAGAGTCATTTTATTATTCTTGGAAATCGGTGGCGTAAATTAAGTGGCAAGACGAATTAACTGAACGACACGACAACAGCCAGCGCTACACAGATAATGACTGTAACCAGTGATGTGTTATTAATGCAAATAAGCTATAATACCTGGGCAGTGTGATTAGATCCACTGTGGCCACTCGGTCCAGGTTCTATACGGTTAGTTCTACGTTATGGTCGGTCAGCGTTTCTTGTTGGGTCGTGTTAATTAGCTGGTAATCAATTAACTGAATAATTAAGGTCACGGCAGAGCAGGTCATGAACATAAACATGTGACCTCCGCTGCTGCAGCCAAACCGAATCTGTCTCAGTTTCCAGCTCGAGAAAAAACACCAGCCTCCTTTCTAACCTTTGACCTCTTAATTTTCTACCGTCCATCATTAATTCCCTTATCATTATTATTATTATCATTATTATTATTATTGGCTTATTTCTCCTCTGTACTATGTTCATCTCACACATCCACCTCTCCTCCAGGGCACGTGTGAAGTTAATGATTCTGTGTCACCCGTGCTTTATCAGTCATTACACAGACACACACCTCCGCTCTCCTCTTACACCTTTACCTTCTCACCAGCTTCTCCTCCATCCCTTCATCTTATCTCCACTCCTCTTCCCTCTCCTCCTCCTCACTTTGTCTCTTGTCCCTTTTATCCAGACACATTCACGTCTTCATCTTTTGACCTTCATTCTCTTACCTCCCTGTTCCCACGCACCTTAACGAGGAAATGACACAACAGACTTTTTGCCTCCATGCAAATCACAAGTGAGAGTCACGTTGTAAACAATGACACGTGTTCAATATTTAAGTTTTAAGTCATTCGTCATATATTTAACCACCATGAGCAATACGTTATGCTGAAGCAGTGATTTATACAACAGTCATTTATACAATAGTCATTTATATCACACTCATTTATACAACAGTCACTATATCACACTCATTTATATAACGGTGACCAGATGATGCATGTAAACAAATGAGAGATGCAAAGAAGGAGAGAGATGAAGTGATTTTTTTTAATCTGGTTTCCGTGTTTCTGCTGAGTCAGGGCAGTGGCAGGGTTTGTAAATGCCAGGACGTATCATGACAGGGAGAGAGAGAGCAAGAGAGAGAGAGAGAGAGAGAGGATGCATGGTGATGGAGTGAGTGAGAGAGAGAGAGAGAGAGCGGCAGTTTGCATTAACAGAGTCTGTGAGTGGAAGTGAGACAGTCAGTCGGTCGACTCGTCAGTAAACAGGCGTTCAGCTCAGTGCGTCAACAGTCAGCGAAGCTGCTGCGCAAAAACATATTCATCATATTCATGAGCTCAAATCACACACACACACACACACACACACACACACACAAAAACACACACAAAAACACAAAGAAGCAAAAAAAGAGAGAGCGAATTAAACTGCATTGTTAAGACGGAAGCTGCACACAAAGCTGCTGGCAGCAAAGCGTCCAGTGTCGGACTGCCCCTGAACGCACCACCTGAAGAGTGCACTATTACTTAACAGTCGGATAACTGTGCAGAACGACACCATGTTCCATGTTCATCCATGATACATATGATATACAGTACATAAACATACACATATAACATGAATTTAGTTTGAATGTGATCATTGTATTTGAAAACAGATTTTGTTTTGAATTTGTAAAATGTCACAGTTTAATCAGATATTATGATAAACAACAAGTGACAAACACCAACTTGGTGTTTGTCACACCGTGTGTGTGTGTCTTTTTTGTGTCTTTGACTTTGTTTTCCTGTTGGTTTCATTTGCGTTTTTTTGTTGTTGTTTTTTTTTCTCATATATTTCTGTCACAGTGAGTCATCACAGCGTTGGGCTCCACAGCGCTCATTCAGGATAAGGGTCAGCCACTGGCAGTGGATGGTGGCATCGTTCATCAAAACAACCCCAATGCCATTTAATAATTCATGTGCACTGAAGTGATGATCAAAACTCATCCAAAGCAATTTACAGCACTTTGATTCATTCTGAATATGCTCTCCCCTTTGTAGAAAGACTTTTTCTTCCAAACTGCGTCTCTCACTTTGGACCCAAGGTGCCTTCTGCATTAATATAAATTGCTCCGACCTCAGAGAAACCACAATCAGAACAATGGATGACTTTGGTCTTTGTGTTCTCGAATCACTGCGAGTGGCTCGAAAGCACCGCGGTCAGATAGTCTGTGCCGCCAAGTGTCGTTTCATGTATTTTATATGGCCTTCAAATTATCTGTAGTAGTAATTACTTTTTCCAACATTGACCCCGAAGTGATGACTAATATTTCTTGTGGTTTTAAAAAATTCTGTTTCTCCTGCAGTTTTAATAACCTCAAATGTTAGGGTTTTTTTTATAAATGTCTTTTTTTTTTCCTTTTCTAACACCAGAAAATTAGTTTCTGTTTTGCATTTGTCAAATCGAGAGGTAAACTGCCACGTTGACTATTTAGGTAAAATGCTGCGACACTGGATTCAAAAGACTGCGATTTGTTTTCATGTGGTAAATGAGCCAAATGAAAACGTCTCAGCCTTGTTAAGTTCAAGAGATTCTTGTTTACAACAGAGTAAAGCAAGTATGCACTGTGTGTGTGTGCGTGTGTGTGTGTGTGTGTGTGTGTGTGTAGCGCAGCAGTGAACAGATGTTTTGATACTTAGCCATGATAAAGGCCAAGATGCATTAAAAAATACCGATCTGTCCTCAGGAGCCTCACAGACTCAAAGCGACGTTCTGTTCAGCGTGTTCAAGAAAACATGTTCTTCACATACATTCAGCCATCTGCTTTTCTCCTACACAGTCCATCGTTAATGAACAGAGCCTGATGCACTGCATGTTTTAATTCCCACTGATGTATCAACAACTTCACTCAGTGTGTGTGTGTGTGTGTGTGTGTGTGTGTGTGTGTGTGTGAGTGCATCTGAAATTGGAAACAGTAACAGTAGGAAAATTGCATGATCCTGTGTTTCTGTATTCTCCACCAGGGAACAAGTGGTCAGCCTGAGCTTTACAGCCATGGCACTGCCTCTTGAGAAAACCAATGGGACTGATGCAACCTGAAACCTGAATGCATGAGTTACTGTTTTGTTTGTTTGTTTGTTTGTTTGTTTGTTTACACATCATTAATTGTTCATCATGGCGACAGAAGCGACATGGATGTGGTGTGATGCGGCCAAACGAACATGTGGCCATCGTAGTCGGCTGCAAATATAAATATGCAGCAAAAATCCTTATGAATTCTTTCTTTTTTTCTTCTCAGCTGGGGAATCGAGGCGCGAAACACAACTGCATCGTAGCTAATCACGGCGCAAACTCCCGCGGAGCACAAACACTAACGAGCTTCTTCACACGGAGTCAAAGTGCAGCAACATCTATTCGTTAACAGCACCGAGGTGCTAAATAATTAACACGACCAAGTTTAAATCAGTTATTATTTATTAATCCTCCTTTTTTTTTTTGTTCTATCAGCACAGCTGAACATGTGGTGGTGGATTGTAACTCAGTGTCTCGTTGCCACGGCGCTGCAGCTCTGGACACGTGTGCGCTTTGAAATCCCTCCTCTCACTGAATACTTAGAATAATAATTATAATAATGATTATTCAAGTGTGAGGACGGACAAGGTCTAAACTCTGGATGTGGCTCTGCTTCTCACTGTGAGGTTCTATAGCTCTTCTATTTACATCCGCTTTACAACCTCAGCAACAGCACTGACATCACCTGGAAGCTGACAGTGACCTTGTGAGCAACGAGCTGCTTATTGTCACACACTCAGCAGTCACATAAGAGCTATTATCCTTTATTAAATCATCAATCAAGACCAATAATTGTATTATTACCATTATTATTATTATTATTATTATTGTTGTTGTTGTTATTATTATTATTATTATTTCCCTTGGACATTGTACAGGTCAGGATATAAACAACATACATACATGTACACAACCATCAGGTTTGTTCTGCTTCACTGCACTGAAACAAACAGTGAGCAGAAAGTCGATCTGGTTGAACCATTATTCTGTTCAATAGGAGCAGAGGTCTAATCTGCTATGGTAATTAAAAACTAGTGTGCATTGCTTGTTATATGTAAAATATTAATTAGCTGAGCCCTGGTAGTATTGGATATGTGGGACTAAAGCGTGGGAAATTAAAAAAACATGTAATTAGGTGTTTGCCAGGCAAACGGTTTGGGAATACCTCTTCTATAATTGAGCTTTGCTCCGGCTCAAACAAAAACAAAACAAAATGCATCTAAAAGGGAAACATAGCACATATTTCTCAACAGGAGGCAGCGCGAGTCTGATCCATACACAGTCGTCAGGGACGCCAGGGATCAAAACAACTACTTCTACATGCTGTTAGAGAATAATAGATATTATAATAATAATAATAATAAAGAGCCAACACACTCGTACTGTCAAGTAAAGACAACAAACCACAACAGCACCTGAAGCCTCCCTCATCTCATCCTTAACAAACATCAATAAACTTCACTCAGATGCTAATTACCACAACTGAGACCAGAAACCAACAAATTCATCAGTCATCTGCAAACAGCGTTGGGTTAATAATATATACCCAGCATGCTAACTCTAAATATTATACCTTATTATGACCCAAGGTTTATTTACACGGCAGATGGTTCAGATGGTTCAGATGGTGGGTCGGGTGTCTGTCTCTCACAGTAAATAGTAAAAAGTTACTGCGTCCTGCATTTCAAATTAAAAGCCCTGTGCTCAGTCAGGCAAATGCAACTGACACTGCACTGGTGGTTATTTATTTTTTTTTTTTGGAACCACTGGCCAATGTTGCAAAATGCAGCTAAAGAAAATACTTTATTGATTAGAGTCGATTACACTTCAACAGCGCTCGTTAACAGGATGAAGGTCCATCTGCTGCTGCTGCTGGTGCTGCTCTCCTCTGGTTCTGATCCAGCAGCAGAGACCATCCACCAAAATGCTCATTAGGCTCAAGGCTTTGTTTGTTGTTACTCAGAAAAACAGAATTTGTTACAATCACATTACACCTTGATATTCATCTGAAACTGAATCCAAACATTGTGATTGAATCTGAATTGCTATAATTGCTATAATGGTTAAAACAACAAGCCTGGAAGGTGACATGGAAACATTTCCCAGCATGCACCAAGGTTCCAGTCTCTGGAAACAAGGAGAAATAACGTGTCCACTGATGTAACACATCAGAGATGAAGAACAGGAACGTGACAGTCACAAACTGGACCTGTCAGCTCATCCTGGTCTGCTTCATCTGGACCCAAAGTCAAACACACTGCTGAGGTGTGTCTGAATGTGTGCGTGAGTGTGTGTCTGAATGTGTGTGTGAGTGTGTGTCTGAATGTGTGTGTGAGTGTGTGTATGAATGTGTGTGTGGCAGATGAACAGATGAACATTTATAGGCAACAATTGTCCCAACATCCATGGATGAACATCAACTGTCCGCAACATCTGCCTACTATCATCATCATCATCATCATCATTATCATCATCCTCATCCTCATCCTCATCATCATCCTCATCATCATCATCATCCTCATCCTCATCCTCCTCCTCCTCATCATCATCATCCCCATCATCATCATCCTCCTCCTCCTCATCATCATCATCCCCATCATCGCTTTCTGCTTCATGTGTAATGTTCAAGTCAATAAGACATTTTAATCCCATTTGGCTTTTATAACAGGAAAAAAAGAGAGATTTAAGAAGACAAATGAAAAAGGCATGAAAATCAAAACACATGACAGAAGAAGACATCCACCCTGCTTCCACTGAGAAGAACAGGAGCAGGAGAAGATGTGAAAACCAATAAGAGGAACTGTACAGGCACAGATGAAGAAGAAGAAGAAGAAGGTAAAGAAGAAGAAGGTGAAAAAGAAGAAGAAGAAGGTGAAGAAGAAGAAGGTGAAGAAGAAGGTGAAGAAGAAGAAGGAGTTCTCCTCAGACACAGGCTGCTGTGGAGGACCATGAAGGCTCTGGTGGAGGTGGAGGAGGCTGAATCTGACCTGACGCTGATGCTCTCGGCTCAAAAATCCAAATCCAAACAGAGAAGATGAAAACAAACCAGCAAGAAAGAAAAGAGAAGAGAAGAAAAGAAAAGAGGAGGAGGGAAGGAGGAGTGGAAGCTGACCTACCAACGCCGGAGGATGCAGCGCTCGGAGGCTGAGGAGGAGGAGGAGGAGAGCGGGCGGTGCGCAGGCTGCAGGCGCCGGTGTGCGCTCGGTTACGGGGCTGAAGCTCCGACTGTGCGCCGGCCGGCGGGGCGGGGACGACGAGCAGCAGAGAGCCGACTGGAGCGAACCACTGAGGCGGAGGGGGGGGGGGCACCTGGTTTGGCACGCGCATTAACTGAGTCAGATTGACGTCTAAAATGACGCAATGCACACAAACACCGCTTAAAACTGGATTTCCAATAGTAACAATATTATGGGATGTTCCCTCCATGTGAAATGCGGTGTTTGGTGACGACGTCCCAACAGACCGCACGCGAGCTCGTTTTTTTTTTTTTTTTTTTTTACCGTCATCACAAACAGTCAAGCGTCACGTTCTCGTTTTTAAACAACCAACACGCGTCCACCGCGACAACAGCTGTGAGCACGAGCGACGGCGTAAACGTGTTTCTGCGTCGACTCACCTGTGTCTCCGCTCCAGCGGTCCCGCCATTCAAACAGAGCCGCTGGCCAATCAGCGGCTAAATACAAGTCACGTGACGCCACGTCACACTCACCTGCGTTTCACCGCGGGACAAAGCCACACAGCGTTCGTTTGAGGCAGTGCGTCTGTGTTCAGGAAACATTAACAACACATGTAAACACAACTGAAATAAGATTTATAACATTATAAATATCATAAATAATAACTTATATAAATTATTATAAATAATAAAATAAGATAATAATCTAAATAACACAATGTTGAAAAATAAAATGATGAAAATTGTTGTGTATTATAAAATGGACAGTGACAGAATATAGACTGTAGCAAACACAAGCAGCTGAGTCAGTCATTCACACACACACACACACACACACACACACACACACACACACGCGGGCCTGCGTGAGGATTCTCTCTGCATCAGAGAACAGTAATTGTAATGTCACAGAGCAGCAGTTATTTAATTCCTCACTATCGGAACAGTATTAAACAGTGACTCAGTGTTTGAACTGATTCCCCGCTGACGCCACAATGAATAAACCAGTCACAACACAAGGGTTGTGTTTAATGCGACACTATTTTACTTCATTATGGGAACAATGATTCATTCAAACCGACAACTGTCTTGTCCCAACGTTGTCACAGTTACTGAGCTGCAGTAAATATACATGAGGTATACATATCGATATACATATATATATATATATATACAGGGGGTCCTCGAGTTACGACGGAGATCCGTTCCTGAGAATGTGTCGTAACCGAATTTCGACGTAAGTCGGAACATACATTCATAGGTAAGGTAGTTACAAAGTTGTGCCACTAGATGTCGCTATAACACCACCCTACAATAAGAGTTTACTGTGGTGAATTGCCTTTTGTCACCGTAGGGGTTGACATCACGAGTGTAATGAGCATTTCCTTTAGATTTCTGATATCAACCGTGTAGACCCTGTGTTGTGAATAAACCTACGGTATC
>JAFBJQ010000955.1:56718-81718 GCA_016785345.1 Trinectes maculatus
GTGAATAATCTCACGACTTAGTCTTCTTCCCTAAATGTTTCCCAACACGTTTCTGTTTCGGAGGATTTGTCCAGGACGGCTACGCTGGTGCTTAATGAGCTGAGGATTGTGTGTGTTGTGTAAGCAAGTGGGCTTTGTCTGGTGAGAGGTTCGTCTCTGACTTTATTAAAGCCACGTTAATACCACACAGCCTGTTTCCTCTTTCAGCTCTTAAATTATCCTGAAATTCTCAGCTGCAGCAAAAAAAAAAAAAAAAAAAGCGAATGTGAGATGGAGCCTGAATCCAACACTGTGTGTATGATAGTAGCAAACACACAGTGACACACGTTACAGGTACGTTACACATCACAAGTCACTAAGACTGGTTTTATCTCGGCATGTAGTCGAACCGCACGCTGTCTCTCCACCAACCTGACAGCTTCCTGTACTCCAGCTGACCTTTTCCTACAACACATTCACTGATAAGCTCAGGAAGAGTCTCACACACACACACACACACACACACACACACACGCTTGCGTATGAAAATGTATCCGTGAGTCATACCAACACAAACACACACTCATACATGAGGTACGTTTCTGCTGTTTGACAATGATATATGTTCTCCGACACAAATATTCATGGGCACATTTCCAATAATAATAAACAACCTACATTAACACTGCTAAAAGGGACTTGTTCAATCAAACCAACAATTAAGGACAGTACCCGATAAGTGGATGACACCATGTACTGCACCTCCTGAACAACAGTTGCTTTTGTTTATTGTTTTTTTTTTTGTTTGCTTCCTGTGTCATTTCAGAATAAAAGGGGACATCGAGCGCTGTGTCAGAAATGTCTTGGTTGAGTCATTAGTCTTTCCCGGAGATGGAGTGGAACGCGTTGTCTTAAATTTGATATAATCATCGGATCAGGCGACGCCTCACCTTCTGTTACGAAGGCGACGTTTATCAAGTCGCCGGCGGTTTATTATAGTCATGTGCAGTTGAACCCAGGAAGTGTAAGAATAGGAAAATGTCCCTGCCTGATGGCTGTTGACTGATATGATTAAGCTCACTTCAGATCACCGTCTCTCCACCTTCATTGGAAAATAATGTAAAAAAAAAAAAATTACTATTTGACTATTTTCTAAATCAAAACAGGATATTTAAAAATAGCATCGTCACCATAATTGTTTTACAGGTTTTTATGTTATAATAGATAAATGAGTCACTGTCTCATTAAACATACGTCTACAGATACAAAGAGAAGAGGTGATATAAAAAAATAAAATAAAAATAAATGTGTATTTGTGATATATTTTTCTGCCAAATGTCAGAACCACACAATGTGTTACTGAGCCATATCACAGACATATACATGTTGACCTGTTGACCTGACCACACACCTGACCTCTATCCACCGCAGTGACCACAGAACTCTGTCAGTTCAATACATGTTCATGTGAATAAAAATAACGTTTTGAAAACTCACTGCTTCTCGGCCCGGTTTTCACGTTGTGTGCCGTCTCTGTGTTATATCTGTGAAGACAATCAAACTTTTGTTTCTAAAGCTTGTAAGAAAAAGATCCAAACGCGTCTGTGAAGACAAACCTGGAGGGACCTCTGACCAGAAACCTGCCTGTCAGGTGAACATCTTTGATGGACGGTTTGGTCAAATTCCCTCACTGGCTGATTATTGTCTGAAAGTCTAAAGGCGTCTGATCTGTTTTCGTCAGACAAATCACTCCAGGCTTTTTCCCTGCTGCACATCAGCTGCCAAGTCTGAAAACACCACCTGTACTCATGTTCTGCTACGTGGTACAACCTCCTTCATCCATTTCATCTCAGGTGAATCCAATATGCAACAAGACCATGACCCCAAACCTTCATGAAGAAACGATTCTCCCGGTTTGTTGTTGGATAAACAATTGGGTGTTCGGACTCCTACAATCCTTGCAGCCACCTGTGGGGACAGTTTGAAACCACCGCTGACGACGGACTGGCTCTGAAGGTTCATCAGAGGGCGAAGTACTGCGCCGTAAGAGTAACCTACCTGGACGCAGGTACGTGGTGATATCTGACAGGCGGATGAAAACAAAAAGCCCTGACAGAAGAGTGGAAGCTGCCGTCGCAGCGGCAGATTAACGTCCAAGGTTTTAGAATATGTTCTGTTATGGCACGTGGGCGTATTGTTCAGCCGCCCACATACTTTTGGCCACAGAACGCGTTTCCTGCAGATCAGAATTGGAAAATATCACATTGTGAAACGGTGGAAAACTTTGTTTTGTCTTCAACTTCTTACTTAAAACGCGAATATTATTATTATTAATGACCTTCTCTTTAATGACACTGAAAATCTGCCAAATCATTTTCGTATGCGGAAAACTAATTTTCCACCTCTGTAATTTTGCTCAGACTGACGAAGTCTCACTAATGAAATGTTTACTGCCTGTGAAGACCTCAGTCATTTAGCATCCGTTTAAATGTATCTTGACGTGATTGTTGACATATCTTAAATTGCTATACAGTATCCTGAAGGATGGTGTAAAACTGTGTGTGTGTGTGTGTGTGTGTGTGTGTGTGTGTGTGTGTGTGTGTGTATGTGTGTAGAGATGCATTGTCTCCTGTACCAGGTGAATCTGTGAAGTCCTGTGCACATATAAGACGCAAGCTTGTAGCTCGTCTGACCTCGTTAACACATCGTTTTTCTCTCCTCGTTAGGCTGAGATCAAAGATGAGGGTAATTAATTAATTAATTAATTAATTAATTAAGGTTCACACCACCGTCGGCTATTGTACAGACTCCGTCCCTGCTCTGCCGCAGAGTGGTGTCACACACAGTCCAGTCAGACACACAAACACGCACTCCTACCCCTGGGTGCATATCTTCAGTATCGTTTCCCGTAGCCACAAACTGAAGAGTGAATTAATGGTAGAAGATGAAGAGGTCCTGCAGGGTTTGTTTGTGTTGGCTTTGTGTTGGATTTTCTCCAGATCAGAGACTACGACTGCTCCACTCTAATCCTGTGTGGGATTATCTGTGCTGTTCCACCACAAACTTAACACAACAAGTCTCTCCCCCTCTCTCTGGGCTTTCTTCTTCTTTATTACCTATTCAACCCAGCGGTGTGCTCACACACAAGCCTCTGGCCTATTACATATGCTGTCATGCAGATGGTAATTTGCTGTCACACACTGGTTTTATGTCCAACACAGCAGCACGCAACAATGCGTGCATGTGTGTGTGTTTGTGTGACGAGCTAATGAAAGAAGGTGATGGACCACACCAAGTCGTATCGTAAACCATCAGAGTCTTCAGCAAAAAGAGTACAACAACAGAGTAACACAACACAACACAACACAACACAACACAACACAACACAACACAACACAACACAACACAACACAACACAACACATTCCGTCAGGTTCTAAATGCAGTTGACTTTCCACTGAGAGCAGTTAGTGGGTCTGTGTGACGAGTGTACGTCCATGACTAAATGCTGTGATGCAAATGCACCATGCATAGTCAATGTATCATGTTTAATACAGCCAGTGAACGCACACACATACACACACACACATACACACACACACGCAAACACACAGCGTGCTTTGTGAAGATGTACCGCACAGCCCCGTGTTGGTGTGT
This sequence comes from Trinectes maculatus, assembly GCA_016785345.1. Classification (NCBI taxonomy): domain Eukaryota; kingdom Metazoa; phylum Chordata; class Actinopteri; order Pleuronectiformes; family Achiridae; genus Trinectes; species Trinectes maculatus. The sequence goes on from JAFBJQ010000955.1 coordinate 60,354, forward strand.
GTAGGTGTTCTCTCAGTTTGTAATCACTGGCAGTCGCTGGTAGATAACTCGTCGTGCTGAAAGTTTAATGCGGCAGCAGAGGGGGTGTGTACACACACACACACACGCGCACACACACACACACACACACACACACACGTGAGCGTGTGTTGCCCGGCCTGGTGAAAGAGGGTACAGGGAATCTTGAGGTCCACGGAGACGTTTCGTCCGTGATAGCTGATCTGTGGCTACTTTACATCGTGACCTCTCAAGGTCAGCGGCGAGGTAACAGAGGCTCCCGGGGGCCACAGTCGTATCCAGCTCTTAATAAAGAGATTCCAGTCGACCGAGGCTTTTGGACGATTTTCTGTTTTTCTTTCTTCAGCAAACAAAAACAATGTTTATGTCTTTTTTGTATGAAAACGCTAAACTATCAGTGCCTTATAATTAATGCTGTTTTCCTTGATTCATCAGGTTGGGGTGAATTTTTATTTACTGTGATGTAAATGTGATCTCTTGTTTACGATATCCATATTATCCTGTGTGGGTCCGTGTGTCTGTGGACGTGGACACTGAGTCCACAGCATGGTTCACACTGCCTCCGTTTACTGTGCAGCGTCTTCTCTTCCTCAGCTTCTGTCTGCTCAAAGAAACACACTGTGTGAGGAATGTGTTTTGGTGTCGGAGCTTATATACATTATGAATGGAGCTCGCTGCTTGTAGCTTCTCCCGGGAGAGATGAACAAGCTGGAGACTCTGATATGAAGAGAGGAGAGGAGAGGAGAGGAGAGGAGAGGAGAGGAGAGGAGAGGAGAGGAGAGGAGAGGAGAGGAGAGGAGAGGAGAGGAGAGGAGAAATATTTCAGTTTGGGTTTTGGACAAAATCTATTTCTCCCACTCAGACAAATAAAGAAAATGAGCCTGTATAAATGTAGAAGTGAGAAATAATTGAAGAAGGAAGAATGTTTCACATCCTCCAGTCCGTCTGTGACCTTCATCTCATACGTCTACATGAACATTTAGAGCAACACAACTCTTCAACGCTATTTTAAATTAGTTCATATTCACATACTCACACAGTTGTGAGTATGCCAAAATAAAACGCACAGTGCTGCAATAAAAACTTAAAGCCTTGGCATGAGAGAGGAATGAAGGGAGGAGGAGGGAACGAGGGAACGAGGGAAAGAGGGAACGAGGGAAGGGAGGATGGACCAAAAGGAATAAATATCATAAAAAATAAGTTTGCAAGCATCCTCGGGCAAAACAACAACAACAATAAAGAAAATGGCAGAGAAGAGGAAGATGGAGTGTGTGGTAAATGTAAATGTACCAGTCGTTAATGGTAAATGGGGACATTGTGTGTTTCTGGAGTTATTTTGTGTCTTGAAAATATGTGGATGCACCAGCAGCTGATGTAACAACACCAAGGGAAAACGCTGGTTATCGCTAACGCCATGTGTGTGTGTGTGTGTGTGTGTGTGTGTGTGTGTGTGTGTGTGTGTGTGTGTGTGTGAGAGAGAGAGAGAGAGAGGCGACACAGCAGAGCCAGATGTTGCCTATCATGTAAATGCTGTCGCTCACAGCTGGCTGATATATCAGCGCACAAACGGAGCAAGATGAGGTCTGTTAACACAGAGGCCTGAGCACACACCGTGCACTCAGGCTGATCCAGGATGGACGGTCCGAACCGGTCCGAACCGGTCCGGACCGGTGAGCAGCATCCAAACGATGCCGAGGGCCATTTTCCAGTGACAGATTTACTGTCTGCATGTGAGGGCTTCATCAGAGAGGAGCACACACATGACAGATACAAGAGACATGGAGCACCACGACCTTCAGCCTGAAGGACCACCACATACCACATACAATAATATCATCATCACTGTGCTGTGGGAGCTAATGCTAGTTTCATAGTGTAAATATCATTTATCACGAAGAAACAAACAAGTCCTCGATTTAACTGTATCATACATTTAAATCAATAAATATAGGGATGTTCAATATAGGCTGTTTTACCGATATTCAATATACCAATATTGTCCAAATATTAATTTCCAATACAGATATCAACTGATACCGATATATGTGCCCCCCCCCCCAAAAAAAAAAATAATAATCTAAATCGTTTCAGGTAAACAAACAAAAGTAAACAAAACGAAAGTATCTCAAAAACTATACATCACATCTCTCACATTGTGACATTTTGAGTTAGAGGAGAAGTAGCTGATGAGTTTGATGTATAATATGTGCATGTTGTGTAAAAGTTGTGTTATTAAAAAAGTAACAACCGTTACCGCTAATTTCCGATATTAAATTTGAATGCCAATATCGGCCGATAATTTCCAACATCTTTGATAAATAATCATTGATCACAAAAGAACATTTTGTTTTTATTTGTAGATGCCAGCAGCTCCAGGCCTGTGTGTTTCTGTGTGTGTGTGTTAATCTGTCTCGCTTGACATTTGCTAGTTAAGGCGAAAAGTGAAATGGCTCTGTCCTTGAAAACAAAGCAAACGCACCTCCGCCGCCAACAAGAGGAGCTCTTCAGCAGCGGCGGATTCTGTCAGACTCCGTCAGTCAGCCTTGAAGACGAGAAGACAATGTGAGTCCACTCATTATCAATCCAGTCACCTCCAGCCAGGATGACTCACACCGCCTGGCCGCCTGATCTCCAGCCGTGCAGGGGGGTCCTTCACTGTCTTTACATGGTTGGATGGTTGGACTGTTAAAATTCACACGTGTATTTGAGTTATTGTTTTTTTTTCTTCCTGTCGTCCTACACACACACTGTGTTTCGAGTGCATTGCGCTCATTTGTCGACTCTATTTGTCTATTTAATACCATTACACAAAAAAAATACAAATTTTAGCCAGAATCAGAAAGTTACCATTATTTAAAAAAAATGAATTTCAAACACTGTTTGTCAATGTTTGTGCGACTGACTGTTTAAACTTTGTTGTGAAATTAACGTCAGATTCAACAAAGTGAATGAGTTTATGAGCTACTTCCTGTTTCCTCAGTTACAGGATGTTGTTACCTGCCGCGTCGCTGACGTCACTCTCGCCGCCTCGCGTCACCTGTAATAAAGTATCTGACTTTAATTCAGCAGATAAACGTCTTTGTCATCAGATGGAGCTCAGCGGCTGATCTGCTGAGTCGGGTCTTTAAGGGGAAATAAATGAAGGGTCCTTTGTGCGGAGGCAAACTGACTGTGTGTGATGAATAAAGGAGAAGAAAGTGTCGTTAATAAACTGCCTTCAGAAAAAAAACAATGTTTCTGTGTCTCATTTAAAAGACAAATCACTGACGGCATCTTCAATAATTTCACTGAGCGGGGATACGTACGACATTGCTGAGTGTGTGTGTGTGTGTGTGTGTGTGTGTGTGTGTGTGTGTGTGTGTGCGTGTGTGCGTGTGTGTGTGTGTGTGTGTGTGTGTGACTGTCTCTCCTCTTGTTCTGGCTTGGTGATGAATAATTGCTGATTTCTGCTTCTCGTTAATGCAGAAGCTCAGTGGGGCTCATGAAACATGTCTCTCTCTCTCTCTCTCTCTCACACACACACACACACACACATACACAGTCAAGCTACTATTCAGGAGTCAGTACATCAACCACTGTCACTGACACTTATTTTGTGAATCTGATTAAAAACCATACATTTTGACCAAAATAACATCAGGTTTCTGAGAAGCTCCATCACTCTGCCGACTCAGCGCATTGAACTTCTCTCTTCCACTGGTTTGTGACGAACCTCTCACATCATGACCAAGTTTTGACCTCACTCGGATCTTTCCGTTCCTCACCTCCAACGCACTGCCATGACTCTGAGTCACTGCATCCAGTGAGTCTGTCCTCTGCTGTCCGCCATGACATGAAAACTGTTCATCAAATCACGTTTGAGGAAAACACAAGTTCCTGGAGCATCTTCAGCCTGATGAAGTGCAGCTGTACTGATAAAATGCAATAGATTCATTTAATCGAAACTTATTACCGTCGTGCTAAAAATGATTCCTGGATCAGCCCATTAGGAGACAAAGCAACTCCACAGAAACGTCAATGACAAAACAACCTCGCTCTCCGCTCTCTGTTCAGTCAAAAGACAAAGGCATAGATTGATGAAACCTAATTGATTGGTACAAACCTCATCTCCGCGTTCTGCTGCCTGTCACACAGGTCAGTCACCTGCTCCACTTCCTGTCCCTCAGCACATTGATCCAGGCTGCTAATCACACCGCGTCATTTCCTCCGGGCTTCGCTCGAATAAAGAAACACAGCGGCGAGAAGCAAAGGCTGAGGAGCGCGGTTCAGATCCCGTTTCATTTGTAGGCGGATTTATGTATAACGACCACGATCGATAATACGAAGCCGTCTCGGGCCTCAGAGGACGAAACGTGTCCCACAGCAGCACACAGGACGTGGACGCGAGGACAGAAGGTGTGGGTGGTTTCAGTGGAGAAGACAGTCGGTGGAATATGAAAACCTGGAGGTGTGTGTGGAACTGCGGGTCACAAAGCTGCACGTCAGCAGCGGGAGATGAAATGGAATGTGTGTGTGTGTGTGTGTGTGTGTGTTGCATCGACCGACTGTAACAGCAACAAAAACGCTGCACGTTGTTTATGGCGACGAGCGTGAAATGGATGGAGGACGTTTGGAGGGAAGGATGAGACGTCTCTAACCTGTCAAACCTGATTTCCTCGTCTCAGACTCTTTTCTCGTTCGCTCTTCCACAGTGTTTGTTTACAGTTTGTTTTCAGATGTCATCACTTTCCTCTGACTGTAACCTGCAACCTGTAACCTGTCACTCTTCACTCACTCAAATGCAATATATTGTTGTACTTGTTCTTTCTTTCATTCACCTCCTCTCACTTTTCCACCATCTTTGTTTTCAACCACTTTGTCGAACATCAGATACCCCCCCCCCCCCCCCCCCCCCCCCCCCCCCCCCGCCCACACACACACATACACATACAGACACACACACAGGCTCCGTTACAGCAGTACAGGAACCATCTGTTGGTCAGAATTGAATCCTGCTCAATTAGCATCTCATTTGCATATGATTAGCATGTCATTTATGGAGCATTATGCAGAGTAATGTGATTGCTAAACGAGTTTGCTTCCCCCGCTGACTAAAAACCTCTGTTCTGCTAATCGCACGCACCTACTCTGTGTGTGTGTGTGTGTGTGTGTGCGTGTGTGTGTGTGTGTAAACAGTAAGTGGCTGAATGGTCACATTGACTGTCAAACACAAGTAAAACAAATGAAGTACAAATATAAACAAAACCTCTTCTGTGGTGAAGAGTACACACACACACGCATACGCACACACACAAATACACACACACACACACACACATATATATATATATATCCAGAGCTTGAGGCAGATGTCGAAGTTATACTATAAATTATTGACGAAATGTCCTTTAACATTGTTTGGATGACGCGAGATAATAAAAGCATCGGTAAATATTGCAGGAATCCATAAGGGCGTTTGTATGTTTACGTTGAAGATGTTCCTGGATCAGAAGGAGAGCGTAGACTGTGAGAACACCTCTCTTTTCCGTTCACAATGAGGGTCACGCGACCTCTCCCTCACCTTTCACCTTCTATAATTCTGTTCTTCGTCAGGCGGTGACGCGTCTCTGGTTTGGCGCTAAGTCGTTTTCATGAGGCCAGTTGACGCCATCCGTCGACGTGCGGCCGCTTCATCTCGTCTCTCTTCACGTTTCACGCTCGCCTGTGGGATTAAAACGCAAACCTCCATCTTCTCCCACGTTGACCTTCCTCCGTTTCTCGCTTTGCTCGCGTTTCTAGGGTTAAGAGCGCGAACCCTCGCTCGTTCCATCGCTCCATTTATTCGTTGTTCTTAACCACCCAACCTTTATGCGGTTCAGTATCACTTCACCTCCTCGCACCACGTGAAATACAATAAACATGTTCGATTTTTTTTTAACATTTATATATGTTGAAGGTTCATACCTGTAGTAAGCCAAATTTTATTACCCTTTAAAATGTACGTTCTGGTTTCCAGTGTTACACTCTTTGTGTACTGATCATATACTGGATATAAAAATGTTCAACTTGATCAACAAAAATCGAATATATAAAATAATTATAATTATTTAAAAAAATCTCTATCCCCCCCTGGTGGCTGCCTACAGTATGGGTCATAAACCCCGCCTCCTTCATATTAGCATACGGTCTTTATTTTCATTACATTTGTGATTGTAATTTACTTTTTTTCTTTTGTTGAGTTTAAATCATATTTTTTTTTTCCTCTTGAATACTTTTTCCTTCTGTTGTGATGTGTCGGCCAGGAGGACGATTCCGGTGTGACACTGTCCATCATCTCACCTGACCTGCGTGTGCATCTGTCCATCATGTCTCTCTTCTCCCTGTAACTCTGCACCTCCTGTCCATCGCCGCATTCCATCTATTTCAGGATGATTTATCAGTCCATTGCACCGAAATGATCAGATCTTTGATTTTTTTTTTTCTCGTCTCAACAGTGGGGTCTTTGTGTCTCCTGTCTGTGTCTCTGACTCCAATCCATCGTCCAAGCTGAGGCTTTTATTTTATTATCTGCTCCTTCAAACCGCGTCCATCATCCACCTGCTGCATCGCCCTCTGGGTTGAAATCATCGCTGCACCTGTCAGTCCGTCATGTCGCCGCCATTCCTCTGTTTGAAAGATATTTTCCTTCTCTCACTCTGACGGTCTGGATTTTCAGATATGTTCCCAGACGGTTTGCTGAGAGTCGTAAGAGAGTATTTCCTTTCCACTCATCCACCTTTCATCTTTACACACAGTTTCCTCGGACGCGTTTGTCCATGCCGATGTTTGATGAACATTCATACGCACACACACAAATACACACACACACACACACACACACATATATATATATGTATCCAGAGCTTGAGGCAGATGTCAAAGTTATACTATAAATTATTGACGAAATGTCCTTTAACATTGTTTGGACGACGCGAGACAATAAAAGCATCGGTAAATATTGCAGGAATCCATAAGGGCGTTTGTATGTTTACGTTGAAGCTGTTCCTGGATCAGAACCAGTGGGGTCTGATGAGGTAAAGCAGGTTATGAACCAGGAGCAGGTTCATGTCGGGTCTGTCTGGTTCCACCCTGCACTCACTGTCACCTTCATCAGCTGTTTGAAGGTGAAACAGTTTGAGGAGAGTTCCTGATTCTGGATCGTAGCCGTAACCACGGCAACCTCACTGCAGGTCGCTGCGGAGAGGAGAGCGTAGACTGTGAGAACACCTCTCTTTTCCGTTCACAATGAGGGTCACGCGACCTCTCTGTCACCTTTCACCTTCTATAATTCTGTTCTTCGTCAGGCGGTGACGCGTCTCTGGTTTGGCGCTAAGTCGTTTTCATGAGGCCAGTTGACGCCATCCGTCGACGTGCGGCCGCTTCATCTCGTCTCTCTTCACGTTTCACGCTCGCCTGTGGGATTAAAACGCAAACCTCCATCTTCTCCCACGTTGACCTTCCTCCGTTTCTCGCTTTGCTCGCGTTTCTAGGGTTAAGAGCGCGAACCCTCGCTCGTTCCATCGCTCCATTTATTCGTTGTTCTTAACCACCCAACCTTTATGCGGTTCAGTATCACTTCACCTCCTCGCACCACGTGAAATACAATAAACATGTTCGATTTTTTTTTAAACATTTATATATGTTGAAGGTTCATACCTGTAGTAAGCCAAATTTTATTACCCTTTAAAATGTACGTTCTGGTTTCCAGTGTTACACTCTTTGTGTACTGATCATATACTGGATATAAAGATGTTCAACTTGATCAACAAAAATCGAATATATAAAATAATTATAATTATTTAAAAAAATCTCTATCCCCCCCTGGTGGCTGCCTACAGTATGGGTCATAAACCCCGCCTCCTTCATATTAGCATACAGTCTTTATTTTCATCACATTTGTGATTGTAATTTAATTTTTTTCTTTTGTTGAGTTTAAATCATATATTTTTTTCCTCTTGAATACTTTTTTCTTCTGTTGTGATGAGTCGGCCAGGAGGATGATTCCGGTATGACACTGTCCATCATCTCACCTGACCTGCGTGTGCATCTGTCCATCATGTCTCTCTTCTCCCTGTAACTCTGCACCTCCTGTCCATCGCCGCATTCCATCTATTTCAGGATGATTTATCAGTCCATTGCACCGAAATGATCAGATCTTTGATTTTTTTTTCCCCCGTCTCAACAGTGGGGTCTTTGTGTCTCCTGTCTGTGTCTCTGACTCCAATCCATCGTCCAGGCTGAGGCTTTTATTTTATTATCTGCTTCTTCAAACCGCGTCCATCATCCACCTGCTGCATCGCCCTCTGGGTTGAAATCATCGCTGCACCTGTCAGTCCGTCATGTCGCCGCCATTCCTCTGTTTGAAAGATATTTTCCTTCTCTCACTCTGACGGTCTGGATTTTCAGATATGTTCCCAGACGGTTTGCTGAGAGTCGTAAGAGAGTATTTCCTTTCCACTCATCCACCTTTCATCTTTACACACAGTTTCCTCGGACGCGTTTGTCCATGCTGATGTTTGATGAACATTCGCATTCACAACCTAACATCTGCTCTTCCCACATGGTTTCTGTTCAATCTGTTTTATTTTTTAAAAAGTTGTTTATTCTGACATGATTTTCCATTTTGTCCTTGTGTATGAGGTGTATTTTAAGCCAGTCAGTGTGATGGAATAATATTGCGTCACCTATTATATTAAATTGAACAGAAACAAACAAATCAGTAAACAACAAACCACAAACAGCAGATATTTACAAGCCAAGGAAAACAGCTGTCGTATTTTATAAAGTCGTCACAAATCTGATCTCTGGACTTTTCATGTGCATGTGAACACATCAGGTCGCCTCCTGCTGATCGATCAGCTGATTGTGCAGGTTCAGTCAGTCTGTTTCTGCTCGTCCCCCCCCTGGAGCAGACGTCTCATTCATGTCAACACGTCCTCTCTCTGGACTCACTCGTTCAGCCGTCCGTCCCCGTCCTGGGCAGATGGAGAGAAAAGGAGGAGGAGAGGGTAGAAAAATCCAGATTTGTCTCCATCACCTCCTCCCCCGACTCTCCACATAAACCGCCGCCGCCGCAGCTGCAGTCGCAGTTAAGACGATGGTTGGTTTTGACACGTGCAGTAAATTATCAATGAATTGGCTGCGTGCTAATGTTATTAAGTGTCGTGTCCTCACAGGAGCCACGCTCAGCAGTCAGAGAGCGCTTTATAAAAAAAAAACACCAAACATAGACGTCATGCAACATCAGCATCCGTGACATCAGTTGTGTTTGCAAGAGGTTTTCCTCCAATAATGTGGTTTGTAAAAAAAAAAAAATACACATAAACGTGTTTTTAATGTTTCACTCTGTTTGCGGAATCAGACACATTGTGGGTTTGAGTCCTGGAGTGAAAACGACAAACTTCAATTTCACTGACCCATGTACATGCAGCGATGTACACACTAGTGTGCGTGTGTAGTGTGTATTTTTTTTATTAGGTTACCCTATGTGAGCATCTGGGCCAATATTTTCTTTTTCTCAGTGCTATCTATTTTGCAGTGTGTGTGCGTGTGTGTGTGTCCTCAGGCTTGAATGGGCCTCCGTGTGATAAGTGTTCCTCCCTGAGGAACCGGTTCCAGCAGCCCAACAACCTTTTTGGCATCAAACTGAAATGAAATGCCAAACACAGTGCGACACTGCGCTCACAACCTGCAGCCCTGTAACGGCCTCAGTGGCCGGAACCACAGGCTGTCACCTCTCTGGATCAAAATATGGGAGATGTGATGTATATTTTTTGAGATACTTTTGTTTTGTTTACTTTATGTGGGGGGGGGGGGGTATCAGGTATCGGTATCAGTTGATATCGGTATTGAAATGAATGAGTTGGACAATATCGCTATATCGGATATCGGTAAAAAAGCCAATATCAAACTTCCTAAATATACACACACACACATATATATACTGTATATATATAAAAACACTACACAAACATGATGAAACGCACAACACAAGCAGATGATGCTGTGCAGCCAACATGAGGCGCTCACAGGAAGTGGAAGTCTGATTTCAAATGTTGATGTGTGATGCTGTGATTTCTGCCGACCTGTTCATTTTGTAATTTTGCATTTGCATTACTATTGATCACCTGAGCACGAATGCATCTGGCTGATGTCTGCGGAGAGTTCTCGCAGCGCACTCCACATATATCGGTATCAGTTGATATCGGTATTGAAATGAATGAGTTGGACAATATCGCTATATCGGATATCGGTAAAAAAGCCAATATCAAACTTCCTAAATATACACACACACACATATATATACTGTATATATATAAAAACACTACACAAACATGATGAAACGCACAACACAAGCAGATGATGCTGTGCAGCCAACATGAGGCGCTCACAGGAAGTGGAAGTCTGATTTCAAATGTTGATGTGTGATGCTGTGATTTCTGCCGACCTGTTCATTTTGTAATTTTGCATTTGCATTACTATTGATCACCTGAGCACGAATGCATCTGGCTGATGTCTGCGGAGAGTTCTCGCAGCGTTTGCGCAGTGTGTGCACTTTTGTCGGTCTGTCTGAGTCACGGCTCAGCAGCACATGCAGCGCTTTGTTTAGCTCGGCCTGAACCAAACACTATTTTTCATGCAACAACAGCAACAGAAGGAAAAAAAATAAAATCTGTTTTTAACGAGTGGAATATGTTTTTATCAGATTTATCTAAACTCTGCAGATAAAAAGAGCAGCGTTCAGAGTGGACTGCAGAGATGCAGGCAGTGCAGAGTCAGAGCAGAGTCAGAGCAGAGAGAGAAAACAATACAAAACATTATTTGCATGTTCATTTATTACTTTGATGCTTGAAGAAGGTTAAATTGTGTTTGTGTTCAATTGTGTTCCACCTCTTTCTCTCTTTTCTTTCTGCCTTCCTCCCTCTACATGCTGACTTTGATCAGCATCTTTGATCTGAGTGAACGAGGCTTTAACTCTGCTGTCAGCTGCAGAGAGTCGCTCATCACACAACACAACACAACACACACACTACAACAACAAACATCAGGACAACAGTGGTCCGACCTCGATGACGTTTGCCTGTTGTGTGGAAACAGCGTGCGTTTGTTCAGAGGTCAACTCCAGCGGGTCAAATAAGTGAAATGTGGCAAATTTTAAAAAATGCCAAAACAACCTGAACTCACACATCATCATCATCTGTACACATTAAACCACTTTTCATACTTTTCATATTTACTTGCACAATCTGTAAAACCTTATTGTTTTTTTTTTATTATTATTTTCTTTGTCTTTCCCCTTATCGTTTTTGTTTTCTGCACCTGAACAGACAGGAACCTGATTCTGGCCCCCGACACACCTGCTGCTCCAGCCGTCAGTGATTGGCTGATCTGCATCAGGTGTGCAGCTCCACCCGACACAGCCACCTGTCCATAACACCTGAGACTGCACCGTGTCAGGCTTCCAGTGGTTCGAGAGACTGTTGCTGACAAGTGACACGGGCTGTGTCCGAAATCGCCCCCTAACCCCTACATAGTGCACTATATAGTGAGCACGCCATTTTGTAGTGGTGTCCGAAAACTTAGGGATCATAGCATGTCCACTATATAGTGCACTCAATGTATCCCACAATTCACCGCGAAATGTAGTGTACATCCGATGGTCACTAACCGGACCAAGATATCCCATCATGCATTGCCAGAATTTCTTTGGGCTGCGCGGAAGTGAAAATAGCGGACGGACTGGAGGGAAATATACATAAATATTATAAAATATAACAAAATACGACAATAAAAAGTACAGGAAAGTAATCAAAAGCCTCTAATTTAATAAAAATGCAGTGGTAAACAAACAAGTATTTTGTGAGACGACAATAATGTGGTACGTTTTAATTGTGCGACAGCGATGACGTAATTACCGGCGCCGAGAGTAGTGTCCGAAAGATTTTTCTGTTGAGCTCACTACATAGTGCACTACATTTATATCCCCTATGTAGGGAGTAGGGAGTAGGGGTTAGGGGGCGATTTCGGACACAGCCACGGATTAGGTTTAAACATGGAGGAAAAACAAGCAGCTTAAAGTGCAAACACAAAAAGGCACGAAGCATCATCTATTGAGTATCTAACATCAAACCTATCAACCAGAAATGATGTTAATACACAATTAAACTGCTTTTCCACAACACAATCAAAGCACAGCTGATGTCGGTGCTGAACTGAACTAAAGTCATTAAAGAGAACCTTTACTGAGGATGACAACACCAGACCAGGAAGTGATGATCTCTGTCGAGCTCCTGCCGACGTGTGCGTTCTGAAACATTAAAAAATAAATAAATAAATGAAATAAAAATCTAAAGTGCTGGCGAGTATGACTTCAAGGGAGGAGGTCAATTGAGTTGAAAGTGCGAGCCGCCTCTCTGAGTCTCAGATGAAAAGAGCAGCGAAGATCTACGTTTCACGCTTTGTACTCGGCAGCGGGGGCTTCGCTTGTGGGAGTAATTAGCGCCACCGATTTTCTTTTGAAGTGAGCTTGAAGAGACAGTGGAGGGGTGAGGAGATGCTGCTGCTGCTGCTGCTTGTGAGGGCCACGCGTTGGAAACGAGAAGAAAAAAAATGGCAGCGAGGCTGGAGAAAGGAGAGACTTTCATCAAGTCACGTAACTTGGCAATAAAGCAGCGCAATTAAAAATAAAAAATAAACGGCTTAAAAGACTGAATCACTGCAACAGTGGGAAGAAAACACAGTGTTCTTCAAAAAATAATTTTTAAAAAAAAGTTTTATCAGATATTTATAACTGTCATGGCAAGAATGTAATACAGTTGGACCAGATATTTCATTTTCAAGTTTGAAGGTTTTCAATAAAATAAAGAGAAATAAAAATCTCCCACTGTGACGTCAGCCTCGTTAGCTCCTGCTGTGTCGTGTGACCCCTCGTTTGCAGGTATTGGAGCCAGGTGAAGCTGAGGGTCATCAGTCAGGTGACAGTCATTTCCCATCGTTAGGGGCCACATGTGAGGTCACACACTCAGCTGAGTGTCTAATAAAATGATCAACAACACAAACTATAACTAGAGATCATTGGAAAAATGTTTATTCTTGGCTTGTCGGATACGTGTTGATCATTTTCCCTCTGAAAAGCCAGTTCCATGTTTTCCACATATTATTCCAGAGCCTGGGTAACGTTCCTTGTTGGCTGGAAGGCTGAACTGGATGAGTGCGGTTACCTCAGGATACCGCCCCACACTAACGGGCACGTTCTGGTCTAAATTGGACAGAGGTCCGGGGGTGGTCTCTGGTGAGGCAGCGGAGGGGATATGAGGCTAATTTGCATGTTATATTCCCAAATACAATTTGCTGGTCTCATCTGCTCATGTTTGCGGAAACAACACAGATGAGTAGAAGATGCCAGCTAATAAGGAGACGCCTTTCCAAAGTGTAGGCAGTTGTTTTTTTTTATCATATACTGTTTAATGCCGTTCCCATGGAAACACATAGTTTCTGGCCCCAACAACAGAGTGAGCAGTGTGTCTCTACCACACACAAGTACCTGTAGAAGAAGAAGACGAAACACCTCTATTGATCCAAACAGATGGGAAATGAACCTTACTGCATTCCACGCAGACATGAGTACGGAACATTAGTACATTAGTACACAACATTAGTACACAACATTAGTATACAACGTAGCATATACATGCAGAGCAGTAGGCTACACCACGAGGAGCGCAGCCTTGCTCCAGGGCCCAAGGTGGGCGACGGCGGCAGACAGATGGCGGCGCCTCTCACGATTTTCTGTATTTAATAACGCAAACAACAACGAGTTGATCGACTTACTGAGTATTGTCTAAGTCTATAAATCCTGATGTATCACATTCTCATGCTACGATGACCACAAACTTTACACACATAGTGACATTAGGGTTTGTATCTACATGCTAATATCAGTTGCTAATTCCTCAGTGCTACAGTTCCTGAGAAGGTGAACATGAAAATCCATCTGAGGGTTAGGGTTAAGGTTCGAGTTAATGGTAGCATTAGGCTTAGGTTTAGGGCTGAGTTGTAGCTTTTACTGACATTAGGGTTAGGGTTAGGGCTGAGGATTAGGGTTTGGGTCAAGGTTAGGGTCAAGGTTAGGGTTAATGGTAGCGTTAAGGTTAGGATTAGGTTTAGGCCTGAGTGGTAGCTTTTACTGACATTAGGGTTAGGGGTTAGGGTTAGGGTTAGGGTTAGGGTTAGGGTCAGGGCTGAGGGTTTGGGTTTTGTGTTGTTTTTATTTTAGTGGCTGATTTTTCCCATCTCCTTGTTTTGGGTAAAGTGACATCAGGAAGCGTCTTGGATCATCTGCGTTCCTGCTGCTCAGCCTGCAGAGACTTTCAGCAGGTCACAGGCGGACTCACGGCGCCAGTTAATGGGAATAATGATCTGTGTGTGTGTGTGTGTGAATGTTCAGAACCTGTTCCGTTCTGCTTTGGGGACGTGAACATTTCCTGATCCTGGTTCTTAACCTTCTTGCAAACCTGCTTGTTGATAAGAATATTCTGGCGTTGGAAGGTGTTTTTCCTCTTCTCGTCTTATCGGCCGTTTCCCCTCTGCTTCACTCTGGCTCATTCGTTCAACTCGCCTCACCTCTGGTCATCTCCAGCTCCAAGTCTGGAGGAAACGCTGACCTCAGAGCGTTTGCAAACATGAGAGAGAGTCAAGGTGCTGCAGGGTTTCAGGTTAATCTAAGTCGGGCGCTGTTGTTTATTTATTCTCCACGAGGATGAATAAGGAACTGGTGGTGGAGGTGTCAGCAGATTCCTGCAGCTGTGGAGACCATGTGGGAGCTAACGATGGAGCGTCGAGGAGGAGAGAGGCTGAGGTGTTGGACTGAGTCAGGAGAGGTGGATGAGGGATGTTCTGCAGGAGGAAAGCAGCAGGATGGATTAAGGAGAGGATTTGGTGCATGTCTGTGTACATAGTATCTAAAGTATATACCGTGTGTGTGTGTGTGTGTGTGTGTGTGTGTGTGTGTGTGTGTGTGTGTGTGTGTTGATGCATTCCCTGGCCTTACTGTAGCATACGCTACAAAGACCTTGGATCAACTAAAAGATTGTGTGAACTCATATGAATTGTTTGTCGCCATGGCAACCACAGTAAACATGTGGTCAAGGATGGCTAAAAACACACAACAGATACCAAGTCCTGTGATTTTTTTTTTTTTAAACTCATCCATCCATCCAACCACCCCGACGTCATCCAGACAATTTATCCTTTATGAAAAATCTAACGTCGTTATTTTTTCCCCCCCTCTTTCATGTCATGGTCTTTCCTGTGGTTAGTCATGATGAAAGCGCACAACAGCAGCGGCGTGACGTAGGAACATCAAATCTCCCAATCCACTCCAGTCAGCCTGCACACATTTTATTTAAGGCTCCTCAGAGAAAAACAACAGTTTTATTAGACTGACAGCAGAGTCGCAGATTACGATGGCTCTTGTTTATGATTCGTTTGGTTTTAATTGGTTATTTGGATTTATTGAACAGCGATTTCCATAGCACCCATCACACTGAGGTTGCTACAGGTGTACATATAGACGAATATGAATATGACTATGAATGTGAATATGGGGCGGTGATGATGTGGGGACAGTGAATGGACGGCTGCACTGCAGCAGGCTGCTTCAGTTGGCTGCCTGTTGTTCTGCAGTGAACTTCCTGATTGCAGCCGCTGTGATTGTTGGGAGATTTATGATACACGGAGCCACAAAGCCTCAGGAGGATGCTGTCATCTTGTTATGTGCATCCAGCTTTCTTTCCTTTTTTTTTTTTTTTTTGGTGTTGATCCATTCCGGCGTGTCATAAAGCCAATGTATTTTACATGAGCAGGAAAACGGGCCGAGGCAGAGAGACCGTTTAGTCTCCGGCCTCGGGGGAAATTTTGAAGCTCTGCTCCGCTCTGCAATTATATTCAGCCGTGTCCGGAGGGCGCCGACACTGGATGCAACCTGCTGACACACACAGACACACACACACGCACACAAACAGCACGGACAGAGCGGAATGTGTGTCTCAGCTGAAATGAAACGGGCCTGGCAGGCGGCATATTCAGAGTGGAAACACATCATCATTCTTATTATTATTATTATTATTATTGGACAGGTTTAAGAAGGATGTAACTGTTTATTGCCACATGATGCCAGTTTGACTTTGGCTGATGAAAATGTTTCCAGACCCACTGGTTCCTGCTGAAATGCTGTTTCAGACATACATATATATATATATATATATACATATATATATATACATATATACATATATATATATATATATATATATACATATATATATATATATCTGTGTCAAATTACATGATTGTCATGTTCTTGTTGCCTGTTCGATAAATACGTTTTGTAAACAATAAACGAAATCGAAACTACATAAACGAATGTGTCGACATCATCAGATTCAGATGAGTTTCGGGGGATTTGAAACAAAGAAAACGACATTTTGATCAACAGGCAGTAAACAGAGGAGGTGAAAGTGAGAGCAGCCTCCTCTGTGATGAATCATCTGATCACGCAGTGTCTTTGATCATCGTTCCATTCTTCTGTGACGAGTCCCACAACACCCAGTCACAATTCTGTTAATTAACCTCGAGATGGGGATGTGTACGAGGTAATTAGATTTGATTACATCTCTTCCACAGTGTTGTCGCTGCTGAGCCTTCGCTGCTCCATCTTTTCCCACCTCCTCCCTCCTCTCCCCCTCTGCCCGACTCTCTCTCTCTCTCTCCCTCCCTCTGTGTTTCCGACCATCCCTTCTTCTTACTGCGTGACTGGACGATCACAGAGAGAACTTTTAATGATGCTGTAATTCATCATGTAATTAATCAATTGACTTGATTGAATTGATGAATCAATAGATTTATTTTGTATATGTCAGTGAATAAATGCTCTTTGTGTGAGTGCTGATGCGGATAAGGAGGTGGATGAAGAACAGGTGAATCGTATACATATATATATATATATATATATACATATATATATATACATATATACATATATATATATATATATATATACATATATATATTATATGTATATATACATACATTCTTGCAATTTGTACATACGTTCATCTTCATTCATGAAGAAACATCACGTCCATCTGCTGAAAACAATCCAATAACATGAAGCTGGTTCTCATGGGACCTTCAGCCTCCAGTAGCGGATCATGTACGGATCAACACCAGCGAGTCGCTGTGAACAGCGAGTGACTGTTGACTGACAGACATTTGTCTCTGGAGACACGCTGGACGTACGGTTGTGCTTTTTTTTTGTGCTTTCCCTTTAATTGGTCTTTTGTCCCTTGTTATTTCCTCTCACGCTCGTCAAAGGCCTCATCACAAGAATCAACGCGCACGTAGGAAAAATACATACTGACCAACATGTCACATACTAAAGCATCCAAACAAAACAGGTTTTGTGGACAGGATGTGTAACACACGCGTGCATTGTGCATGTTTTATCCTGGTGCATGTAAATACAGACTCACATCATTATGTCCAGTGTGAGGAATAAACACAGCCACATCTTCTCTCTCCTCTCTGCAGATGATCATGGCAAACACAGCAGCTTGTTGACAAAGGTGTCAGTCTGACAGGCTCTCTCTCTAAGACCCCCAGTTATTATCCTCAGCTGTCACAGGAGGTCCCCCCGGGGCCCCCGGGGCCCCCCGGGCCCCCCGGGCCCCCGTGTCTCTGAACCAGCCACAGCTTGTTAGGACAGAGATCAGACAACTGGAACAGTGTGCAAATTCATCATCGCCTCGGCCGAATGATTGAAACCTGTCTGCGTTTCATTTTTCTGTTTGGCAGAGTTAACGGCTCTTCACTGGGAGGAGCCCTGTCCCCTGCTGACCAATCAGAGAGCTGCCGGGCCCTCGCGTGTCCTCAGGCACCGGAGTCATTAAAGCCCCTGTCGCTGCCGTCGTGCTGTTTCACAGCTTTGTGTTATTCCCGATGCCTTTAAACCCTCCCCCCGAGGGAAAGACACACTCATAATTCAGTTACAATAATATATTAAATAGCAAACATATCTTCATTCATTTTGATGAGGTTATTTAATCAGCGTTCGTTCAGCCAGCTGTCCAGTCAAACATCCATCTACCTCACTGACGATTCCTCTCCTTCATTCCTTTAAATCTTTTCTCCTTTCATCTGCCGTCCAGCCGTTTATCCATCGCC
Organism: Trinectes maculatus; assembly: GCA_016785345.1. Taxonomy (NCBI): domain Eukaryota; kingdom Metazoa; phylum Chordata; class Actinopteri; order Pleuronectiformes; family Achiridae; genus Trinectes; species Trinectes maculatus. Next base: position 78,612 of record JAFBJQ010000955.1, read on the forward strand.
GCTCTGACTCTGTGTGTGTGTGTGTGTGTGTGTGTGAGCCACTTTATATATCCTCACTCTTCTAACTCTAAATTATCCTTAAAGTCTCAGAACAACACTGAGCGGCGGCTGAGTGGAAATGGGGACTAAGACGGGGACGAGGACGGAAAAGACTTTTTTGTCCTGCGTATCTGTATTTGATTTTCATCACTGTGTTGATGCCATGATGGTAAAAACTACAAAAAAAAAAGACCCCTACTTAAATCATCACTATCATCACTGACCCTTAAAGACACGAGAAGGCTCCAGATGAAGACAGCTGTTGCCAGCTGTTGCTGCTAACAGGAGAAATCACTGATCAATAGAGTTGAGCCTTGTCGAAGCACAGGTGTCAAATCTAATGTAACGTCAATAAAGGAAACAGGATATGGACACTTTGTTAGTGGCCCGTAATAAATCTAATGAAAGATCAATAAACGCTCATCATCAGGCTTCGTCAGCGACACAGTGAATAACGCCGTAAAGACTGAACCAATCAGGAGGGTAGTGATCAGGTACAGGTAAACTAGCCAATCGCAGCCGAGCAAAGACCATAAACATTACCAACAACCTCAGGGCTTCTGGGTCGAGGTTTTCCACCAGTGACGGGTGACAGACTGCAGAGATTTACTCCCTTCACTAAAATTGTAGTTGGTGTGGGAGGGGGTCAAAGGTCAGGTCAGCTTCTTCCAAACGAACCTGAGTGAAACTGTTTCCTGTTTGGAGCCACGGTTTGCGTGGAGGTGTTGTCGTAGTGAAACAGGAAATGTAAAATGTCATCGTGAAACTACCCTTTACACTGAAACTGCAGCGTAAAGGTCAAAGGTTAAAGTAAACCGGAAAGTGTCCATGCACTTTGCAACAAACACGATTTGACAGTTTTCTTTTCATTACACCATTAAGACATGAGTCAAACGTCAGAAGCATCATGGGGCCGCGCTGCAGTGTGATGTGTGTCGCTCTTTCACTACGCTGTGATTAAGCTGATTAAAATCAACAAGTGCCGGCTGTTATGTGACAACTTGGCTTAATTAAACTGCAGATGTTTTAATAAAGGTGCGCGGCTCTTCGGTTTGAACTGAACAAGTGGCGTAAGTGGCTGTTTCTGTCGCCGCCGAAGCACGGAGCTGCTTCTCATTCAGCTCATTCAGAGACCAAAGCAGTTTGTCTGATTAGTCGAGTGTTTACCAGCCGAGACGGGTTCCTGCGTGAGCCGCAGCATCCATGCACGTCTCCATTTTAATTAACACTTAATCGCAATTAGCATTGTGATCGGCGCCGTCGGAGGCCGTGGAGCATGTGGAGGCTGTGTGTTCTCCGTCGAGCATCGTGACATGAAAACATTCTGAAGGTCAAAAACTGATGCTGATTATTATGTCAATGTTTTTGTTAATTGAACTTCAGTGCAATTTCTTTTAAACTCTACTGTAAAAACGGTGTGATAATAATCATCTTGAAATATTTAGCTATTTCTTTCATGTGCACGATACAATCAGCAGCTGCTGTGATGAGGCGACACAGGTCCAATGAGCGAGTCGTAAAACATTTCTTTACTCGTGACAGACCGACAATTTGTGACAAACAAATTAAAAGCGACAATCACACATCCTGTAGTTATTTTTCCATTGCAGTTATTTTTGCACGTTGTACTGAGTCAGAGTCAACAGAAAAGTGTAAACTGGTGATAATAACAAGCAGCCTTGAGCCCCGGCACAGGAGGAAGCTGATTGATGTGTGTCGCACACGAGAAACTCAGACCCAGCAACCAGCCTGAGGTGATTTGTTATGAAATCCAATCAGGAAGTGAGTGAAGAGCGAGCAGAGTTGATCAATAGAACAGAAACAAACCGTAGTTTATTAAATAGTTGACATTGCAGTGAAATGCGTTCGCTTCTCTGAATAGTTTCATGAACCCGTGTCAATAATAAAACAATATAGATTTATAAAGTTTCTACTGAGGGTGAAGGGTCTAGTAAAGGTGGATTTGGCTAGTGTGTGTGTGTGTGTGTGTGTGTGTGTGTGCGATGATGCAGATCAGTGTAAATGTAAGTGTGACAGAGCACAGAGATGTGTCAACACAATCTAATGTAATGTAATGTAATGTAATGTAATGTAATGTAATGTAACCAGGTCAAAACCACATCTAAATTCAATCACGATATGAAACCCATTGTAATGGCAGGAACGTGTTGTGCTGCGCGCACACAATATGTCAGTGTGTGAAAGACAAACGAAATCAAGTCTGGTGCAACTACAATACAATTAGAAAAGCTGATCATGATGATCATTTAACACACACACACACACACACATACACACACACACACACAGCCTGATCGATGTCTTTGCTGATGAGTGAGTTAACCTCATTTTGCTTCGGGTGAGGAGAGGAACTCTCCACAGTCCCTTCTCAATCAGCAGATATTGACCCGCTTGTGTGTGCAAATAAATGACATTTCCACAGTTGCGTTGGTTGTGTGTGCCATCCATGTACGTACAAGTGTTAGCGTGTGCACGTTGCCCAGACGCAGCCTCCCTGTCCAGTTTGTGGACTGGAGATTTAACGACAGAGAAATGGATTGAATGTTTTATTTAGTGACCTCATGACCTCATGACCTCATCTGACAAAAGCTTCCAGCCACAGACAACACAAATAGTTTTGTTTTTCCAGTGAAGACAAACGTGTTGGACTGTTCCCTGATTCATTTCCTGTGGTGACAGGTTTGTTTTGGTGTTCTGGCTCTGACTCAGCCTGAGGCCTTCTGTTGCAGTTGTAAATCTGTTCATGTTCATGCATCATGAGTCAGAAACCTCAGAAACGTGATGCGTTTCAGGGACAAACCTGAAACAAAGCGTTGTCCTATTAACACGTTCAGTCAGAGCTTTGATCGCTGTGTGTGTGTGTGTGTGTGTGTGTGTGTGTGTGTGTTTGCTGTCATTAGTGCCAATGCTAATTGCTTGCGGAGAGAATAATGAAGTAGTTTGCTTGCATGTGTGTGTGTGTGTGTGTGTGTGTGTGTCTGCATGTGCACCCTCCATCATTCTGCTGTCATTAGCACCGATACTAATTGCTACCACGAGCAATAATG
>JAFBJQ010000955.1:86718-114218 GCA_016785345.1 Trinectes maculatus
CTTCCCATCGTTCTACATTCTCCCTCTGTCCCACAGACCAACACAACACACAACTCTCTGTGCCAACAATTGAACTCAGGGTGAAAGAATTCCAACTATTTAATATGCTCCTGTGACCTCACCTTGTTGAACCTGGAAACTTATCAATACCCTTCTATCATATTTATCAATGTGACCCACTGCTTGGTCGCGTTATCAGATTCACCGATCGATACGCACCACTGTATCAAATTATAGCTCCATGTTATCAATACCCAGGACTGTGTGTGTGTTCAATCAGAAGGAAAAGCGGATCGATACCCGGCAGCTAATGGAGCCAATTCTGACGCCTTATCAATGCCGAGCAGCATCCTGACAAATGATATCGCACCTGGATCAATAGGTTATACTGATGATGATGTTTGCCTCGTCCGAGCGTGGTGTAAGCCAACAAGCGACAGGAGCTCCAGAGAGGAGCCGACTTCGTCATCTGACCTGGAACTGGACTGGACACACACACACACACACACACACACACATTCATGTTTGTCACACCTAATGGGGTCAGTTGTGTCACTTACATTGTGACTTGTGGCATGAAAATGTTGTTTACAGGTTTTAAACCATGGTGGTGTAATAAACAGTTTTCAAAGATTTAAAAGGAATAGTTTGACAATTTAGGAAACATGTTTTTTTATTTTCTCACAAATAGAAAAGAGTCTGAGAAATTATTCTTTTTCAAACCTATCAAACCGATTTGGACGTTGACTTCCTGTCTGCAGTGGAGGGAAGTCAGAGGTAGTGACCAGACAGGAGCAGGTTTATGATGAGGCTTCAGACCTGTCAGGTCGGATTATTTGCAGCGGGTCGGTTGCTCAAGGTGATGCAGACCTGGCAAGATGTTCAGGTTCAGTCCGCCAGTGGACGCACACGTCATCACCACTGACATCAGCTGCAGACGCGTCCTTCCTGCTGCCTCCCTGAATGTTTGCATCTCTGATGATGGTTTTGTTCAGGTCATTACAGGTCGTCCACATCGTCAAAGCCCCAAATGTGTTAATCCTACACTGAAAATGTCCCCATCAAAAACACAATATACAACCAGCATTTCAAAGGAAAAATTATGGAAATTACACAACAGCATTTTAACACTGTAATTTTTCCAAACACTGTTTTTGTGAGCCTTTGTTAACATTTTCTTTTAAAGAGAAACAGTGGGTTTGTGGCAAAGTGGCAAAGGAAAGTCGTTAAGGGTAATGCTTTTGCTCTTTACAGGATAATTTTTGATAATAAAGAAATTAGAGCAAAAGTGCTGTGGTGCTTTGTAATGTGTGTGTGTGTGTGTGTGTAGACATGTATTGTGTGTCAATGTGCTTCTGATTATCTCCACGTATCCAAAAATATAAGTGTTGTCTGCCAACCAGCACTGCATGAGCAATCTGTCTTTGGATGAAAACAAAACCTGAAAACACAACACTGTCGTAATCAAATCAAACGTGGACATTTCCACACCACATGCATCACAACACGGCAACACGTGCCAGTGAACGCACCGCGACAGAAGGAGGTTTGGACGTAAAATGCAGAATCACAACATGAAAACAAACTGTTTTCTATTATTGAGGTAAAACACAATAATGATGCTTGACAGTAGCTCATGAAGGGTCATTAGTTCCTGACCCTTCAAATTTATATTAAACGTTCTGGTTCTGGCACCTTGAAAACCCACAATTCTGTTTAGAACAAAAGGAGAAGTTTATCACATTCACCATTTGTCCCACAAGAGGCAGGTTCCAGTCATTTGGCTGCAACATGCCCACAGGTAGTTCAGCTGTGACTCCCTCAATCACAGCAACTGTGTCAGTTTGACCCAAAGTGACCCATGTCAGCACAAATCCTTCCTACCGTGAATAAAACACACAGCCGACTCGATGTGACTGAAAACCAAAGTCGAACAGAAGGTTCAGAAAACGAGCCCAGACTAAATCTCAGACCTTATTAGTTTGGAGGATCCATCTTTTATGTCTCACATGGGCTGTCTGTGTGTGTGTGTGTGTGTGTGTGTGTGTGTGTGTGTGTGTGTGTGACCGCACAATTACTGAAGTAGACCTAACAAAACGAAGCGAATGTACTGCGGCAGCAGGAAGTGTTGGCATCAGTCAGAGTTGGAGCCGTTTCACATGAGGCTCTATATTACACCTGGTGCAACGTGGAGCCAAACTCTACATCAGTGTCTCTCAGGTCTGTTCAGTCGTCGTTTTTCCTCCAACTCTCACAGTTTCAACAGGAAAAGGCAGTTGCACCTATCTGATGTGTTCAGGTGTGTCCAGGTGTGGTCAGGTGTGGTCAGGTGTGGTCAGATGTGGTGAGGTGTGGTCAGGTGTGGTCAGATGTGGTGAGGTGTGTCCAGGTGTGTCCAGGTGTGTCCAGGTGTGGTCAGCTGTGGTCAGCTGTGGTCAGCTGTGGTCAGGTGTGGTCAGGTGTGGTCAGGTGTGGTGAGGCGTGGTCAGTTGTATCCAGGTGTGGTCAGCTGTGGTCAGGTGTGGTGAGGTGTGGTCAGCTGTGGTCAGGTGTGGTCAGGTGTGGTCAGATGTGGTGAGGTGTGTTCAGGTGTGTCCAGGTGTGTCCAGGTGTGGTCAGCTGTGGTCAGGTGTGGTCAGGTGTGGTGAGGCGTGGTCAGTTGTATCCAGGTGTGGTCAGCTGTGGTCAGGTGTGGTGAGGCGTGGTCAGGTGTGGTCAGGTGTGTCCAGGTGTGGTCAACTGTGGTCAGGTGTGGTGAGGTGTGGTGAGGTGTGGTCAGCTGTGGACAGGTGTGTCCAGGTGTGGTCAGGTGTGGTGAGGCGTGGTCAGGTGTGTCCAGGTGTGGTCAGGTGTGGTGAGGCGTGGTCACCTACACAGTCACAGGTGATTGCAACTAAAACATGAGATTGTGAGTCTTACCATAAATACATTTTGTACATACTTTAATCTCTTGCTCTTTTCTTCACACAAAACGAATTCATTCGAATCACAAAGTAGTAATAACGATTATGATAAAAAGTCTCTCTGTGAGGCTGTGAGGTCACATGCAATATGGATGTGTGTCATGTATAACTAACGAGTGAAGTGAAATCATCAAGGGCAGACGTCTCCCGTGTGTTTAGATGTGAACAGAGTTGTTGGCAGTGATGTGAGGCAGTGAGAGCGAACGTCCTTCAGAAACATGAACGCCTTCTCCCGTCTCGTACTGAATAAAACAAAACCACAAAATTACACAAATTACAACACTTCAGAAACTTAACGTGCCTCACCTTCGCCCAAGGCCCCCCCGCCCTTCCCCACCCCCCCACCACCGTGCACACAGCGCTCGTCTTGGAAAGCGCTTTAATTATTCAGTCGTGTCGTGGGAGGCGGAGGAGACGGTTTGATGCTCACTCTACATGACAGAATTAAGAATCCATCAAGGTCACGAATACACAATGACCCGTTCATTAGTTTCAAGGATGCCGCGTGGCGAGTAGAAGGCGGTTAGCAGCGCTCATTAATAAATGTATTGATCTGGCATGCTGCTTAATTATGAAGGTCCAGCTCTGCAGAGAGTCGTGCAAGGTCGCTCGTATAAAGAGAGGCGAAGTGCAGAAAACAACCTTTTCATGTCTGTATTAAAGTGCACCGGTGCATGTAACCCACTGTATTATCTGCATACATCACCCATCCATTATCTATACCGCTTATCCCTGTAGGGTCATGGGGTTAGTCAGGGTGCATCAAAGTCAGTAATCATTTATTGATTGCATGACAGGTCAACAGCCTGTTACTGGGCCAACATGTGGAGACAGACAACAATTCACACAACATGGTCAACTCAGATTTCACAGTATTATTATTACGGGAGTCAGATGAGACATTTGATGCCACTTTCTTATTTTTACTGTGGTATATGTTAAATGTATCTATCATAGCTAATGTTGTAGGATGTATAAGCCTATGGGAAATTCAGACCAGCATGGGGAATACTCCTATCTACTGCAAAGATAACACTTCATGCAGTAGCATGTAAATCACAGCCAAAGTGGTGTGAAGCAGGTTTATAGAGAGGGCTTCTGCCTTAAGGAGTGTGTGCGATAAAAAAACAAAAAAAAACAAGCTGACGATGGGTAAAAAAAAAGGGCTGAAGAGAGAAAACTTGAAAAGAACATAAAAAGACAGAAAAAGAAAATTATGCCTCAGATGTAATGCACCAGTCCAATGATACGCTGATGCTGCTCCGTAATCTCCCCGGCTCTTTGATCCAGATCACAGGGAAAACAACACCGAGCAGCGGCGAACAAAGAGGATTCAGTGGACGGGACTGATCTCGGCCTCGGAGGAACACAGGCCATTTGGTACTCGCACATTTTGTCCATGACGTGATGTACGTTTTCACTTCATTTGTATTCCTGTGCCGAAGGGAAACTTTTTTCAGCAAAACAGAGACTTGCCGCTCCGGAGTTCTGGAAATCGATGGAGATCAGCATGAACAACTGTTACTACTACTGTCATCAAAGCATCAATTTACTATTTATATCAAAATATTTTGATATAAATAACATTTTGTCCATGACGTGATGTACGTTTTCACTTCATTTGTATTCCTGTGCCGAAGGGAAACTTTTTTCAGCAAAACAGAGACTTGTCGCTCCGGAGTTATGGAAATCGATGGAGATCAGCATGAACAACTGTTACTACTACTGTCATCAAAGCATCAATTTACTATTTATATCAAAATATTTTGATATAAATATATGAAATATTATATATATTATATATTTATTATATATTTGATATATAAATATATGAAAATATGTATGTATATATATATATATGTGTGTGTATATATGTATGTGTGTGTATATATATATATATATATATATATATATATATATATAGATAGATAGATAGATAGATAGATAGATAGATAGATAGATAGATAGATAGATAGATAGATAGATATACACACACACACACATATATATAGATATATATGTATATATATACACACACTCTGCACATACCAGTGTAATTCATGCATCAGATGTCCTGGACATTTGTCTGTCAGGGACACTGTGATTTACACATCTGATATGAGTGACATGCACACACATGATGCATGGATCTGTGCACAGCCAAACAGGAACACACAACTAAACTGCCCCCCACTCACGTCACCTCTCAGCAACACAACGCTCAGCCCGGGAGTGACGCACAGCCTGTAATCTTCACGACAGCCAACATGTCTATAATTATCCAGCGTGTTGACGGCAGCCATTAAAGAGATCTGAGACAATTACTTCAGTTGTCAGCTCTGCTCAGCGCCGCGTGAATGCCGACCTGTCACACATCAAAAAAATATTCTGCTGTCTTCATGACTCCATCGTGTTCAGCGTGTACAGTTACACTCTGTACTCTATGGACAGATACAAGTTCAAAGATTTGATTGATATCAATTTTAATGCTGTTTGAACAAAGAAACTTTTTTTCCCTTTGAAACTGTACAGAATGTGCAAATACATCAGTTAGTTCAGTTTTCAGTGTGTGAATACTGAACTCCCACAAGTACCCAAAATTTCATCTTTTACCACATCTGCATAGAGACAGTGATGTTGATGCTGATTGAAAAAAAAAAAACCTCAGCGTCGGTCTCAGCTGGCTGGAGTTAACGAGCACAATTGCTTTTTGGTATAAACGCCACAGTGTGAATGTTGATTTGCACACTGTCCTTTTTAACAAACCAACTGCCGGCTCCCTACAGTGCAGAGCCACTGACACGCGGAATGATGTGAATTCATAAATAACAGGAAAACGGGATTATGACTCCCACAGCCTGAAATGTTAATTGGAAGTCAGATTTACTGACAGGCCGGTCTCTTGACAGGCTCCTCACAGAAAGACACACAAATAATCATCCAGAATCCTAATCCTAATGTGGAGTGTCCATCTTAACTTTCAACATTTGAAAAGTTCAAACCTGATCAGTGTATATGAATAAACAACACAATTTCTTGATTTTTTTTTTCCAAACATATTTTTCATCTTATATTTCCTCTTTACTTGTTGAGCATATTAAACATTCTAATAAAAATGTGCCTCAGTTTAAGAGCCTGATATATAAGCAGAGCTAGAAAAGGTGTTTTATTTAAAAAAAAAAAAAAAATCAAACACATGTTTTCCTTACACAGAGCAGTTGTGATGCAGCTGTGGCTGTAGTGTGAAGAGCTCGTATGCGCAGCACGTGTGTCACAGAAGAGAGCTCCTGTCAAACAAACATGACAGGCAGCGACAGTCACCACCACTGCCAGTGATAAATACTTTATTAGCTACCTGCTGTCATCCAGCAAACATTCATCCAACTGCAGTTTCATTTGCAGCCAAATTCAATTCGCTCAAACAAGCTGGGTGTTTTTTAATGTATCTTAATATATCAGGCCGGATGTTTGTTCATTCATAATTTAGATTTCAGTGATGGCGGTGGATATATAACGTTGTTGTTGTTCTACATTTGTGTGAGAATCGTTTTTGGCTAATTGGTTTTTGAACCGTTTTCAGTGATCTGATGTTTGATGTGAACATTAGCTGAAACTCCTGACCTTGATTTGCCGCACTGCCGCTTCGTGATTGGTTGGTTGGCAAGTGTTCCTGATAAAGTGCTCAGTGAGTGTTTTTGTCCATGTTTTACTTTGTGGTGCTGTGCTTCCACCTTCTGAAGATCTCAGGTACAACACGCTCAGCTTTGGATTGATGTGTTTTGTCTCGTGTCGGTTGGAGATGCAGCGGTGATGGAGACTTCTGTGTCTGAAGACAATGATCTATTCGTTTTGTCCATGTCCATGCTCAAAGACTGCTTGTACATAAATTGTCTATCATTTATGTACAATTAAATTACAAATTAAATTATCTATCATTTAATTTAATTATATAAAATAAAACAATTGATGGCTGTTTTTATTTGCTAATTTATGATTGTTTACTTGTAGTTATTAATTCATAAAGACATCATATTTATTTTGATGTAGGCTCGCTGTGTCATTAGTTTAATAACTTCATCTAAGAAAGAAAGAAAGAAAGAAAGAAAGAAAGAAAGAAAGAAAGAAAGAAAGAAAGAAAGAAAGAAAGAAAAACAAATGAGAAACTGGCGGGAACGTGAATATTTCTCATTTGTTTTGATGATGTCATCTGTGAAGCTTTTAAATAAAGTTTTTCCTTCAAAGGCAATTTTAGGTCAAGGGCCTGTAAATGACGACTTCATCAACAACTTAAAAGTTATATTTATAATAATTATAATCTGTATACATACGTACATACATACATACATATAATACGAGGTGCGAGTACACAAATATGTTTCTGCCATAAGTGTGATTGTGTCACTGTTCAGTTTAAAACCTCTGCTAATCTGAGTCCAATGTTATAACGTGTCATGGAGCAAAATGACAGAGATGTCAGATTATGTATGAATGTTCACGTTTATTGATATTTTTGATTCGTTTGATAATGTGTTGTTACGGAACACTGCGGAAAACACTTGCGTAAAACCAGGTTGTGTAAGATTTGCTTCAAGTTATTCAAAATTAGTCCACATGCGTACTTCCGGAGGATGAATTAAAATTTCCAAAATAAGAGAAGACAGAGCCGTTGGCTACAATGAGAATCTACTTTTGGCAAAAATTGGATTACTTCGTAGTTAGTACAGAAATATATTATATAAAAAACATAGACTCAAACTGTGATACATTTTAGTAAAATGTATTCTTTATACACGTAATCATTTAAACATGCAGCCAGAAACAACATAATTGATCTTAATTATTTATTTTATTGAATGTATAGGTTTTCATAGCATTAACGGAGAAGACGATAATTGATATAGCCTATAATAATGTAACAATGATGTACCCAGTTTACACCACACTAAAACCATTACGATATTAAATAGGATTTTGAATATGGGGCATTTACATTTACTTGTTGTTACGTTTTCATCAATAAAAATACTTACAAGCTTCTTCTGCTGTGTGCTCACTGTGTTAGTGATTCAGTGGTTTTATTCTGACACTACTGTCCCACATCAATACAGTCCAGGGCACTTCACACAGGGGGGGTTATTCTGAAGGTACAGACAGGAAGCGCTCCGTGCCCGGCCAGTCCGACAGCTGCTTCCGCTTCAGGGTGATCCGCAGACAACATGGCGGCATTACGAGTCGTGGTGCTATCGGGGAGTGGGAGAGCCCTCCTCGGCACACCGAAGACTATCAAAGCGCCCAAGGTAGGAGGACAGACGGGTGGCGTACTGATGACCCAGGGCAGAAAGTGTTTATAGTGGTTTTGATGAAAAGCGGTGTCGCGAGGCGCCCTGACCCAGACGTTAGCTAACCAACGTTAGCCTAAGCGCTAATAACGGGGTGAGACAAGGTCACTCGTGTTCTCACTCATATTAATGGTTTTACTGAAATTATGGCATAATCTCCTCTGAAATTCTGTCATTCCCGAAGTAATAGAATTGCACGGTTGGATATAACGACATAACAAATGTCACATACTGAAATAACTTGAAAGTAACGAGCTAATGATGGAAGCTAGCCGGTGAGCTAAATCATGATGTAGCGTCTACTGTTCGGTAAATGGACTTTTTCACATATTTTAACTTATTCAGTAGCTGATATACTGATCTACACTCCAGGGTGTCTGGACGTAATGTTAGTAATTGTTTTCCTGTCGCACACAACCGGTTGTATCTGTAACGGCGTCTTTATGTGAGCTAATCCGGCTTGCTAGCGAGTTAGCATTTCAAGGACTGAAAGGACTTCCGGCGAAGAAAAGCCTCATCAGTTGTGGTCACTGCTACATCTTCATCAGTAAAGTGATCGTTTGCTCAGAGGCTCTTACCCTAACTATCCTCAGCTGGGTTTAGTGTGGTCATGTCTTTGTTGATGTTAAGTTGCATCAGCGCCTTTAGCTTCACAAATCTTAATTATTCTTGGCTGCAAAATGTGCCACATGTACCTAACTCAGAATTCCTGTTTATGTCCAATGCATAGTCTCTGTTCCTACTGTCTGAAATAGCCAGTGGTGGTAAAAGATTGGTCACAAAGTGCTACCAAATGACGATTAACAATGCTTTAAAGAAAAAAAAATATTATGTCTTCTTACCCATGACAGTGTCACCATGTTTAGTGTGTGTGTGTGCACATAGGGATACTGTCATTCATCATCAGCTGCCTGGTTACGGAAGCAACATAAAAGGGCAGTTCCATAAGGACAACCAGTGACCATGTTATAAGCACACTATGAGAATGTATTCACACAGTACACCTGTGTTGTGAATAACTTCAGATGATTAAACCAGAAAATGAAGTATTAAACATCGTTTGGTATGATATGTAAGTACCTTGTGTTTTTGTCTGTCTTTAGGCCAACATGTCCTTTGCCAGCCTGCCTCGGAACAAAAAGGTTGCCCTTACAACGTTGGGTTTGATCACAGCTGGTGGGGCAGGACTCGCTCTGACGCTTCATCAGTCTGTCAAAGCCTCTGACCTGGAGCTCCACCCTCCTCAATACCCCTGGAGCCACGCTGGACCTCTGTCCTCTCTGGACCACGGAAGGTGTGATAGAAGGACATACGCAAACGCAATCACAAACTAGTAGCAATGGCCACATTTTTGGCTTTTAACTCTTTCCATTTCTCTCTGCCCCCACAGTATTCGTCGTGGTTACCAGGTGTATAAGCAGGTGTGTGCAGCCTGCCACAGTATGGAATATCTGGCCTTCAGAAACCTGGTAGGAGTGTCACACACAGAGGCCGAGGTCAAGACCATTGCAGAGGAGGTGAGATTATGTGTTAAGTTAGTACAAGAATAATAGAAAACCCACAAGAGAATATATAATTAAATTGTCATTGTTTTGTTTGTATTTTTAAAGAGTTAAACATTAAGTTCTGCCAGTAGGAGAGGTCACGTGACCATATTTGCTTTTACATACTGCATCTAGGCTTTTGGTTTTAAAGATGCCTTATGTGTTGTGTTCAGGTTGAGGTCGTGGATGGTCCTGATGAGTCCGGAGAGATGTTCACTCGGCCAGGAAAGCTATCAGACTACTTCCCAAAGCCGTACCCCAACCCTGAGGCAGCCCGGGCTGCAAACAATGGAGCCCTGCCTCCAGACCTCAGTTACATTGTCAATGCAAGGTAATGCCTGTAATGTTGAACACTGGCTCAAGACACTGAGAACAGTCAAAGCTCTTGTGATTGCTACTGTTAACTTTTTGTGTAACCGAGGGGCCAAACTGGGGGGGCCAAATGATTCACTCTTGGCAACACCACCAATGCAGAAGACACTGCTGCTCAACACAGGTTACGTTGTGTTTCTTTTAACTTTGAGACCCACGTTCTCTCCCTGCTGCACAGACATGGAGGAGAGGACTATGTGTTCAGCCTGCTGACAGGATACTGCGAGCCTCCAGCTGGAGTGTCGGTACGAGAGGGGCTTTACTACAACCCCTACTTCCCTGGCCAGGCCATTGGCATGGCTCCACCCATCTACAATGAGATTTTGGAGTTTGATGATGGTAAGTGAAAAGAAAATGCATATTTTCCTGTTTAACACCTTAATGAATCCATATGTTCTTTCATCAGGTGTTCATTTGCATTACTTTAAAGCAGCATTACAAATATACATTCACACAAAATAATAACTGTAAATAGCAATTGATTTGTAAATGCTCTAAGAGAATACCACGCCTCCTGTATCTTGGGGAGTGCTTTACAGTTTGCTGTAAAAAGAATGATGGTGCTGATGGATGTTTGTCTGGTGTCTGTTGCTATAGGAACCCCTGCCACCATGAGCCAGGTTGCCAAGGATGTTTGCACCTTTTTGAGGTGGGCCGCTGAGCCAGAGCACGACTACCGCAAACGCATGGGACTTAAGGTACAACAAAAAAGATTTTCCCCGATTTACATTTACAAAGCAACATTTCTGGGTCAGTGAAGTTTTTTTTTTCCCCTAATGTTTTTGTCCTTGTCTTTCAGGTGTTGATGGGTGCAGGCATCCTACTCCCTCTGCTCTACTACATAAAGAGACACAAGTGGGCTGTGATGAAGAGCAGAAAGATGGCCTACAGGCCCCCCAAATAAAAGGAAACTAACACAAGCTAGTTTCATCCTAAAACCTACCAGAGAAGGCTGCGTTCAGTGACTCCACAACGTCCAGATCACACTGATCATATGGGCACCGAACAACTGACACACACACACACACACACATGCCTTTATAAGAGGGAAGTGAGAAATATGGTTTTAAACGTATACTATGAATATTCATAATGCAAAATGCCATTATTTTTAGTTGTTGGCACAGTTGAACCAATTGTCAAATAACAGACTCACTTGTATCTATATTATGGTTGTGCGAGTCTTAGAGAGTTGTGGTGTTCTTGAACACACCCTCCTAAAAGCTTATGTTTGTTTGATCTGCATTGAGTCGTTGCTGGTTGCAGTTCACGTCTTGACATCTCTTATCTGTCACTTTGTCACTACTGAGTGATAACTAAATGATTGCTTGTCTTTGTAAGATACTCGATTAAAAACGGGAGAGCAGAGAAATGGTTGACCTCAAAGTTTGTAACATCCCGGGCGTGTGTTTGTGTAAATCCATTCTCCCCTGTCCTCTCCACAAGACCACTCAGTGGAGCAAATGCAACCGCTGAACCTCTGTTTTACTGTACAAAATAAATTATGTTAAAGGAAGCTTTTCTGTGTGGGGGTCAATTTTGTCTGAAGGCAACAGGAAGAGATGTCACTCATCAAGCTTTCCACCACTGCTCATGTCATTCTGATTATTTCTGTCTGACAGTACTATTCTGCATCTGCATCTATATATTGATCATGTAAATATGTTATAAACTGGTTAACTAAACAAAGTTAGCATGAGGTTGGGCTTAGTCTGTGTCTCTCCCACAGTCTTAAGAGACATGCGGGTTGGTGTTAGTTTAATATGAATGGCTGTTTGTATGCTGCTACTGTGATAGTCCTCCAGCAACCCCCAAAAGATGAGATGTATACATAGGGGATGGATGGAGGTCACACAGGTAACCATCATTAACCAGTGCTTCCTCTGTCTTACAGCTGAAGGCACACTAGATTAATATCACTTCCCATCTCATTCTCAGGAACAAAGTGAATAAGTGTACAAAACAAATGAATTCCTGTTACTGTCGTTCACACCGGGGCAGAGTTAGGTGGCCTGCCTGTCTTTGCCTCCAGTCATCACCTTTCATTCAGGGATAAATAAACAAGTGTGCTGTTGGTTTAAAGCTGCTTCATTATAGGAGCTAATCTGGTTCTGAAAAGCTTTTTCCTCCCTGCTGCTTTACCTGCATTCAGACGCTACGAGCGTCGTCTGCATCACAACACACAGAGATTACGTTAATAGCATTAGTGGATCTCACTGGATCATTATTATTGCCACCAATTATCATTATCATTATGATTAGTTTAAAGCCGGGCAGAGCCTCTGAACAGAGGGACAAACGTGTTTTCAGTGTGAGAACTAAACTGATTTTCTACTTTAGCAATTCAGAAGAAAAGGGGACGATTTGCTTTGTTTCATTTGGTTCATCATGGCGTTTTTTTTTTTTTTAAAGGAATCCTCACTTTAATCTGACACACACACTCATACACATCACCTGAGGGAAAACTCAAGTATAGACACACACTTGCGTACGTTTACACATATACACATACACACAAATGCATTAAAGAAAAGTATTTTTATGGTTTCAAAAAACTTTGCAAATACTTTCTGCTTTTGTGGATTTGTGGCATTACATGATAAAAAAAATAAAGTATAAACATTTGAATATGCTGTCTTAAGGTAACACAGGCTCACATACTCAGCAGAGATTAGCTGCTGCATGGAACCTCAGGGAATCTCATTCACATGGAAAACCACTTCTTAATTCTAATTGGTGGCCAGTGTAAATCCTCCACTGCTATTTAAACCGCCCGTCAGCAGTTTGTCTCTCTGTGACTTCATCTGTACCTCAGAGCAACCATTTACCTGTATCATACCATAGACCTGAGGATAAGCAACTCCATTATCACGGACGATTTGAATTGGAAAAATCCATGCATGGAATTTTCCTCTCCAGGAATTAGAAGAACTTTGCTGTCAGTAGTTTTATAAGAACACTGAGGGTTTCATTGCTCTCAGGGCAGTTTATTGATCCATTTGTCAGGTCAGTCATTATGGCGTCCACATTGGCTCCTGTGACAACAGAGAGCAGACCAGCGTTTTCCATTGAACGGATTCTGGGCTCGGAGCTGGAACGATCTGGAAGCTGTCTGAAACTCCACAGACCATGGGCAGGTGAGGACATAAAGCTTCACATTGGGACTCTTGAACTGCTCAATTGTGTCTTGTGCATTTCTCTAATAGCCGTACTTATTATTTAGGGCACTGTCCGACTCAGCTCAACTAAATCAAACTACAAACTGAACAAAAATATCAACAGCTTGAAGAATAAATAGAGCATTGAGGATAATTTATATACTAATCTTTCATTTTTTTCCTTTTGCTGAATAATGTGTAGATTATTTTTTTGTATTTGTATTTTATTGTATTAATGTGTGTTGATGTGCATTTTGTTTACTTCTCCATCCTGATCAGAGTTTGGAGCCGAAAAGGAGAAGAAACCAAACAGTCCTCGCTCCAAACAACAACGCTGTTATCAGCATCATCCTCAGCAGACAGACTCTCACAGGCCAAATTCAAACTGGTATGTGGGACGCAGACCACGCACTGCCTTCACCAACAGCCAGGTAATCAACCGATCCATGAACTCATCAATCAATCAGTCAGTCAGAGTTTAAATTACTCTCTGAGATTCAACAGATGAAACAGATCATTTGACTTAGTCCTCTCTCTCTCTTTCTCTCTCTCTCTCGCTCTGTGTGTGTGTGTGTGTGTGTGTGTCTGCAGGTGAACGTACTGGAGACAATGTTTCAGGTGAACTGTTACCCAGGTATCCAGCTGAGGGAACAGCTGGCGGAGAGACTCAGCCTGGACGAGGACAGGATACAGGTTAATCAGTGTTCAATGTCCACAACCGTTCCCCAGTGGCTCTATTACCAATATTCCAGAGTCAAAAACATTGAGGGAAGGAAATTATGAGTCTGAAGAGGGAAAATGACAAGAAGATAAAAGTCTTCTCTCTCCGTGACATGAACCTTCTCTCTCTCTCTGTCTCAGATCTGGTTTCAGAACCGACGGGCCAAAATGAGGCGCTCGCTCAGAGAGTCCGGTCTGCAGCTGGTCCAGACGGCTGTGGCTGACCTGGGCGTCAGACACCAGGTTGTAAATCAACTGAAGGCCTCGCATCTTCATCTCCACCTGGAGGAGGAGGAAGAGGAGGGATGTTGATGAACCTTCTCCAGCTGTGTTAGATACATATATATACTGGGACTGGATGTTTACATGTCAGCGCACCATTGATACATCGCCAGTGGATTGATTTAAGTTTGTT
Source organism: Trinectes maculatus (assembly GCA_016785345.1). NCBI lineage: Eukaryota > Metazoa > Chordata > Actinopteri > Pleuronectiformes > Achiridae > Trinectes > Trinectes maculatus. Next base: position 101,230 of record JAFBJQ010000955.1, read on the forward strand.
TTTTTAAACTTTGATGTTACATGGTCTGATACGTGATCTGATTCTCAGTAACACTGAGGAAGTATTTAAGACTGGTTCCAGTACTGTAATAATTTGCTGTATGTTTTTATTTTATAGTTCCATATTATTTGAAAAGTTGTGTGTTTTCTAAGATGCACTAAGTTGAATAAAAACTATTCAAAGTATTTGAACCGCTTGTAAATGTATAGTGATGATACAAAGTTGTGAAGATCCACTTTGTCCAGTTTGTGACTTGGGATGTTTTGTTGTTGTGTGTTTGTACATATGTTTTTCAAACATGATATTCTAGAGATTGGAGTGCAGCCTTTAAATGAGTATGTTTGATAATCAATAACTGTATCAGCAGCAGAGTGTGGGCTGTTTATGAATTAAAGTTATTTACTTCATTATCCAGCTGTGTCCTTTCATTTCCTTGTTGGAATAAAACTAATGTGTTTAATGTCAACGGTCAACAATTTTTTAAAGAATTTTTTTTATACATATACAAACAGGTACACGTATGAAAAGTGGAAAAATACTAAAATACAAATATAATTGAATCTGCACAGTTTGTGGAGTGAACAGAACGGGTGACGCGGCCGCCTCTGATTGGTCGAGCCGTGCCCCCTGTTTGTTCCGGAAGTGAAAGCGGTGGGCTGATGTGTGTCTGGAGTGCAGGAATCTGTCGGTAACGTTTTGTGTTCGCCGCCGTTTTTCTGCTTTTCAGAATGGACACGTTCAATAAACTGAAGCAGTTTGACGCTTATCCCAAAACCCTGGAGGATTTCCGAGTGAAGACGTGGGGAGGAGCGACCGGTGAGAGGCTTTAATTTACCAGAGAGGCTGTTAGCCGCAGCTGCTAACAACACAGCTAACTGATTCATTTCCCATCAGTATTTTAACTTGTTATGAAATAATCCAAAGACACCAAGTTACAGTCTCATATTTACCTTTATTATACCGAGTAAATGTGAACAGGAGCTGCATCACATTCACAATTCAGCAATAAAGCAACATCAATACAAAGCCAGTGATTTATTATCAGGGTGTATTTTCAATGAAACATTCCTTTATTGATTACATATTGACATTATAGGAGTATTCAATCGATTTTCCATGTTTTGGCTAATGGCTTTAGAGCTGTGCTGCTTAAATTTTAGATTTGTAATTGGTGCCTAATCGATTTTTATTGAAATTCACGTTACAGCTACACAGAGGCAGGATGAGAGGTGAAAGGACAGAAATATAAAAACCTTTCTACAAAACATACATGCCAATACTTTGGATTACAAAACATGTAATGATCGAGTGAATTAATTGATTAGGCCTTTGATTTATTCTTAAGTAATGTCTCAACTGAATGATTGGAATACACATAACTGTAAATGAATATCATATTTTGATATTCAGCTTTACAGGATTATTAGTTGCACCCCCCAAACTCACTTTCATGCCTTGACTGCAGGTAAGGGTATCTATCGGAAAACCGATAGATACCCTTTCTCTCATTTTATAAAATATTGAATTTGAAGTGTTCAGAAAAAATCTGATTGTCTTTTCTTTATTTGAGCCAGGATATAAAAGAATATCTAATAAAATCTCTCTTTGTTTCTGCAGTGACCATCATCAGTGGAGCCATCATGTTAATCCTGTTTATCTCTGAGCTGCAGTACTACCTCACTAAAGAGGTGAGATTATTATACTTCATGCTAAAGTTTGATTGGCTGAATAGAAGATCGACACTGAACCATCAATATAAGTTTCCTTCACTTTGCCTTTGGTGTGTGCAGGCTGACCAGCCCAACATGTGAGATAAACCACTCTGCCAAATATTTGCAGCTTCTCAAGTATTAAGGACGTTCATCTTATTTTTGTCATGTATAATGGCAAAAATAAAATATTTTGAATGATTGTTGGTGGATTAAAAGTTATAATGAACCTTTTACAGTAATTTGATAATAAGTAATAATCCAAAAAATATTTTTTAGATGAATTAATAAAAATCATTATCATCATTTTGTCTATATGTTTGTATACATAATGGTTTAAACACTGACAGCAACATCTTATTACATTTTGTTTTGCTCAAGATTCACTTACATGCCTTTTCACAAGCTTTCAGTGGTATATCAGTCTCAGTTGACATCGATCACAGGTGTTTCCTGTCGTACCAGTCTGATGAGTCCAACCACGAGAACAGTTAGCATGAGTTCATTGCATTTAAAAAGCCTCAAAGGCAATGCACACAGCTGTGACGCCAGTGACCGACAAGGCCATTGTGTTTGGAGGTTCACGTTATTGATATGATTCAGTGATTCAGTTTTTTAATTTTTTATTTTAGCTGAGTAAAGAGCTGTCCATACCTTTTGCTTCCCGTAGGTCCACCCTGAGTTGTATGTTGACACATCGCGAGGAGACAAACTCAAAATCAACATTGACATTATTTTCCCTCACATGCCCTGCGCCTGTGAGTATCACTGCGTTTGCACTTTAAATTCTGCTAGTGAGTTTTAAAGTGTTAATGATACCTACAGAAAACGCTCTGCCTTCCTTCGTGTATTTTCTCCTTTAGATCTCAGCATAGATGCGATGGATGTGGCCGGCGAGCAGCAGTTGGATGTTGAACACAATCTGTTCAAACAGCGGCTTGATAAAAACCTCCAACCTGTCACACTGGCAGAAAAACATGGTAGACTTTGACTTTATGCTGTTTTTTAAAAATTTCCTCACACTGTTCAACAACATGTAGGAGGCATTCAATCAGTGCTGGAAAGGGAGTTAGAATGATGCTTCCATGATTTCAGAACACTTAACATCATGTTTGTTTGCAGGGGTCTTAGGATAATTTAGAGTCAGCGATTTACCTGTGTTGAAATTAAGTCTGTTGATGATAATGACAGTTTGGTCTTTTGTTATGGAGAACTTGGTGAAGCTGATGACGTTGAAGCGTTTGACCCCAGTACCCTGGACCCAAACAGATGTGAGAGCTGCTACGGCGCTGAGACTGAAGACCTCAAGTGAGACACCACCTCTCTCCTTTCTTCTCTCCTTCACTCCCTATTTTCCTCTCATTGGTCTTTTGTTTGTCTTTTTTCATATAATCTTGTATTTTCTTTATGCGCACGCAGATGCTGTAACACCTGCGATGATGTGCGGGAGGCCTACCGGAGGCGAGGCTGGGCGTTTAAAAGTGCTGACACCATCGAGCAGTGTAAGAGGGAGGGCTTCACTCAGAAGATGCAGGAGCAGAAGAATGAAGGCTGCCAAGTTTATGGCTTCCTGGAGGTCAACAAGGTAGATCTGCTATTATTTGTGGATTTAATATTTCAGGGTGAGTACAGGGGGTCCTCGTGTTACGACGGAGATCCGTTCCTGAGAATGTGTCGTAACCGAATTTCGACGTTAGTCGGAACATACATTCATATGTATGTATTCGTATGTAGATAATAAGTTGTGCCACTAGATGTCACTATAATACCACGCTAAAATAAGAGTTTATTATGGTGAATTGCCTTTTGTCCCTCTTGACACACCGGAGGGGTTGATTTCACGCGTGTAATGAGCATTTCCTTTAGATTTCTGATATCAACCGTGTAGACCCTGTGTTGTGAATAAACCTACGGTATTGCCACGATCCCGAACGCATCTGTGTCCCCCGCCAGCTGGCCATTTCACGTAAGTAAACACAAGGCAGAGTAGCCTAGCTGTGCTGTGGAGGTGTTGGAGAGCCGGCAGGCGTGCTGAGAGACAGAGAGAGCACTCACCAACTAGTTCCCGTGCGAAGTCTGTACATATTTACGGGGCAAACCGCTTAAGCCGAAACAAGGAAGTTCACGGAAGATGTGTCGTAACCACGAAAACGTCGAATCTCGCGACCGTGGTAACACGAGGATCCCCTGTATTGAGTATTTCAGGGATGACTGCTTTTCAACAAAGTCTTGTTCCTGTCTGGAGGACATTCAGCAGACAAAGTAACTCAAATCTAACCTGTGTCTCAGGAAAGTGACTGCAGTTCAAACACACCTTTTATAGTCTGTAATAATCTACACATACTGCAAAGAAACTGTACAATATGTATAGATTATCAGGATATACTTATATCTAACACAACTCACCCTGAAACTTATAGTTTGAATTTTTCTGTTCCCTCTTTTGTGATGTAGGTGGCAGGAAACTTCCACTTTGCGCCAGGAAAAAGTTTCCAGCAGTCCCATGTCCATGGTAAGGCCTGCTGTCCTCTCACATTGTTTCATAGGTAATCATCACCATTCAAAGCTTTCTGAACACTCAGTGTCACTTTTGTGTAACAGTAACTCTTGTAGTCACAAGTACAGTTTGTGAAAGGCTCTGACGCTGTGTTGTATTCACTAAATACACAACTATACACAACTTATCTGATCCAAATATTTTCCCAAGTGACTTTCTATGAATGCTAAAGGGTGTTCAGAAGTTTTTGTCTGGTATGTGTTTAACATGCATCAGTTCATTTATCCATCTATTCAACCCTCCACACAGAGCCACACATCCACACCCATTAATGAACCACTTGTTAATCATCAACAAAGGGACAAACAGGATCAGGTGTAACTGCATGTTGACATTTGTGCACAGACACTAGCTCAGTTTACATTATTCTGCTAAAGGTGATTTTGGTTTTACAGTCTTACTCACTTTAATATTCCTTTTTTAATTAATATTACCTATGAATCTTATTAGTTATTCACCAACCAGTTAGTCCAGTAGAAACACCACTAAAAGACTGATGCCGATGTCTGAGTCCTGTAGTTGAGCTCAGTTTTCAGGGTTGTGATGTCAGTGTTTGACATTTTTCTGTCTGAACTGAGCGACACTGAGTGAGACTTTTTTAAAAATTGTCTGTTTTTAATCGAAATTGCAGACTTGCCTAATGAGGTTGAACCTTTGCATTTTTTTTTCACTCTTTTAATTTTACCTTTCATTGCTCTTGCTAATTCTTGCTCTGCTTGTGTGTCACTGTTATTGTGACTGAACTGTTTCGCCTGCCCGCTCACCCTTTCCCTCATCTTACATCTGTAAATACGAGGAAGAAATAAACCGCAACCAGCGTCACATGCTCAAATAAACCTTAAAGATCCACAAATAATCAGCAGCTTCTAATCGTAGGAAAATAATAGATGCTAAAAATAGAAACATGACCAGTAAGTTATAACAAATCCAAGTTACCATGTAGTAAAATGTTGTTGCTCTGAACTCTGAGCTGTGGTGACCTGTGATCAGTTAATCAGATTGGATGTCTTTGAATTTACTTTGTTTGATGTGATACCTGAATGCATAGCAGCAGAAACAAGAGACAAGAATCACATATGCTGGAGTTTTGTCCCAACTGTAATCCTTTATAAAGCCCCTTTCATGTAGACTAAACTGTAGTGTTCAGCTGTGCTTTGTGTGTTTGCGGCAGCTGACAGAAGCATAGAAAATAATATAACCATCCTTGATTTTTCTCAGCAAAATAAATGATTGAGTTAAATACTGTACATACCATACATTGGAGTCAACACCAAAACATACCCCCAGGAATCTGTCCTCACATCTCAATAGTACATTCATATACTGAGCATGCAAAATAAAGAACACATTGTCCAAGCTGTCCCAGCCCTTCACACACATTAAGAGAACATGGTTTGTCGTGTTGTCTACCTGCGTCATTATAGTGACTCTTCTCTCTTCTTTCTGCAGTGCACGCTGTGGAAAGTAAGTCACTCTTTCTTTGCAGATTGATTTTCATTGATTATTCTCATTCTGTTGTAGAAACCTCTTTGATATATGGGAAAATACTCCAAGTACACATCTTATAGTACAACTTGTACTGTGACAAGTACCAGAGTTTGCTTTATGAATTTAAACATCTTTTTGCTGCTATTTGCTGCAGACCTTCATTTTAAAAGTGTGTTATTTAAAGGGGAACACTTGTAGCCTGCGTATCATGTCTTAAGTACAAGATGACACATGTCTAAGAGCCATTTAAAAACCTGATGTTATTTAAATTCTGTCAGCTTTTTATGGCTTCACAGTTTTTTTAAACCCATCCTCAAATGAGTAAAATGTGAAAACATATTATTACGCAGTGAAGTAATAAATGGACCAAAATTTTACAGCTGCATCGGCAGGAAAAACAATGAGCTTACTTTCCATTAACATGTGATCACAGTCACAAATATGATCTATTTCAGTTCTTTTTGTAACCTCTCGACCTGATATTATTCACAAAGATATCATTGCTGTCACTGTGCTGACACCAGATCTGTCTTTGTGGCAAACAAATCCTCTGTGTTAAAGGAAAACTCCAGTGATTTTTACACCCAAAGCAAAGGGAGAAAAAGATATCCCTATGGTCAGCTGGCGCAGCTTGGGGGGCTCCCAAGCTTACCTATTTTACTGTACACAGTAAACACAGGGACATCACATGAAATAGCAGCATAATGAGGTGGTTCTGAATCACTGCAATGATACAGTGTGACTCTGAGCTGTAGCTTCTATACTGAGCCGGAAGTGAAAACAACCGCTATTGATTGTGACATGTCTTAATGTCATCCAATGAGATCAGTGGTCAGAGGCATGGTTTTCTCGTTTGTCCAGGTGTTACAGGTTGTTACTATCTCTGAGGAACTTGTGTGTCTGATAGCTTAAGCTTTGTTTGCTTTCATCGGTAAACTAATCTAAATGAGTGAATGAATCAGTTGGTAGGGCAATAATTAATACTGTATAATGATTTATGTTCTGACATGATGAACATTCATGTTCCGTTTTCTTTACTCAGTGTGTCTTTGAAACATTTGTCATTGACTAGTTGTATAATGTCATTTGTTCTTTTTGTTTGCAGTACATGACCTGCAGAGTTTTGGTTTAGACAATGTAAGTAAAACATTTTTAATGTCTGTTATGTATTATTATATTGCATATGCACAGAGACACATACATGTATGTAGTTGATAGGTTATGTTCAAAATCACATAGTGATATAAAATACACAGTGATTTATTTTTTTTATAACCAGTTTGCACAATATATCTCTTTGTAATGTTCTTTCAATATGACAACCTATTCACTTACACGTGACTCTTTTCTGATGTCCTGCAGATAAACATGACCCACACGATAAAACACCTGTCGTTTGGCAAAGATTATCCTGGCATCGTAAACCCTCTGGATGGGACAGATGTCACAGCACCACAAGGTCAGTAGTTTAATTTGTTCTAAGTTTTACCCTGATCGGTTTGTTGATTGTATGAATAACTAAGCAGCTTATCTGGATCCTTTAGCGTTGTAACAAAACATATATGCAATACCAAGAAAATAAAACTGCTACTGGAAATTTTCCATCAAGATAAAATCAGCACCTCTGAGTCAGTCACTCTGATTTGGCAGTGTCAGAAATTACACACAAACACTCTGAAAACCCATTGGACAAATCTGAACTTTTATTAACAAAACTAAAGCGCAGGTTGTGAGTATGATAGCATTAGGCAGACAGAGAGCTGCAGTTGTAGCTTTTACATAAGTCCCATTGATGTATAGTTGTGTTGTTCCCCATCCTGCTCAGCAGCGGATGCCCATACCAATAGCCATAAAGGTGCCAAACGTTCCCCCGCTCTGCATCATGGTCTTCCCTACTCCTCCCATCAGCTCCCTGCCGCGCATGCCAATCCTGGGTAGAGATAAAACAATTTTTAATTTGATTTAATTTGTACAGATAAAATAAGACAATATTTGAAACAATTAGGTGGATTAACATCACATTGGTATTTAAATGTGGATGGTTGACCGTATTAGGGAAGTAAGAATGGGGCTCATGGAGTGGGAGGAGGTACAGTTGTTAAGAATTGTTTGGCTCTTGCATTGTATAGCTGGTCTTCATGGATTTCAGTTACTGAAAGTCACTTAGAAGTGATCACTGAGTTACCTCAGACAGGAGAATGTGCCAAACATGGCCCCAGCAGCCATTCCTACTGCAAACCCCATCATGAAGCCCATCTTGACCCGGTCAAAACAGCTGGGTTGAGTCTGGCCATATGGACCTACAGCCACAGGCATCTAGAGTAGATAATATGACAATATTATAATGACTGATTATCATAAGGTCCTTAAGTCTTTTTCTGTGGTGGGTAACAGACTAATAAATAACAAAACAAAGCATTGGAAACGTAAATGATTTTTTAGTTTTATTAACAAAACAAGTTGCCTACATTGTTTTACCAGATTATTTCTAACTACATTCAGTTGACATTTCAGCTATCCGAAGACTACTCATCTAACGTATAAAAATTAATATAACACAAGTGCTAGTTAAACTGTGGTTTAAGCTACTTGTCAATTCATAATTATTTGTTTTCGTAGTCGTGTATGTCAAGTGTTAACCTTTAAGCTAGCGAACGAGCACATTGATTGCACTTGTGGTAACGTTTAACATTTCCTCTCTTAAATAAGGATAAATAACCGTTAAAACATTTAATTTGTTTTGAAATTAAATCTGTAACATTAACATTAAAACCACGGTATCGTTGTGTTGCGTTATCTTAGCATGCTAACTACCAGGCTAACGTCACCTATGGCCTTGACAGATCAACACGACACGTTTCCACCAAAAGTTTCTGACTTTTCTTTTTTTAGAATTCACATAAAACGGCCCTCACCTTGTATAACGTTTATTGGAGTCTCTCTTTCCTCACTGATAAATTACCGTATTTTTGAGCGCAGCTGCGTTTATATGTACTTTTAACAGACCTCCATAACCGGATAGAGGAAGAAGCCAACGATCGACGAAGGAAATAAAGAGGAGAAATTAGCCGGAGCTAAAAGTAAACAGCGACAACCAGCGGCTGTTGTCATTACTGCAATCAAAGTCAATTCAAGCGTTTTCCTGAAGCATCAGAATCAAAACAAATATTTAACACAGCAAAATTTAACCTTCAATTAAACCTAAACTTTCATATACATATACTGAGTCAACTGTCTTTATGTTTTTTAACATTTTGCCAAAACCAATGTTTGTTTGTTTCTCTCTCACAGCATCGATGATGTACCAGTATTTTGTAAAAATCGTTCCCACAATCTATGTGAAGACTGATGGAGAGGCGAGTCTGACATCTCTTTCGTTTCCTTTAACGAGCTCGTACTGACAAATTAATAATTACTGGCTGCATAACGTACAACAAAATATTCATCTTAAATGCATTTGTTGTGGTAAAAGTCTTAATAGTGCTGCGAAGCTCAGTACTTTTAATCTTCAAGCATTAATCAGAGCGAGTTACTTTGTTGTTTGGATTTTCCAGGTAGTGAAAACCAACCAGTTCTCCGTGACCAGACATGAAAAGGTGGCCAATGGGCTGATAGGAGACCAGGGGCTGCCCGGCATCTTTGTTTTATACGAACTGTCTCCCATGATGGTTAAATTTACAGAGAAACACAGGTAGGAGACATGGACACTAATGACGTAGCATTTATTATTATCTTAATAAGGATCTTTATCTGTAAACAACAAAGATAGTGTTTTTTTAAAGACCACAAAATGATTTTTTTAAGTATAAGTGCAATTTAAAATTGTGCTTTACACTGTTTTCAAAAATAAATATGTGAACTCACTAACTCTAATCTCTTTGTTCAGATCATTCACACATTTCCTAACGGGAGTTTGTGCCATTATTGGAGGCGTATTTACAGGTCAGTCCCGTTACCTGAGATAATATACAACAATAAAATGTGAGTTATGACAACTGAAAAGCTAAATGAGGCAGAAATTAATTTGATGCTGGCTGTCTTGTCCTGCAGTCGCTGGCCTGATCGACTCGCTCATCTACCACTCAGCTCGAGCCATACAGAAGAAGATAGAGCTGGGAAAGGCGTCGTAACAGTGCCCCCCGCTGGCCTCCACGGTGCAACACAGACCAGGACACGGACACAGAGACAGGAAGACGAGCGTCAGGCGGGACGGAGGAGAAGTTACAGGAGAAATCGGTTTGTTTTCCCTCCATCTCTCTTCTCTCTCTTCTGTCAGACTGAGTGGGAGAAACGCAGGGAGAGACAGCGAGGTCAGCCGATTCCTCCGTCTCTTTCCTTTCTGGAAAAGTCACTGGAGAGGATTTCTCCAGGGCCTCTTTGAGTTTTCCTTCTCGCTGTTTAATTGGATGCCAATAGGACAGAGTCAGAATCCGACATACGCCAAATCAACACGAGCAGAGAAGAGGACGCCTCGTTAGGGGAAAAAAAACGCCACCTCCGTTCCTCCATCCTGTTTAAGTCCTGATTCGTTTCTGTTCAACGCTAAACTGAATGTTTTTAAGCAGATCTGTGGTTGAGCCCTTTACCTAGAGGGGTCAGGATGAGTTTTTATTCAAATGTATGTCACACAAGACTTTGAGCTTTCTTTTGGTTTGTCGGGTGATTATGAAATGATTGTTTTGGTTGTACAGTTCTCCTAATATTCCATTATTCTTATTGTCAGCAAATTCCTCTGAAGACCAAACCCGGTTCTGAATGAATTCTACAACCAGGTATCGTCTGTGTTACTAAAACCATGAAGATGGTCAGACTCTTTTTTATTTCTGGTCTTTTCAGCATATTTGTTGACAATAATAGAAACATAAAACAAGAAGAGGCATCAAACCTTTGTTCCATTATCAGACAGTTATATAGTTAATTGGTAAAATCAAATCAAAGTTAATATAATGACCTTGCTCTATTTAAAGCCACTATGTGTATGATTTTTTTATCTCATCTAATATTCACATTGGTGCAGCCTGTGCAGACAGATCAATCAGGCTGAGGCTAGGTGATAATAGTAAACACACACACACCCCCAACCCTAATCATACGTGTGATTTTTTTCTTTTTTTTTTTTGGTTGACACACGTCCATCGCTCCCTCACACAGGGAACCACTGAACACTAAGAATCCGACCAGATTGTGTTTCTGTGTTCAAAACTCGCTCAGATGAAGCAGATGAGGGTTTTTTAATGTTGTGGAAAAGGGCTCTGCTCCCGTTCTGTTGTGCTCATTCATTCATTCATTCATTCTATGGGATAATGGAATCGTCTGCTCTGTTAACCACTTGTGTATTTGAGTTCTTATTTTTTCCTTTCTGTTTGATTTGGCATGTGGGAATCAGGAATGTTAAAAAAAAAAAAACCCTGACACAACCAGTAGCTTCAGATGATGACAGTCCTCTGGTGAGTCTTTCAGAAGTGTGACTCTGATCCACCAGGCCTGAGTAAATGACAGGGGGGGGCGGCAGGAAGCTCCAGACCACAAGATGGTCTTGTGTTAACGCCTGGTCACTTCTGACTTTATTCCTCACTCACATCTCGAGTCAGCCAACGAGATCCAGATGTTTCTGCCCGTTTGATCTTCGCCCCGTGTTTATTTTTGACTGTCCACGTGTTAGACAGACTCAGGGGTGAAAAGTGTTGCACGTGATGCTTTCACACAATGTGACTCATCGTAACTACGCATCAGATCTTATACTGATCCTTGAGTTCTGCTTCAAACACAGTTTTATGCCATTAAATTATGTGAATGCTGCTTAAGTATCACTGGACCTCATCTCTAACAGTCACATTAAATAGTTTTATTATATAAACTTTATTTTATATCATTATGAATTGAAGCAGTTCTTGTTCACGTCATCACCAACTTATTTTTCTCAGTAATTATATGAATATATTCAGCGGTGTCACATGTTATTAGCTAAAATACAAGAACTTAATGAGGGAGGTGAGAGAGGCAGGCGTAACAACATTGGACCGAACCCGTCCTTTTACGGTTTTAACGACACGGCATGTGAATGTTTGAGATTCCAGGTCATGTGACTGAGGCGAGGTTAAGCACCGTTACGCAGAGTATTATCGTTGTCATCAGGCACCTTGACGATGAGAAGAATCAGAACTGTCCGCTATCTGTTCAGTGTTTGAACAGCATCTGAAGTCTGGATGTTTCAGCTGGTGTTGGTTAGTCGTTGCACCTTTTAACATCTAAATCATGGGCAGGGGTTGTGTGTATTTGGGTGTGCGTGTCCGTGTGTGTCTGTGTGTGGGTGAGTTCTGAAGCCAGTTGGTGTGTGTGTGTGTGTGTGTGTGTGTGTGTGTGTGGCTGAGTACGAGCGGGAACTGTATTTATATTTTGATTGTCCTCGGTTTTTAAAATGACTGAAAATAAATGTTGAATTCACCAGCTTCAGCGTGTCCTTGTCATTACGTCCACCAGGGAGGCGACGTCTTCACATGTCTGTCATCCAGGATGTTCTAAAAATGTGACTTCTTCTGAAATGTCACATTGTCAGACCTCGAACGTTTATCTTTTATATTTCTACTCTTCGTTCTACACACTAATGTAGAGGATTGTTTGACCCTGCTGGATCTCTGCCCGTCCAGTTGATGTACTTTGATCAAATTTCCATTGCCCTGCATTCAAAACAAACATTTTAAGAAGCACTGAGTTGATTATGTCTAATAAACAGAACTAATTTTGCGCAGTAAACAAATCAGCTTCAGTCTGTTATGATTATGAGGCTTCACTCATCTGTAGGTCTGGTTTCTTTCTGAGGAGCAGTTACGTGTAGCAGCCTGTAGATGGCAGCCATGTACGTCAGACTTCATAGTCCCCTCACCAGTGTCCTTACACACACACACACACACACACACACAAAGAGAACTGAGCATCTGAATGAAATTACAGCGAGCTTGAGTAACTTCCTCTGTGTGTGTGTGTGTGTGTGTGTGTGTGTGTGTGTGTGTGTGTGTGTGAGCAGTTCACCAGCATTTTAATCCACACTGGACAGTCTGATACTGGAAATATAATCATGTGTCTGTATCTGTGTGTGAATGTGTGTGTGATGTTGAAGTCATCACAGAAAAGGGGTTGATCTGTAAAGACTCAGACTCCTGACTCAGACTCCTGACTCATCTGCAGGTATCTCTACATTAACACTTGGACGTGGGCATCGGTGAAATCAGATGTTG